>SJYO01048061.1:28206220-28652236 GCA_006410555.1 Capra ibex | reverse complement strand
TTTTTTTTTTTTTTTTCTACTGGGTCTATTGGTGCTACGACACTTGTGAATGGATCTCGGTCTATAGGACCTTACACTTCAGTTCACCCGGAATCCTTTGTAGTGATACTTGTTTCGTCTCCACTACCCTAAGTTTGACTCGATAAAGTTTAGGATTTTCTACTACGACACTTTCACGACGTGAGTTCTACGGTCGTTTAAACCTTTTGAGTCGTCACCGGTGTCCTGACCTTTTCCAGTCAAACGTAAGGTTAGGGTTTCTTTCCGTTACGGTTTATTATAAGTTTGATAGCGTGTTGACGTGAGTAGAGTGTGTGATCGTTTCATTACGAGTTTTAAAAGGTTCGGTCCGAAGTTATCATGTACTTGACACTCAAAGGTCTACAAGGTCGACCTAAATCTTTTCCATCTCCTTGGTCTCTAGTTTGACGGTTGTAGGCAACTTAGTAGTTTTTTCGTTCTAAGGTCTTTTTATAGGTGAAGACGAAATAATTGGTGTTATTTCGGAAACTGATACACCTAGTGTTGTTTGACCGTTTAAGACTTTCTCTATCCTTATGGTCTGGTGGACTGGACGGAGGACTCTTTAGACATACGTCCAGTTCTTCGTTGTCAATCTTGACCTGTACTTTGTTGTCTGACCAAGGTTTATCCTTTTCCTCATACAGTTCCGACATATAACAGTGGGACGAATAAATTGTATATGTCTCATATAATATAATATATGTATAAATTGTGTATGTCTCATATAGTGTATGTCTCATATAGTACACTTTACGGTCTGACCTACTTCGTGTTTAACCTTAGGTCTGACGGTCCTCTTTACAGTTATTAGAGTCTATACGTCTATTGTGGTGGGAATACCGTCTGTCGCTCATCCTGATTTCTCGGAGAACTACTTTCACTTTCTCCTTTCACTTTTCTAACCGAATTTTGAGTTGTAAGTCTTTTGCTTCTAATACAGCAGGCCAGGGTAGTGAAGTACCGTTTATCTACCCCTTTGTTACCTTTGTCACCGTCTGGAATAAAAGAACCCGAGGTTTTCATGACTTCTACCACTGACGTCGGTACTTTAATTTTCTACGAACGAGGAACCTTCTTTTCGATACTGGTTGGATCTCTCGTGTGATATTTCCTCTCTGTAATGAAGCGGTTGTTTCCAGGTAGATCAGTTTCGATACCGAAAAGGTCATCAGTACACACCTACACTCTCAACCTGATATTCCTTTCGTCTCGCGGCTTCTTACCTACGAAAACTTGACACCACAACCTTTTCTGAGAACTCTCAAGGAACCTGACGTTCCTCTAGGTTGGTCAGTTAGGATTTCATTTAGTCAGGACTTATAAGTAACTTTCCTGACTGCGACTTCGACTTTAAGGTTAATAAACCGGTGAACTACACTTCTTGACTGAATAATCTTTTCTGAACCTACGACCCTTTCTGACTTTCGTTCTCTTCTTCCCCTACTGTCTCCTACTCTACCAACCTACCGTAGTGGTTGAACAACCTATACTCAAACACGTTCGAAGCCTTCAACCACTACCTGTCCCTTCGGATGGTACGACGTCAGGTACCCCAGCGTTTCTTAACCTGTGTTGACTCGTCGACTTGGCTTGACTTATAGGTATTTCCATTTCCTATTATATTATTCCGTCCCTCTTATCCTCTCTCCCATTATGAGTGATCTTTAGTTCCCCTATGTATAGTTTCATTAGATAAGGAAAAGTAGATAGTCTTACCACATTTTAATCTTTCCTCTTGTCACAATTCAGAAACATCGGTAAACCCTTTTTCCTTTTAAAATGTGTGTCGACCACCTACAAATTTGGTCATCTCAGTCATGTCTTTTTTATTTTTATACCACCATTAATCACTTTAATTCATACAAATTCGGGATAGACTAGTAAGTAGTATTTCTGTGGACAAAGCTTTACAAATTCCGTTGTGACATGACTACCCTCGACTTCCGTGACTCCGACTGTACTCCCTTACTTTTGCATTTTGTCATTCTCTTACAATGCTTTATGATACGGTTTCACTATTAACTGTCGTTTAACCTAGAATTATAACCTTGAATTTGTATGTCACAACCCACTCGTGACATTCTTTCTTTTTACTCAAAATATCGTGTCTTGGTAAATACTTGTAATGTTGTGTGTGTAACGTGTGTGTATGTGTTTGTGGTGACTGATGAGACGGTCCTGGGGACGTGTGTATGAGGTGTAGTCCTACGTACGAACCGACCACCACTCCTCGTCCCGTGCTGGTTCCCTTCTCCTCACGTTCTCGTGTGGTTTTCTCGTTCCTTCATTTCACTCACCTCGTCTTCTCCTCGGAAGGAGAGGTGTTTCCTTCCATTTCGTGCTACCTGAGTTGGTAAATATCGCCTCCTAGGTTTTGTGGCAGTGGTAAGCGGGGATTTGGGGTGGGAGTTTCTGTCTTTCTGTTTCTGGTCTTGACTCTACTTCATCTTCCGTTATAACCGAAGGGTCCACCGCGGTCACCGTTTCTTGGACGGACGGTTAAGTTCTCTACATTCTCTGAGTCCGTCCGAGGCAGGGACCCTGCTCTTCTAGAGGGCCTCCTCTCGTGACGTTGTGTGAGGTCAAAACAACGGGCCTCTTAGGGTGCCTGTCTCCTCGGACCGTCCGATGTCAGGTATCCCAACGTTTCTCAACCTGTGCTGGCTTCTTTATATTCTACACGGTTTAATTTTTTTTTTTTTTCCTAAACCTTAGTCTTTTGTATATGAGGTTCAGACCGAGAGTTTGGAAAGATCCGTAATAGTAGATTTTGTTTGATACATAAAAGATGTAATATATAGAAGAGACGGAGTAAAAGGAATACGTATCTTTTTCCTTCTATGACATTGAAGAATGTTATTGACACTCTTAATTTGATCTTTTAAAGGGTAGTTACAGTCCAACGGAAATTCGGGTCTTCGACCTTCTGTCAGATTTAAATTTCATCGGGAGTACGCCGTAGTGTTTGCACCATGGTCACACAGTCGGAGAGTGTGGTGCGGTGTCCGTGCGTCCGAGCACCACGAGTGGACGACGGGTCGTCTGTTAGACTCTTAATCAAAACTTAGTTTATTTTTTCCAAAGAAGACCAAAAAAACCATGCAAAAGATGATCAAGGCGAGAACTCTTCCGATCAAGATGACTTTTCGTCGAAAGACTGTGAGGTACCTTTCCTTTAGTGTTAACCAGGTAAATAGTTGTGACTCTTAGTCCAATTATGGGGTCCTTCGTCCGATGGAATGGGTGGGTTACAGTGTGGGGTAACAGAACCGGACTTAGTGTCGTATATGTTAAGTTTATCCTCTTAAGAAAGGGACTTCGTTCAAAGATAAAGTCAAGGGATTTAAAATTTCCGTTACAGGGAACTTGTCCTAGTCCGGTGAGCGTCGGTACTCAGTTCTTAGTTCTTCTTAGTTTGTATTAGGGATGATCTATTACAGTAGGGAGGAAAAGACAAGATAAGAGGGTAATAGTGTCGACTCCCCCTTTCGACCTCCCATGACCGAAAGAGAGGGAACGTATATTGGACGAGTAGAGACAGAGGTTTTTAAGGTTCCATAAGGTGAGGAGTCGACGATCCGGAGAGGAGAAGTAGAGACGGTTAGTTGTGGACCGAAAGGGAGGTTTTGGAGACTTCCCTCCAAAGGGAGGTCTCGGACACGAGAGGTAGGTGGTGCCGGTGTGGTCGTAAGTGAATTTGAATACGTATCATTGAATATGGCTTACTCCTTTCTCGGTATAATAGTCCTTTGAGATATAGCTCTAAAAGAACCGAACACGAATATTATTCGTAGAAGTCTCCAACGAAACGACAACAAGTCAACGACTCAGTACAGGCTGAGAAACGGTGAGTACCTGACGTCGTATGGTCCGAAGGGACAGGAAGTGATAGAGGGTCTCAAACGAGTTTAAGTACAGGTAACTCATACACTACGGTAGATTGGTAGAGTAGGAGACGGCGGGAGAAGAGGGAAACGGAAGTTAGAAAGTGTCGTAGTCCCATAAAAAGTTACTCAGCTGAGAAGTCTATGAAGTCAATAGTATTTGACTAGGTAGATTTTATTAACTTCTACCTGATGTATAGTTTCATCCGATTATGTCTTAGATTGACTTAAAATAATTTACATTGTGAATATCTTTTTTTTTAAAAATAAACGGTAAACGCCACTTTTTGACATGAGGTTTGTATTAAATGTGAATTATGTATAAGGTATATGATCTTGAGAGTTGAAAGGTATTTTGACATTTTTAGTACTACCGTTCTTTATGGTGGATGGTGATAGTTGTCATGGTGATGGTGATGGTTACTCACTGTCATTATATTATTATTTGTTATTCCTGATAATACACAGTCCCTAGTACGATTCAGAAAAGATACATAATTAAGTAAATTGTAGGTCGTTGGGGTCCTCCGTCCGAATTGTAGGGATAAAGTGTCTTTTCCTTAGTCGCATCTCTCTTCTATTTCTGACCGGTTTCAGTGTACGAGTTGTTCGGTTCTCCGTCCTACGTTTCTGTTCGTCACTCTCCGATCTCGACAAATGGTAGTTGTGTGACGGGGGTGACCGAAGGATTTCGGTCTGTACGAAGCACTTGTCACCGTGAAGGGATAGACCCATGGTCCGAAGTGTGTGTCGTCTACAATTCAGATTTTACTTACGGACTTTAAAATTTAATGACGTAACTGGAGAGACCTACTCTTTTACACGATTTTTATGACGACTTTTCATATACTCATCTGCCTACTCTTCCTTTTCCTCCACCTCCTTTTAGTCTTTTGGAAAACCGTACAGACTTCCTTCTCTTTCTTACTTCCCATTTCCCCTGATCTCTGAGCAAGTAACTTTTTGACCTCTGTTTGAGTAAAACACCCTGTTCACTGATATCTTATAACAATACCCGTAAATTTCGGAACAAATAATCAATATTCTTTTCATTAAATTCAATGTTAAAAACCATGTTTTAAGGTTAGGGTCATTTAAAAAGATACATGGTAGTCATTCTATCCTAACAACAACAACAAATCAGCACAGGTTGAGAAGTACTGGGGTACCTGACATCGGGGAGGTCCGAGGAGACAGGGGTCGGTTCTTATGACCTCACCCACCGGTACGGGAGGGGAGGTCTCCTAGAAGGTCTGGGTCCTTACCTTGGACGCAGAGGACGCGACCGTCCGTCTAAAACTGTGGTGACTCGGCGGTCCCTTCGGGTATTCGATCCTAATTCCATACAATTTAAACTTTGACGAGGACGGAGGTTGTCCATAAAGTCTGTTGAGTGTCGTAGTTTTAAGAATCTGGGTTTCCCCAATTTTTGTTTTGTGTCTTTCAGGTCGAGATTGAGGTTTCTGATTGTTGGTGGATCGATCCGTTTTGTCGTTCCTACTAAGTGTTTCCTTTCAGTTTCGTTGATTGAGTCTCACTAGTAAATTTGAAGATCTGCGACATCGGTCTTTATTAAATACGTGCTATGTCCTGTAATTTTTTTTTTTTTTTAAAGTCCCGGGACAACAATCCTTGACCGCAAAGGAGTAGTCGTTGAAGTCATGGTGTCTCTTCGTCGAGTGACTCCAGGCGTAGTCGAGGGAACGTCCCCGGTGTAGGTTTTGGACTGTCCCTGTCTTCCCCGTTCGTTCCTTCCCACCCCTTCACCTTTACACCAAAATTCTCCTGTCTTGAGTTCGTTTGAAACCCTAACCGTCCGAGTCTACTGAGTAAAATGTTTACTCTTTTGTGGAGTACTGAATGGGTCCTCGTGTGATGATTACTCTCTGTCGAAGTTCCAATGTCGGGTCCCGTCGACATGACGGTGGAGGGACAAGTACGCTAAAAAACCACAAGACTTGTATCATGTATGAAATGCCTGATGTAATCTGAGAGGTCTTTTACTTTTTGGGGCTCAATTAAAGGTAAGAACTGTCTTGACGAGTGAGGAGTAAAGGGTTTCACTTTTGTTTTCCTCATGTGCTCCTGGATGACATGTCGGGTCCTGTGAGCTGAGGTATGAGACTTTATTGGATATACCCTTTTCTTAGACTTTTTCTTACCTAGACACGTATACATATGGACTCAATGAGACGACATGGTGGCTTTGATTGTGTTGTGATATTTGGTTGATAGACGGTTTTAATATGTTTTTAACATATTTTAAAATTTTTTTTTCGTTTTCATTGTGGGGATACTAGAATGATTCTTCTGACTGAGTGTTTGAATTTGTAGAAGTTTCGTGTCGATAGGATTAATTTTTAATTACTCGTTTCTAAACTACATCCTTCTATTTTTAGGGTAACAATGTGACATGAAGTATAAATGGGTACTGTAGATAAGATTTCGTAGTACTGTAACGATACTTGTTTCATGCCTTATTAATATTATTAATTGTAGAATACCCGTCCCTTTCTATTCAATTTAAAAAACAAGTTCCCGTAGATGGTCCTACCCATTCTCACTGACTTTGAGAAGTACAGGGTCCTTTGGAACTGTAGTGACTGTAATAATATATAAAATTTTTGTACTGTTTTTAGTATAGTTCTCTTTGTTAGTTTCCTTTCAATTAACCTTCAAAATCCTTCAGTTTTAGACGGGAAATGTAAGAGGGGTTTTACGGAACATCAGAATTATAGTTCATTCAACCTTTAAATTCTGAGGACGAAGAGTTTAGGTAAGATCAGTGAATTTTTTCGTTTTGAGACCGATGTTTCGTTAAATAATTTTCTTCTTTTTTATGTACCACGAACACAATTACCTGGTGTTATTGTTTAGTTACGTTCCGTAAATGAAACGGTAGTTTCATAGACTCCTATGAACATTTAACAAAAAAAGGGACCAAGAAATGTTCTACAGTGTCTTTCGTTGTTCCAAATGGGGTCATCCAAACCAAAGACATAGTTACACGTGTCTACTACGAATAGAGACCTCAAACGTTTGTTGAACGTCCGTGTTAGTTCTAAGAAATTGGATGAGGGGTCCCGTCATATTATCCGGAAAGTCGGAAACCCGACCAGAATTGAAGAAACGTCCGTCTGACGTGACACCGAGTCGTGTACTTTGTTGGTTCTGTGTAAGTTTCTCTCTAAATGTAAATTGTCTCATCCCATACCCATTCGTTCCGAAGGGACCACCGAGTCTCCTATTTCGCAGACGGACGTTTCGTCCTCTGCGCCCAAGCTAGGTGCCCAACCCTTCTAGGGGACCTCTTCCTTTACCGTTGGGTGAGGTCATAAGAACGGACCTCTTATGGTACCTGTCTCCTCGGACCGTCCGATGTCAGGTGTCCCAGCGTTTCTCAGTCTGTTTTGACTCACTGAAGTGTGTGTGTGTGTTCGTTACTTGTCTTGTTTGTCGTCGTGATTAGATGGGGTTTGTGTCAACAAGGGTCGTTGTCGGTCGGTCCTTCGCTCCCGATATTACGTGGTTCGGGTACTGGTCCTACTTCGCACCGTGTCCTCTGAGTCCTTACCCGGGTTGCTCGTTGTTACCCAGCATGTCTACCCGTTCCTTTCGTCTCCTGTGTCACTGACCTTCGTAGTTCACAATTCACTCCGGTAGGTGAAATTTTCGCTAAGAGTTGGGTCAAATCCCCTTTACCTGTGCGAACCCTGGTGCCTATGTCTGTTTGTGTTGTGGACGGACGTCTCACTTTTCCTTCTCCTTTTCCAGTTCGTCAGGGGTGGGTCTCTTCTACGAATATTGTCCTACATTCTCCACACCCTTCATGTCCACTTCTTCCTTTTCTTCCCATATCTTCCTTTGTTCCTCTTGTCGTACCTCGGGGACGATCTTGAACTTCACTTTTGGTACTTGGTATAACTCCCGTGTGTGGTTCCGTAGTCAATACGTTGTATGTACATTGGGTTTAAAGTGACTGACAGTGAAGAAAGACTTCGTAGACAATCCTCTAAAAAAAAAGGCGACATACAAACGACCATCAAAAATTCCGGACAAAAATAACGAGTGAACAGTAAGATGAATGTCATTTCTAATTATTGTGACGTGTACCACACACTACTTATTCTTTAGGTTGAATATACCGTGATCCACATTTTAATACGTCATATAGGGAAACTCATACATACTTAGGATAAATTGTACTTCTCAAAGGATGCGTCTCTTTTCTTCACTTTGAATAAGTACAATAAACAGTACGAGACCAGACGTTTATCCGAGTCTTTTCATTAGACACTTTTACTTTTAACACAATGGGCTGAGATGACAGTTTGACTTTTTACAATAAAGTTTCAATGTCATTTGAAGTTGAGTAGGTTTTAGATGAGTTGGTTTTTCGGTTCTAATGGTATTAAACAAAACGAAATTAAGATGTACATTTTCATCTCACCTTTTTATAACTTTTCGGTACAGACGGAACAAACCCTCCCTTTCCCTCACTTTAAGTTGAACCACCCTTTTTTTAGACGAATGAGGAGGAAGGTAACACTCTGGAGAAGTTCTTTCCCCTTTCACTTTCTGAACCTCAATCTTTTATAAGTACTGAGAAGTCTATTCCTTTTCCTCCAAGTCCTGAGGTCTCAGTCTCTTTCAACATCACGAGACGTATTGAACTCTCGAGTCTTCAAACCATAAAAAAATTCAATGACTCTCGGTAATTCCCTACTCTCTTCCTCCCAATTCCAGTTGATACCCGACGGTCCGTGTCGACAACCTTGGACTGTTCCCTTAAAAAAATTTATACCAGATCATAAGGTAAAATTCGAGAACGAACGAAGACCTGCAGAAAGTCAAAGGGAATAGAAGGTGTTTCGATTCAGATCTCCCCGAAGATTATTTTTCCTTCCCGTTCCCCAACTCTCACATTGACCCCTCCATCGTTCATGTTACCCTGTTAGTCAAGTTCTACCTCTCTGTCTCGTCCGGTCGTCCGGTTGACAGGGGTCGGAGACGGGTCGGGGTCCCGAGTCCTTCCCCGAGACTCGAGGTGGGTAAAAAAGACTTTTCCCAGGTCGATTTAAGTGACCCGAGAGTTTCTTATCCAATGTCCAAAACAGGAGACTCTTCTGTCTAAATTTCGTTGACTTTATCATCGATGATATGCTACAGAAAATTTTGGTCTCGTAAGACAATCATGTTCGGTTTAATAGATAGTCACTGTTTCTTCTAAAAGTTCTATAAATAGGTACTCAGTAGAGGTAGAGAATTGTTTGATGAAAAGGACAGTCGAACAGTACCTGTACGTTCCCTCTGCTCGATTTATCGAGCGGTGTTTCATATTGAATTAAGTTGTCGAAATAATTCTTTTTTTACATAAGAGAGGAAAGTTTCACCCATACTTTAAGTTTTGAGTAATCTATGTTGAGAATTTTAAAACAATATGGATACTGCTTACTCCTTTTTATTCCCTTTTTATTTTACTCTTTCTGATTTTATTGTTTGTGTTCCTCTTATTCTATTTTCCACTTTTCCTTCCTTCAGTTCTTCATGTCACTCCTTTTCTTGGCCTACTTCTCTCTACCTCTGTGTCCTTCTTTTAGTTTTTCACTGTGTTTCAATTACGTTGGTGAAAAATTGTTCAAAGAGTTTCGAAGTCGGAAGAGTAGGTACTTTATCCATGTTTCTTTTTGAGTATTGAAGTAGTAAATTTATTATTATTTACGTTTTTAGTGTATATTTTTACGTCTGGTATATATCAGTTCTCATTCTTCACCTTCGTTATTTCTCCTCTGGAATTATATATTTGACTGGAACTTACTTCTGACGGTAACACTTGAACCCCCACAAGGATATTAGATGAGACTTTACAAGTGACTGGAGAGAAATGTCCACAATTGAAGAACTTGAAATAAGGACTACCTCACAAGTAAAGTCGAGTCGTCTTTCTTTTAATAAAAAGGTTATATGTCCCCACTCACATTTACATTTGGAACCAGGGAATACCCCGGATCATGAGTCTACCTTTACTTCTACTTAGAAAATTTGCTCCCGGAACTCCATAACATCTTGTTTTATTGTAATATTCAGTAATATTCAGTAGTAAACTTATCCGGTGCAAATGAAACGAGAAAGATGTATCGTCTGTGGTGTGATGCCGTAAAGTCTAGACAAGAAAGTTTTACAGTATTGTTAGGAAAATCCATCCAAGAAAATAATTCAAGTAAAATGTTTACTCTTTTGACTCCTGGGTTTATATTCAGTGAAAGGACCCCAGGGTCGTTGTTCCCCCTTCAGTCTAAAGTTCGGACTGAAAATTTTTGGATATGGTTTAAAGTACTAGACATTCAAAGAAATTCATAGTCTCTTTCTTATTTAATTTCGGTCCTTTCGAAATGATGTTCGTATAATGTCAAAAAAGAATCAAGAGGGGGTTTGTCGTTCAGATTATCACTTGTACTTCATTGAGAGTTAAGCTAAGTAAGTAGGTTAAAGGTGATTGTGAAGAATCTAGCACTCTAAAATACTTTCGCTGTGAAGTCCCAGAATCGAAGAAGGAGACCTTAACTCTTACAAGGTTTACTACGGGGGTTAAGATAGCTTATTATCTTTTAATAAGACGTTGGGGAGAGTGTGGTAAGGTCTTTAGGATTCCGTTATTACTAGAAAAAGGACAACTTTGTACCACCTTAGAGAGTTATGTACAGAAGATCTTGTCGAACTTCCTTCGTGGGTGGATTTGTTTCCAAAGTAATGGAAGCTTATGCGTCTTTAGGTCCGGTACGGGAGAGTAGGAACTGAAGATAGTCTCGGGACGATTTGACAATTGACAATGACTTATTCTTTACATTCCCAACACGAGAAAATTAATTTATTTTTTAATTCTTCATTTGTTCTCGAGAAATCAGCATATATTTGTGGATATGGTTTGTGAAACCGAAAAAAAGGGAACGTGATCCCAAACGATAAGTCTTACTTTCACGGTCGTCTTGGAAGGAGTCAACCGACTCTGACACCAATGGGATGAAGATTATTTGTTCCGCCGAAGGACAGAGACTGCAGAGTAACGAGTTGTTCCAACTTAGTACCGTCGCACGTGTCGGTACTGGGGATTCACGTGAGTACGATTTCTCACAGACGAAACTAAGTGAGGATAACATCCTTTGATGAATAGTCTCCTGTGGAGAACGAAAAACTTAACTTTTATGAACGTAGTCACTTCGACTTTTCCTCGCTTAAAGAGTACGAGTTTGAATCAAGAGTAATAGAGATTTAAATAGAGGTAAACCAACTCTCCAGGGACCTGAAAAAGATTCAGAGGCTTCCCGGACTCGAGACACATGTAAAAATCTGGTAAAGTCTTCACCAATTTTGTTGTAGGCCATCCACTAAGAGTTTAGTTTATAAGTGAATACGAAAAGACTTCCTAGAAATCACACCTCCGGGTGTTCCGTCTCAAGACTTAGTCTTTTAAATTTACATCAAGTCCAATATATAATTTTTTTTTTTTTACAAATGTTCACTATCCAGAAAAAGAATTCCCAAAGTCTCTATTGCCTGTTACCTTGTCATGAAAGAGGGTACAACCCCGACAAGACGCCAGGAAATGACAGGTCGTGCCATAAGTTAAACAAAAAGTTATACGATTATTTAATATGTACCAGGTGTAGGGTGAAGGAAATGAAACGAGTATTTGGGGATGTCCTGATACGGTCGTCTTTCCGGTCCGAAACGTAAAGACTAGACTCAAAATTTTTTTTCCCTTTTCTTTTGTCTTTAGACAGAACGGCATTTCTTGTCTTAACCTGAGTCACCTTCTTCCGTTGCACCTTACTAAAATATTTTATCGTGACTTTGTTCATGTAATAGTACACATTTTGTCTACTGGTGACACTCAAGTTACGTACTTCGTCCCGTGGGTTTCGGCCACGAGACCCTGGTGGGTTTCCCTATCCCACCCCTCCCTCCACCCTCTCCCCAAGTCCTTAACCCCGCCCCCCACCCGCTCCCCTTATGTACATATGGACACCCGCTAAGTACAACTAGATACCGTTTTTTGGTAGTGTTATAACATTTCATTAATAGGAAGTTAATTTTATTTAAATTTTTAATTTACAAATCTACATATTTTTTTTTCTTTACAGAACGACGAGATTTTTGTTTTTTCTAACGTAAAGGTCGAAAGGTGGTCGTGGTAGAAGGAATGGGTCCCCGGGGATGAGACAGCCTGTCGGGCCCACGGAACTATAACTGTGTAGCGAGGTCTATTGTCCCCTTCCGATCTTTGCGAGGGGCAGGAGGAAGACGGACCCGACAATGTGTTCGGGAGCACGAAGGACCTCTACAGTCTCAGGGTCGGCCACACTTTACCACTACGACAGTCAGTCGTCCGTTTAAAAGACGAAGACTTTTGGCGAGAGAGAGCCTCGAAGGAGACACGTCGTGAAGGTCGACGGAACCTCGTGGCACAGTCCCGTACTTTTATCGAGGTCGGACTACTGAAGTGATCAAGAGTGTTTGTCCGGTCAACCGCCTTGAGCGGACGTCAGACGAAGACTTCACTTCCGTCACAAGGAAAGGGGTCGCGGGGGATTATACTTATAAGCCAAAGTAAAACTGAGACCTTCTTCAGAGAAACGACTCCAATCTCAGTTTGGAATTACGGTTTTACAGGTTTACGACACCCCTCCGGACTTACTTTTCTCGATGATTTTTGACTGTCGGTTCTGCTTTGTTGGACCTCCGATCTAATCATAAAAAGTCCGAGTTGAAATTCTTGTAGGTTTGACGAACCCTTTGGTTGAAATATAAGGTATTGTGCAAGAGTAAAGTAAGTAAAAATCCCGGTCCATCGAAGGACTTCTTGTACACGCTATTGATTATTAGTGAGTGTGAAAATTTCGCGATAAAGAGTAGAAATGAGCAAAAGATGTTTATTCTTCCGACTGTTCCATAGTTTCATTCTTAATTAGTGGTGATGTGGATTAGTTGGCTTCGACTGATTCCCGGAGATGTTCCGTAAAAGACGTTGGTGCCGTTCGAAATCACTACTTACGAGTTTGCCTAAAGTTTTAATTAAGTTTCTTCGTGTTCCATAAAGTACGTCACCTTTTCCACTAGAAAACATAATCTAATGGTTTAAAAGAAAATTACAAATAGTACAAGGGAATATCTCGAAAAACTGAAGGGAAAGGTCACTTATGTACGATCACTCTCTGATAAGATCTTCCTTTCATCCTCGGAGACTGTAGGGTCATAGTATTGAGTCACGATCCAGACGTGAGTGAAACTAAGATTTTGTCTCGTAAATCTAATTGACGAAGTCACGGGATACCTGTGTTCTAAATACGGGTCTCCTTCTCGAGGGTATACTGAGATACCTATGGTTCGATTACTTTATTACACCAAGTGACTAAATTCTACCAAGGAGATTTTCCCCACGTCCTTGAACGAGGTTTTTCTGTCTTTTCGCGATTGTGAGACGAGGGTGACGGGGAGTGAAGGAGAGGGGAGACAGTGTCAGTGGTCGTCGTAGATTTGTCGTGACGGTAGAACGTCGGTACTGCTGCACTGTGGAGAGGTGGTCGAGGTTGGTTTTGTAGTGTTTGCTTAGTAGTCTTTTGTGTACCCGTGTGTCTACTGTCACTTACTAATTTTGCACGAGATAACATCCAAGCAAACAAGTAAGATATTTATATACGGCTCATACATCGTACACCGTACATAATAGATTCATGACAGATGTTTGTACTTATGACGGAAGTTCCGAAAGTGAGAGAGTTAGTGAAATCAATCCATAATATCTCGGTCCACCGGAATTGTTCTACTCTGCCGGACGACGTTCCAAAAGGAATACAATTACGTTTCTAAATCTTTTGAACCACAAAACAAAAAATATCATGTAGGTTTCACAACTTAAGGAATTTTTTTTTTTTTTTTGTAAACCCCAGTAAAACCCGTATCAAGTCCTTTTATTGGTACTTTTAATTTCTCAATACAGAGAGAGGGTGTCTTCGATTATTTGTTCCCATATTGTTCTCTAAGATTTACGTCTTGTCAGTCAATATTTACAGTAATGTTTGTCTTATTAAGTGTGTCACTACCTTGTCCGATTCATCAAAGTCTACCACTGACGTGATTGGTAGTTTAAAATCTTAGTATTTCCTGTCATCAATCTAGATCATTTTATGTTCTAAAAATGATCACCACGGATCTTTTCAGTACACTAAATATGTTTCAGTACCTCCACAAGAGTAAAACCTTAGTTATACGAAATAAATAGGACATAAAGGGGTTAATATGATATGATGAGACAAAGAGAGAGAGAGAGTGTGTGTGTGTGTGAGAGTGGAATATGATGCACAGCCTTTGTATATGTTTGTATGTACAGTGTGTACGAACGAACGGGGGTCAAGAGTATGTGTTTGATATAATGAGACTAAGTCTGTGTGGTGACACAACTTAAGTATATATGTATATGTGTATGTAATGTGATGAGACTATGTGTAAAGAAACGTATGTGTGCATACATGTATACACGTAGTTAGTGTGATGACAAGTCAAACAAGAATGTTGAATGAGTATCTACCTGGTATGATGAAACACGGTATTTGTGTGTGTATGGGGAATATAATGATGATGACACATACACTAAACATCAGTGTGTGAAGTATGACCGTATATATGTATGATTTTTTTAAATTTTGACATTTAGTGGAAGTATAAGTTTTATGATAAAAAGTCACCCCCTTTAAGTTTACAATTTATGTGTGAGTACATTGATGAAGTTTCAACACACACAATCAACGAGTCAACATAGGTTGAGAAACGTTGGGGTACCTGACATCGGGTGGTCCAAGGACAGGTACCTTGAGATCCGTTCTCATGACCTCACCCAACGGTAACGGAAGAGGTCCCCTCGAAGGACTGGGTCCCTAGTTTGGACCCAGATGGTGTGATGTCCGTCTAAGAAATGGTAGACTCGGGGGTCCCTTCGGCACATGAAGTGTCTTCAAGGATTGAACTTTCCTTCTCTGTATACATCCATTTATGTTACTACACCTTTAAGGGACTCGGGCATGCATAGGTGAACGTAGGTAAGCTTAGGCAAAACCAGGAACCGAGGTCTTACTTCTATAATCGTAACAAAGACAACACGACAAAAGGTAGTATGACCCATTTCTTACCTACGTCTCGTTGGTCGTTGTCTCTTGTCATGATATACGGGGACGAAGTTCTATTCGGGGGTCAAAGATTCGTTATTTCGTCACAATCCTCCCTATATCTCTTTCATATACTCGTTGTACCGAATCCTGGGGTCGATGGCTCACACTGGACTTCCTTGTAAGAGAGAAGATGAGTTCCCGAGTGTCGGACCTCTCGAGACTCACTACGGAGATCTATTCTTAATCCTAAGAAAGAATGTCCTCAATATTGGTCGTTACTACTCCGGAAGAGCCCCTGAAATCCTTTTCTCCTACACTGGTTCGTTCCCTGTTTTTATTTCTTCTGAGAAGTGCCATGGTCGTCTACCTTATTGAGTAGGTGTGTATATTCTACAGGGACCCGTGGGTCTGTGTCTTCCTAATTCCATCGGGAATTCCCTCCGACCCCCAGTCAACGTCTCTGTACCTATCTGGATCTCTGACGGTATGTCTTACTTCACTTAGTCTTTCTTTTTTTGTTCATAACAAATAATTACATATATACATCTTGGATCTTTTACTATATCTACTAGAGTGAACGGTTTGTCTTGATACCTGTGTCTTCGTCTCTTGTTTAAAGACCTGTGGTTCTTCTCTCTTCTTTCCCATCCTACTTAACCCCCTTACCCTAACTGCATGTATGTGAGAATGCATATTTTGTCTTTTCATTACTCTCAGCCTGTGCTGACTCGCTAACGTGAAAGTGAAAAGTGAAAGTACGTAACCTCTTCCTTTACCGTTGGGTGAGGTCACAAGAACGGACCTCTTAGGGTCCCTGCCCCCTCGGACCACCCGACGGCAGATGCCCCAGCGTGTCTCAGCCTGTGCTGACTTCACTGAATCGTTGTTGTTACTCTTAGATGACTTATCGTGTCCCTTGTGATCAGTAGCAAGTCACCACTGGACTTACCCTTCCTTTGGGTTTTTTCTCCCTATATACATATGTGTATCGGCTAAGTGAGACGACGTGTCGTCTTTGATTGTGTTGTGACCTTTCGTTGATATGAGGTTATACTTTTGATTAAAAATTTTTTCTCCGACCTTCAGGACGTCCTCGTCCATCCCCGTCGTGTCCTTTACACTTAAGACACCTACTATCACAGGTAAGGATAGATATCTGATCGTTCCGGTCGTCTACGTCTCTACTATGACTCTTCCACTTTCTCTTCACCTTTACCTCTTCGGACAAACCCCCAAAGTCTCACAGGAGATAATAAGAGTTCTACAAATGACTTCGTCTACCACTTATAAACCTTGTGAACGAAAGAATTCGATGAACGAGACTGTCAGATCGTACGAAAAGAAATAGGTATTTATTAACAGAAAATAATACTTTATATCGGTGAAGGTTGAGTATATGTGACATATGACTTTTTCGGACACATCAGTTGATACTCCGTGACGAAAAGACTAGGAAATATATCGTCGGAGTCTCAAAAGTTATTCTATCACTTTTCCTTTGTGGTTCTTTTTAACATTACATTATACTCATATAAAGAGACTCACAGTCTAACTTCTCAAAAGTGGATTGTAACTTTTTAGTTTCTGACCCTTTCACGACCGTTTTGATTGCTCTCTAATAGTATGCTTCGTTTCAGTCAGTCTTTCTCTTTCTGTTTATAACATAATATAGTGAAGATACACTTTGCGTTTTACACTGTGTACTTGAATAGATGTTTTGTCTTTGTCTGAGTGTCTGCACCTTTTGCTAAACACCAACAGTTCCCCCTCTACCCACGTCCTCCCGTCCTAGTCCTCAAACCTTAATTGTCTCCGTTTTGTCATATATATCCTACCTATTTACCTTGTTTCAAGATGACATGTCCTGTTACGGGACTCTATTTGGTATTAACGTTTCTTACACGTATATACACATTTTATATATTGAAAGTGACATTGTGTTTTTAATTGTGTCATGGCCTTTAGTAGACATGAAGTTATTTAAAAAAAAATTTTTCTGTCGTGGTAGTGAGGTTGGAACCTTATGTCGTTATTGTACAGTAATCGGTTGAGAATTTTTTTTTTTTACCCCGTAATAAGGATTTTTCCTTTGTGTGTCGAATTTCTTTTATTTGGATCCATGAAACTTCTGGTAAAATTTCTGGAATAGGTATCGAGTTCTATTTGTAAACGGTCCCTAAGTTTGCTAATCCACGACCCATCTCCAAATCTCCTTTGTCCCAGCCTCCCCTGTGTGTCTCGATTGACGAAAAGTTTTTGGCCTTACTCTCAGGATAGTTCCTTATGTTCCTCTGGGAGTTTCTAATCATCCAGTTCCTGTTCGATGATTAGTCCGGACGGTTCTTTTTTAAACTGTCATTGGAATGTTTCAGGAGGTTTCGGTTATTTCTTTTTTACAACGAATTTTTCTATTTTGAAACCCTTCGTTTCATTCTAAAAGACGTTTCGTATGTCGTTACATGAAATCGTACTCTCTCCGTCTTTTTTTGTCATTTTCATAATTCTCATAACGTTTATGGTTAAGACGTTGTCTCTTTGACGTCCTGGATTTAGTTTCTGATTGTTTCAGCAAATTTCCGCCCAGATTTAGATTAACAATTTATTCTACATTGTTTTTAAGTTGACCGTAATAGTGTGTCACTTCCTAAGTTCCACCTTAAACTCTTGACAACCGAGTTTATATTTTAAGATTAATGACCGGAAGGGACCACCGAAGCTACCATTTCTTGGACGGAGGTTACGTCCTCTGGACCCAAACTAGGGACCCAGTCCTTCTAGGGGGCCTCTTCCCTTACCGATAGGTGAGGTTATAAGAACCGACCTCTTAAGGTACCTGTCTCTTCGGACCGTCCGATGTCGGGTACCGTAGGGCTTCTCAATCTGTGCTGATCACTGATTGTCACTTGACTTGACTTACTGGATATCCCCTTATTTTATGTTCTTTTCTCCTATATGCATATTCACTAAGGGAAACGACATGTCGTCCTTGATTGTGTTGTAATATTGGGTTGATATAAGGTTAATTTTTCAATTCAATTTTTTTTAAGAGTAATGTTGGTCGGGGACACGTCCCCTACGTCAACGATTGCTCCTACGGGTTCGTCTTTAAAATTTTACTTCCTCAAAGTTCATCACTTCTTTTGTACAACTCTCTGTTTTTGTTTGTCCTTAACTACCGTCTCATAACGACTCGTGAGTAGGATGACCTCTCGATAGTTCTCTGACCTCGTTTGGGTTCTAGCCAAAAATTTTAATGTAAAATGACACTAACTTCGTCCTCTGTTTACTGTGTTTGTCTACATGTTTGCGCTCCTACAGGTCTTCTGTCCACGAAGGTTCACCAGAATAAGTTGTAAAAATATTTACTACAACTCCTGTCTCACGTGTCCTTTCGTCCGTGCAAAGATCGGTCGAGAAAATTATGGTTTTACGGTTCATTGGCTCTATTGGTAGAAGAGTCGTAGTTAGTCTGTTTGTGCCAGCTTCCGAAACTTGGTTGAAGGTGAATTGGTTGACAAGTCTACCTGGTTACTCGAGGTGAGGGGAACATACTCTTTAGTATGACTGACTACGTGGTCCCTACAAGGGGTGGTCGTCAGAGGAAGACCTCGTCTCGCTCTCAGAGACGACGGTAGTAGACTCGTATAAACATCATTCTCATCAAAACTGGGATTTGGACGAATACGTCAATATAAAATTATTACGCTAAAAATAAGTCACTACATCGTTTCTTCACTTTGACCTCGTACTTTTCTTTTAAAAGTAAAAGATACTTTTTATACAACGTACGAAAGTTCTAAAAGTTCCGAATCAGGTATTATTTCGTTATTAAAGATTTCGACGGTCACTTATTCGGTACCTGTAGTATTGACATGTTACCCTTTTATAGAAAGTTTCCTGAAATTAAAGTGAAAGTTTTCTTTGTTTAACCTTTATTGTATTTTAGGTGATAACCAAAACCATTCTTTCTATTATGACTTAGGGTAAACACCTAAGTATGACTTTCTTTTGTAGAACCAGAATGTTTTCCAAACATTATCCTTTTTTTCTTTTTTGTACATATTCAAGATACAGATTTTATAAGATCTATACATATGTAATACAAATATAAAGACATAAAATTATTGAAAAGACTGAATGACTAGTTGATAACTAAGAATGAAGAAAACACTCCTTTCAAAATGATAAGAATGAAGAAAACACTTCTTTCAGATGATACATGGTCCGTCATTTTATCTCTGACTTATGTTTCTTCCAAAATCGGGAGGTCATGTAGTGGCAAATTACCCCATCTACCTACACGATTGTCTTCGTCGAGGGGCAATATGACACGAATCAACGAGTCAACACAGACTGAGACGTTAGGGTACCTGACACCGGGCGGTCCGAGGAGACAGGTACCCCTAAGAGGTCTGTTCTTATGACCTCACCTAACGGTACGGGAGGAGGTCCCCTAGAAGGGCTGGATCCTTAGCTTGGCCCCAAAGGACGTGACGTCCGCAATATGACTCACGACATTTATTTGTACTTCACAGTTTTGCTTTGATTGAGTCAGATCTCTTCTGACTTAACTATCCCAGTCATTCTGACGTCCACTCCGGATTTCGCACTAAAGTCCACAACCCACGACCAATCCTTCCGTATAATACTGTGCCGGGTGCACTGTTTGGTCTCGGTGTGATCCTTCGTGGTCTACTTGTCTGTGGTTTTCAAGGGTTTGACGCGTTCTGACCCTTCCCTCTCGCCCTCCGGAATAGTGGCCCCTGATACAATAAATTCGAAGTCCGGTATTTAACAGCCCTTAGTAATTTGCATTTTGTTTTCTTACTGTGGTAGTGTGCGTATAAAATCGTTTCATAGAAAGGATTCCCTTGCCTACCTCTGTTATGTCTTTGCTTTCTCTGGTCACTACTGTACTCCAATATTTTTGTCAGATGATTTTTAGTATTTTATTGTCGTCTTGTTATAACTCCTCCATTTTAGTCGGACTGCACCACTGACAACTCTCTGCTGTCACCACTTAGTACCTATCAAGGGTCCAAATCCCTACATCGTGGACCACCAGTTTCTAAGGAATTATTTTTGTCCTTAAACGTTTCGTTTTGATCTGTCTGTATCTCTAACTTGTATACTTATGTCACTAACCCCCCTCCCTCTTCCTCCTCCCTACTAAATCCTCTAACCCTAACTGTATATATGTGATAACTATGATATATATTTTGGCCATTGATTGTTCTTGGACAACATATCGCGTCCCACGAGATACCACTGGATTTACCTTTACTTTAGGTTTTTTCTACCCTATACACATATGTATATCGACTAATTGAGACGACATGTCATCCTTGATTGTCTTATAACATTCTGTTGATATGAGGTTATGTTTTAATTAAACAAATTTTATTCAATTTTTTGTTTTTGTCCTTTACGACCTAATTTTTTTTTTTTCTTAAGTTGGTACCTGTGTACCATTCAGACTTTACGGTGATATGTTAGTTTTCCTCTATAAACCCGAATCGTCGTCCACGTAGTCGAGTCCTGGGACTCAACCTCAACATTCTAGTTCTTCACCTTTTCTCGAGAAATTCTTTGTAAGGAAGTTTACTTCACTTTTTCTTTCACTTCCATGAAGAATCCCTTACCTTTTTGTGTTACCTTTTTCAACCGTAAGAATTCTACTATATTGGAATTTCTAAAAGTATCTGTCTCCTCCACTACTTTTGTCGATACCCTCTGTGTCTCCCCCGTGGTTGACTCTTTTCGGTCTTTCTGGGTCTAAGATTCTGCCGGTTGCAATCCCGTCGGGGTTAAGTATATTCAGTGGACAGAGTCTCCTCTCTCATCCTTACCACTCTCTTAATCCGAGACTACTCTGGTTTTTAGCCAGTTCACTCTTCTTCAAGAACTGTGCCTCTGGATGACAGAACCACTGTGTTTGTAATTAGGTACTCCCACTCTTACCGTAGACAAACCCCTTTTCCTTACTCTTTCCGTCTGTTGCATCAAATTTGTGGGGGAACACACGTTACGGTCCCGTATGACTCTGCGACCTTCACCCAAACATTTTAAAGGGACTATTTAGTAAAAAACTGTTGTTTTTTAGTCAAAATCCACAAATACCTTAGTATCCATCATTCAATATTTATTTGCATCCTTTAGACACGTTTCCGTGTTACTTGTTGAGCATCTTCTAGAGAGAGATCCCTGATTAAGAGAATTGAGTTTGTGTAAAATTTCAAAATTTGTAATGGTTTATCTTGATTTTTATTTCGTCTATAATGGAAACGTCTCGACACTACGAGAAGTGTCATAATTGGTGGTATAGAATAATTTATTACGTAAAATTTCTGTTATGGTTGAATGTTGACTTACGAGTACTCTTACTCTCTCTCGGTGTATTTTTATGATACCACAGAACCGGATCTTTGTCTTCGGTTTATTAGATGTCTTAGCATGGACAGTACCTACGAGATTGTGCTGGACACATCGATTAGGACCGGAGTCATATGAGTCCTTATAGAGTGATTTTGGACTCTCTTTATACGTATTCTAAATCCTTTACTTTTCAGTGATAAAATATTCAGTCCATCATTTAGATGTATTTTATTAAGGAATTAGACACTCTGTTTCAATAAAAATTCAGTGTTTTTAATTATCTTTTCATTTTAATTAAGTTGTCTTCATTCATCATTGTATTTCTTTGAATTAATAAAATACCCCGTTCCTGTAATACCGTAATCTTCTTTTGTTGTGGAAAGAGCTGACCGGTGTTTCAACTGGGATATGTCACTAAAAAGAATAACATTTATTTACGACTACCTTTTCATAGTCTTTAAGATGTACATGTTTGTCTTTTTACATTTTGTGTTATATTAGATCATTGTAAAGAATTTAGAAAAAAAGGGGACCTTGTTCTTTCGTCATAGAGTAACTGTGAATCTGATGTTTTCGTGTGTTTCATCCCCGTCATAAGTTTGGAGTAACAACAATAAGTCATCGATTCAATACAGGTTGAGAAAAACTGGGGGTATCTAACTTCGTACGGTCCGAAGGGTCAGTAAGTGATAAAGGGTCTCAAACGAGTGAGTATAGGTAACTCAGTCACTACGGTAGGTTGGTAGAGTAGGGACCAGTAGGGGAAGAGGAGGACGGGAGTTAGAAAGGGTAGTAGTCCCAGAGAAGGTTACTCAGGTCGAGAAATGTAGTCCACCGGTTTCATAACCTCGAAGTCGTAGTCAGGAAGTTTACTTATAAGTCCCAATTAAAGGAAATCCTATCTGACCAAACTCGAAGAACGATAAGTTTCCCCCGAAGAGATCATCGAGTTAACCATTTCTTAGGCGGACGTTACGTCGTCTGGGGTCAAGTTGAGGACCCAGCCCTTCTAGGGGACCTCTTCCTTATCCGATGGGTGAGGTTATAAGAACCCGAAGGGAATATCGAGTCGACCAGTTCTTAGGTGGACGTTACACCCTCTGGACCCAAGATAGGGACCCAACCCTTCTAGAGGACCTCTTCCCTTTCTAATGGGTGTGGTTACAAAGACTTTCGTAGTTAAAAAGCCGCGAGTCGGAAGAAATACCAGGTCGAGAAGTGTAGGTGTGTACTGATGACTTTTTTGGTATCGTAACTGAGATACCTGAAAACAACTGTTTCGCAACAGAGACGAAAAATTATGCGAGAGATCCAAACAGTATCGAAAGGAAGGTTCCTCGTTCGTAGAAAATTAAAATACCGACGTCAGTGTCAGACGTCATTAAAACCTCGGGTTCTTTTATTTTAGACGGTAGCAAGGGTGAAAAAGGGATAGATAGACGGTACTTCACTACGCTGACCTACGGTACTAGAATTAAAAAGCTTACACCTCAAAATTCGGTCGAAAAAGTGACCGAGGCAAGTGGGAGTAGTTGCCCAAGACGTCAAAGAAGAACAAAAGACGGTAATCCCATCATAATAGACGTATAGACTTCAACGACCCATAAAGAAGACCGTTAGAACTAAGCTGGAACACTAAGTGAGTCAGACCGTAAAGAGTACTACATGAGACGTATATTCAATTTATACGTCCCACTGTTATATGACGGAACTACATGAAGAAAGGGTTAAAACTTGGTCAGACAACAAAGTACAGGTCACGATTGACAACGAAGAAGAGGACGTATGTCCAAAAAGTCCTCTGTCCACTCCATCAGAGCATAAGAGTAGAGAAATTCTTAAAGGGTGACAAAAAACACTAGGTGTTTCCGAAATCACATCAGTTACTTCGTCTTTATTTACAAAAAGACCTTAAGGAACGAAAAAGATACTAGGTTGTCTACAACCGTTAAACTAGAGACCAAAGAGACGGAAAAGATTTAGGTCGAACATGTAGACCTTCAAGAACCAAGTCCATAACAACTTCGGACGGAATTTTCGAAAACTTGTAATGGAACGATCGTACACTTTTGTCGTGTGTTAACATGTCATCAAACTTGTAAGAAACCGTAACGGAAAGAAGCCCTAACTTACTTTTGACTAGAAAAGGTCAGGACACCGGTGACGACTCAAAAGGTTTAAACGATAACTGATTTCGTGAAATTGTCATAGTAGAAAATCTTAAACTTTCACGAGTCGACTTTAAGGTAGTACAGATGATCGAAACAAGTATCATTATCAAGGATTCCGGGTGAACGGAAGTGTGAGATTCTACAGACCGAGGAGGAATACTTGGGAATTCAAGAACGATTTTTTTAAAAATGGAACTTTATCTTCAAATAGGCCTTTATTTTGTCTACTTTCGTATAGATACGGTGAAAGGAACAGGGGGTTTAATATAAAATACAAATAGTAAAATGGAAATAATAATAAATTGTGAAACGTATAATAATACGTAAATAAAAGATGGACACTCATGATTATCTCACAGACCATATACTCTCATGAGGGATTTTTTTATTTTATTTTATTTATTGACTTTCATACTAAAAATATATTTCATTACTTTCTTACGAATAAAAAAAATTTACGTACTTACCTAAGAACGGATTGAGGATTAAAGATGGTAAAGTTTCTAGAAATATCTTCTTTATATCTAATACGTCTGTTAATTAGTGGAATTAATAGACGTTCTTTTATTTTAGTATACACTTTTGTCGTGTGGTATTATATTCGATGTTACAAAATTTATAAGAAGAATTTAATTGGTCGTGTACACAGTACGTGAAGAACCTGTAATGATTGTTACTAGATCGACTATACTGGTACCATAAATGACTAATAATGGTTATTGACTAATAAGGATAATAAAAAACATTACATCCAAAGGAACAAAAAGACAAACGAAAAATAAATGTCTACGACTAGAATACTGAGATTTTATATTCTAAAGATTTTCCTCAGTTAATGGTACCTAACCCCCATCTCCTCTGTACAATGTCCGTCAGTACAACTGGAGACGTGAAGGCGTTTGGAAAGACTCTGAAAAAACTCCTTATCCTTCAAGGTCTAGGACGAGTCGCAACGAATTCCTTTACGAAACAAGTCCGACAAAAAATCTCTTTTGTGAGTTATTCATACAAACAAGGAGACTTAAGTCGACGTGGTCGACGACTGAGTTACTGTGACTTTAATCCTTCGAAACAAGCTTTCTGTCGGTGTGTCTTCGAGGAAACCATATACAGATCGAGGGGTTGTTTGTCTTCAGAAATTTTCCGTGTACGGTTGGGTGTGGACAGGTCTCTTATTTGAGAACCGTTTTGTTTTATTTGTTCGGTTTGTCGGGTTTATTTTTCACATTTTCAACTCCCCCCTTGTGACACTCCCTTTTAGAGCTGTTGATTTGTAGTAAAGTAAATATTTCATTTTCGTCTTACGTAAAGAAGGTTATAAAAGGATTTTTGTACACCGTCCGATGTTGAGATCTATAGTAATAAGTGATAACGTATATATTTAAATTATTACGGTTCTCACCGTCGTTTCTAAGTTGGTCCTCCTTACGGAACAATTTGAAACTTTAACAAGAAAAAACAGGGTGCACTGTTTGGGTAGTATTCGTGGTGACGTTCTATGTTTTCGGTCGTTGTGTGCGGGTGAATGAGAATAAGTGCTCCATAAAAGATATACGACTTTCCGACCTTTCCGATTTTAATTGACTCAAAAACATAACAACAGTAATAAAACAAACAAACAAACAAAATGTCGTTACTAACAACAACCGATCAGTGATTCAGTGCAGGCTCAGAAACTCTGGCCACCCGACATCGGGCAGTCCGGGGAGACAGGTGCCCTAAGAGGTCCGTTCTTATGACCTCACCCAACGGTAAAGGAAGACGTCCTCTAGCAGGGCTGGATCCCCGACTTGGGTGTGGAGGACGTAATGTCCGTCCAGGAAACGGACCCGGTGGACCCTTCGTGTGACGAATTCTCACAAAAGAGTGAGAATTTATATACAAATTCCCATACACACTCACACGCACGTATGTACGTTGTGTCGGACCCGAGTGTACGTGTGTGTCCCTGTAAAGTAACAAAACAAGATTCGTGAGAAAAAAGGTATTCATTTCAGTTGAGATTTTATCGGATCGTTGACATCCCTTAGTGTCTTCTCTACTAGTTGTGTCATTCGTACATAATTGTTGATGTCTTTGTATGGTGCGAAGGGGAAAAGGACGAGAGTCCTTCCTTTACGTGGTACCCTGACTCACGTTCCGACCGAAGATTCTGGTTCAGGAAATCTCTGTGTGTGGAGAGTAAATGTCGGGGTAGAAGGAGAAGAGACAGTAGACTGAACTGTAACTCGTTTGGATTTTGAGTCAACGGCCATCCTGGGTCCACAAACACTATGTACCTCTTCACTCTGGAGTTAGTGGCCAGGATTGGTTGAGATAGGTCTACTGAGTTCGGACCGATCTAAAACCCCACAGGGATTCGTCTCTTTACTCCTTTAGTGTTTGTTACGAACCTTACAAGGACCTATAGTTTTTCCGTATTAAAGATGTTTCCTAGACTCCGTGACGTATCGTTATGTGGTTCTCCCGAGTCGACACTAAGATAAGTTAAGTTGTTTATAAATAATACGTAGAAAACGGTTGAGTTTACATTCTTCCTGAGGTTTAACATAAATATAGGAGTCCCATATTTTCTCACGACCTTGTCTGTCATCCGTGAATTATTTACAGTTTCCTTTCTTCCTTCCTTGAAGGTGTTTCGTCTATAGACGATTCACACCTCCCATACTCGAAGTTTCCACAATGGATCACTAAATTAGTCCCAGGGGGAGGTTGTAAAATTAGATCGGAACTAACTTAGTCAAGAAAAAGTATCCGAAGTCTGTCTGTTTGTTTTCCCTTTAACAAAAAATTTTTACAAAAACTGTCGTATTCAGATTTTATACAAAATTAGGACCGGTGTGTACTTTTAGAGTACCCTTTGAGTTTGGAACGGTCGATGACCGTGGACCCATGGTACGGTTTTAATAGTTAATTTAGTGTTATAGACTCCTTATTTGTGTGATCATAAAAAATGTGAGTACACTAAGATTCGACATAAGTAATAACTCTTGATGACGGATTATTTATTACGATGTATTCCAAAAGACGAACCCTGGGTGACCCTTACTATTTGAATTTTGTCTTTAGATTGGTACACATACAAATATCGAGGATGTCATTTTATACTTTCCGTAAACAAATTCGTTTGTAACAAGTAAAGTGGAAGGACTGGTTTTGGAATGTTTTTGTCCTTATCTCTTGGAATTCAGTCTCTTTATTACTTTTTTTTAAAAAAAATTCCGACCCGTATATCATTTCAAAAAGTGGAGTCGTGTGACCGTTTTTTTTTTTGAGATTTATCGACTCTTTATTAATGGTATATTAATTTCCTAAAGTTTGTATGCTAAGACTGTAATTAAATTTCTAATGAAAAATGCATATGAAAATTTTCGTCAAGATAAGTATTGTCGGTTTGTGACTTTTGGTGGGCATACAGGGACTTGTGAAGATGAAAATTTTCATCCAAAAGACACAAGATTTTAATTAACACCAATAACAACGTGTTGAGACTTATACGATTTATGGTGACTCAACATATAAATTTATCCACTTAATATGCCATACACTTAAGATCGAGTTATTTAGAGGAAATTTTTTTCTCTTTATTCATCCAAATAAAAGAGTCAATATAATTTTGACTCAAAAAAAGTATCAAAATATATCTGATACCCACAATATGTTTTATAATCATATTTAGAATAAAAGAAAAAAGTATAAGAGGATTTTAGTTTCCATGTAAGGTATGCCTTTCTTAAGACCGAAGTTGTCGAAAATTTTTGGTCTCGGATGTCGTTTTTTAAAATTGAGATTCAATTGTGACGTTATGACTTTAATTACTATAGTATTGACCCTCCGTCCCTCAACTTTACATTACTTCAATAATCACTTAGTGATTCACACTACAAACGTTTACTTTGTCCGGATTTGTAGTCTTCTGAGTTTAGGATCGAGACTGATCCTACTCAAAAGATTCTGTTTAATGAGTTTCAAAGGAATTTTTAACAATTCAGTCTTTGAGGAACATTCTTATTCGATTTTTCGTTATAAATTCTTTGGTAGACTTTTAACAAACCACGAACTTGTTTGTCACAACTTTACTAAAACCGAAAGAATGTTTTTTTCTCTCTCCTGTCTCAAGTCTCTTTCTGATACTGAAAGAGGTTCTTAGAGAGGTTAAGACAAGAGGTGGGTGAAAAAGGACATCGTAGTAAATTTGACGGATTCAAAAAGAACAGATACATTAAAGAGTAGAGATTTTCTCTCTGTATGCAGAAAATTCGTCAATAACTTGATATTTCAGGAGATGAGACTTTTATTTACGTCGACCACTTTGTTTGACCCCCGAACGAAGGAAGTCGACGGAAAACCTGGGTCCTGTTATGACACACGAAAATATTATCACGCTAATATATGACGTTCACCCAAGACAAACAAACAAGACACCAAAAGACTGTTCTCAGGTCTGTCGATCCCCTTTCCCCTTCTCGATTTTCCTTGCAATGACTTCCTGTCTCCTCAATACTATTGGTGTTCCCGTCTGACAGTGTCGTCAAGAATAGTCCTTCCCAGGTAGAAATACCATTTCCTTATTCAGGTTTTAAGGTGCGTGTCTTGACATTGAAAGATGTTCTTAATCAGAAAAGAAAGTCTTTAGGGTGGTGTCACTTCGAGACGTTTAATTAACGGAGGTAAGTTTTTTTTTTTTTTCAATGCGAATAGAGATTGTGTACATTAACCATAGGGGGTTTCTATTTTCGGTATAACAATTTCTCCGAAAAAGTAAATCTTAATCTTTTGTGTTTATATACCTTTACAAAGATTTTTGAAAACCTTTGTAATGACTTTTGGTAATATTCCGTATTAATATTTACCAGTATTTTCATTATGATAATGAATTAACTTAGTAGTTGAGAAGACATTCCTATTAAAGAACATAATTTAAAGGGAGTGACACACTACTATGCCTTTATGTGTGTTGGTGTGTACACACTCGACGAGAGGACATTAATTACTACGTGAAAATAAGAGATAATAACATACCTTTTGTAAGACTGTGTTTTATTTACTTCGTATTAGTAAGTCTCATTACTAAGCGTACACGACTAATTACTATGGTTTATCGAAAAGACAAGAAATTTAATTTTGTAAATGAGCCTTAGTATTCCCGTAGGGATTTAATTACAAAAGATCCATTAATAAAAAGGAATACCTTTACTAGATAGGATTGGGCGGACGGTTATGTCCTCTGTATTCTCTACACCCAAACTAAGGACCCAGACCTTCTAAGGGACCTCCTTCCGTACCGTTGGGTGACGTCATAAGGTCGGACCTCTTAGGGTACCCGTCTCTTCGGACCGCCCGATGTCAGGTATCCTAGAGTTTCTCAGTCTGTGGTGACTTCGTTGAATCGTACGTCCGTGGTAGTGACCTATGTTTAAGGTTAGCTAGCATTTTATGTGTCGATAAATTACACAATTCTTTTTTTTGACAGTTAATTTGATCATATGTCATGATTGAACGGAACTCTCTACAAATTTCACACATTTCCTGTTGAACCCCCTCTCTCACAGGTCTATATACCGTAAGATAAGGGTTGCATGAGTCATTTACCAGTAATTTATTTGTATAAAATTTACGACGTTGTTTTATAAAAGTTAAAAAATTTTAAACTTTGTCCGGTCGGTGTGTGTGTTTTTTATTTGATACTAAAGCGAATATCCTCTGTGGTTCTCATCAGTTTAAGTTTTTGTCTTTCATCTTACCGTCAACGGTCCCTGATCCTCCTCTTCTCTTGATAACAAGTGCCCATACTTCAAAATCAAAACTTTTTTCAAGACTTCTATCATCACTTTTGACGTGTTTTAGATTTATAGGAACTACGGGTCTTGATTTGTTTTCTACCATTCGAAATACACGTAAAATAGTGTTAATTTTTATTGTTATTTTTATAGAAGTATTCTTTTTTTTTTGTCATAAATTTTGTGTTAGTGTTTTGTTACTTTTAGAATTTGATCTTTCATGGATTTACGTTGGGTCGGTTAATCAATTGGACTATTCCATTGATTGAAGAGGAATCTTCGAAGATAAAAACTTTTTTGTGTCAGAAAAGAGATACTTGATTCACTCTTTTAAAAGATATGAGATTACTAAGGATTTCGACCGTACCAACATCTTGGACTTTGTGTTTCCAAACGACTTTATCACCAAATGTGTAAATGAGATGGTAGTCTTAGTGGTCGCTCGAAAATTTTCTGAAGGATTGTGGAGTGTGAGTAATCCTATCGATGATAGGTTTATTATTATTATTATTTCAAAACCGTTCCTACATCTTTTTGACTTTGGGACGTGACAAACATTTTACCATGTTGACTATGCCTTTTGTCATACTGTAAAGGAGTTTTTTGATTTTTTGTTGATGGTAAACTAGATCGTTAGGATGACGACCCATATTTAGATTTTCTTGACTTTTGTCAAATCTCTTCTATCAACATGTGTAGTGACGTCGTGATAAGTGTTGTCAGTTCTTCAGTTTCGTTGGGTTTATTTACAGGTCATTGTTTGTCTGTGTGTTTTACACCATATGTGTAGCTACCTTATAATAAGTCGGAACTTTTCCTTTCGGACAGTACACGTTGTTACGTCCACTTGGAAGTTCCGTGACACGTTTTACTTTGTTCAGTTACTGTTTATCTGACGACCAATGGTGTCGGGCTCTTCACCTTTTTTACCTTTCCACAAAATAACCTATATCAGAGTCAAAACGTGCTTTTTTTAGACCTATAGACAACGTGTTTGTTATACTTGTGTATGATGACTTCACATACAAGTTTTTACGAGTCTACCAAAAATTTTTCGTTAGTTAGTATCATCTATCATCTATCATCTAGAGGACTAGTGATAGTACTTGGATGACTATCCAAAGGGTCTCTGACCCAATTTTATAATTGTACACATTTCATTCTTTGGCTTTGGTCGTTTACCTCTAGTTAAAATAGGCAAAGGATTGAGTTTCATTAAGTTTGTGTTACCGCCGGTACGATCGTGAAGTCAAACAAAAATTGTTGAAAAATAACCACATACATTTTATACAAAATATTACCTTTGACTAGTAGAACTTTGATAGTAATTTTTACCCAGGTAAAATTATGACTATGACTTTCTGTGTTTCCTTCGTTGACTTTTCAGGGAGGTGTTGTAAGAGACAAGGGTAGTGACGTGATTATGGTTACCCATCTCTGGTTTAGGTGACTGTTGTTATAGACGGAATGTCAAAAACAAATCCTCTCGGATTTCAGAAGATGACCCAGACACCTCAGGTCTTTTGGAGACTATGTGTTGATGGTAGTATCTGGTTAGAACCTCATTTTCTCCGATTGTGTTATTCGGAGTGTTGGATCGAGACTGTGAATTAACGATCCGTTAGAACTCTTTATGTGACTTGGAACTAAATAAAGTACCTATACTTTATAGGTACTTTATATAAACTTTATATAACTTTATAAACTTTATAGGGAAGGTTTATTGTTCGTATTATCAGTGTCCAAATAATACTTCTAAGTGACCTTATTATACACATTTGGTTAATCGTGTTATTTGTCATGTTTCATCCATAAGTCATTGACCTACTGTGATAGTGGTGGTGACGAATAGTGGACAAAATAATTTTCCATTGATTCATGCTGTCTCAAGTCGTGGTTAGTGAGATATTTACGTGACCAAGGACAAAGATGAAGATTGTATGTTGGAGTTCCTAGTTCAGATTATAATACAAAAAAAAGATACAGGAATCTCAAGTAGTGTATCGCAATTTGTTACTCATCAATCAACTAGTTGAGTTGGGAGTGACCTGTTCATTATTAATACCTAAACGGTACACGTTCCGTAGTAGGGTCCGTGTCACGTGACTAGAGATGGAGACTCAAATGTTAAATCCGAGTTATTCTAGATCAAGTAAGATGACTTAATAAGTGGTCTAGTCGTCTTTGTGTATGTATAGTAATATATGTCTGTACCTTTCGGAGGAAGGTACCTAAATGTCATTAGACAAGGGAATAGGGTGATAGTCTCTTATTCAATAGAATAAATTAATAATATGATTTAGTTGACATATCAAATATCGTAGAGTATAAGGTCGTTGGAGTTGGTGACCCTAGACAGATTTTTATTTTTTACAGATATGTACGGAGTCTCGAATATTTTGTCAGTAACTCTTAAAAATGGGATTAATTCTCATAAAATATCATTTTCTTGTTTTCTTTAAGTATTTTGGTATAAATATGTACTACGACATTTTGTAAAGTTGTATCAGTACCTACCACGAAAGAAAAGTTAAGATCTTAGTGGAAAAGATTACATTTTAAAGAATATCAATCCTTTTTTCATATTCACTCGATTTTTTTCTTTACAGAACTTTAGTGTCACGTGACATACATTGGCTGTTTGTCGAACGTACGATAATTTGATTTTTCAGCCAGTTATTTCTTTTTACGTGTTAAAACAGGTAAGCAAGTCCTGGTAGGAAAGAAGGGCGGTTGGGGTTGAGTAGTGGGGATCGGGTTTTAAGGGGTGATGTTCGACGGAATCTGTAGATGGGTAGATGGTTTATGTGCTACAAAAATCGCCCCTATTTGTGTGTGTATAAAAACATGTTCTACTCATAGATCAAACGATAAAGACCGTTTCCTGTCTCTTACGGGTTCCAACAGTCGTGTTGAAAATACAGGACACTAAATTGACCTGGAAATCGTTCATGTTTTATAAAGTTTCCTTCCTTTCCTAAAAGAAAAAAAAAGGTACTGATTTATTTCTTTCGGTCTCTCATAAAAGACTCCGTCCTCCTGTGACTGTCTGAAAGTCGGTTCTCAAATGTTTTAAAACTCTTCCCCTGTAATCTTTTATTAATAATAAAGACGTAATTCATTTCGTTTTATTTTGTTCGTGCCCGTTTCTTTCTTTTTATAAAGTTGTTTCTATTGTTGTATTTTGATTCGTTCGTCACCACTACCTCTGTTTTTCAAATTAAAATCCATAGACTGTTATACAGCCAAACCTATTGGCTGTGTCTCATGTGCCACCTGGGGACACATACGACCGAAAGTTTCCCACACCGAGTGTTTTGTCCGAAAGAAAGGTTTAGTTAATAATCGACAAATATTTTTCGTTGTTATTAAATCTGTCAGGTTGACTAGAGTAAAGTTGCTTGTAATGAACTTTTGTAAACAGTACATACTTTGAGTGGCTCTATACATTTAAGTACATTTAAGTTCAGGTTCGACACAAAATTCATTGAGTCTGGTAAATAAAAGTTTTCAAACACGTCAAGTACTACTTTATTCATACTTCAAGCTGAAATCATTGAACTATACAAGACGCCTAGTCTTTCTCAACCTATTACCATTAAAGTATACCAAGTCGGACTATACTATAGATAGTAACTTGTGATTGTTTTGTCGATACTTTGTCTTCAGATCCGTTTTATGGCGCTTGTAATGTTTTTAAGTTTACGTTTTCTTCTCTTGAGTAAGGGAAAACTGAAACCTTTCGTCCTGTCGAAGAGTCTCGTCTACCGTATACTTGATCCTTAGTCCAAAACTCTCGACCTTATCAATCTTCTCCCTTATATCACCCCTCCTTCATCGTCTACCCTTAAAATTCGACTCCTTTTGGTTCTTGTATTCGCGTCCTAGTCTTTCACATTGTCTTATTAAGTTTACCGTCTTAGTAGATAAAAAATTACAGTCTCTTGTTCATACCTTCCAAGTAATAATTTTTAAATGTAAGTTAAGTGAAGTACTTAAACTACAATATAGAGTATTAGGTTAATTTTGAACCCTAATACTTTGTGTATATTTCCAAAAGACTATTCGTTATTTTCCTTTGACTTTACTTCCGTAGTTCAGTTGGTGAGGGATATTTTCCCGACGTTTGTGAGAGTTCAAGTATCTTCAGAGTTATATTGTGTTACGTGATGTCCGGGGAACGAAACGAAGTCTACGTCGTTTTGGTACGTAATTCTATTACGACTAGACAAGTCACTACCCGTTGTCTAAAGGGGAACTGATCACAGGAATACCTACGAAGCCGAAGTTTGTAGTCCCGAAATCTCTCCAGGGTGACCTAAATTTCCGGTTCAAGAAAGGGAGTGAGGTGAATGTTTAGTGACGTTCATTGGTAATATTTAAATGGTGCCATGACCGTTTTAAATTATTAGTACTCTTGAATGGCTCACGAAACACCCTTATGACCGAAAACGTACCAATACTCCTACTATTACTTTAGATTAGATGACGAGGTAATGTGTATAATAAGAATCGGTGTTGTTGTAACAAGGCAAATTCGAAATCCTGACATAAATTTATCTACCAAATCCTTTGTTATTTCGGATTTTCTTATGGCATCCACATAAAGTTTAAATCTCACTCATCCTTTGTAGTCCCCTTAAAATAGATGAACTAGTTTGTTAGTTTGCATTATTTTTTTTTTTTAAACAACAACCTCCGTCGTTGTTTTTTTACGGTTCTTTTGTTCCCCGTCCTTAAAAAGAGAGAGGAATAATCTTTCAGACACTCGATTATTCTTATAATTAGTTTCCTGTGTCTTTTTCTGAAAATTAATATCAAACCCACAAATTCTCTTTGTGAATTACGGTGTGTTCAATATGACATATTTGTGACCTGTGTCCCCCATATGATGTATAATACTGATCAATTTCTTCGTCCTGGGTTCCCCATGTAATGTATAGTAATGGTCAACTCTCTACTCCTTCTTACCTCAATCCCCTGGTTCATTTCCCCTTTACTCTGTGTGTCCCTTTTTCTATGTTTTGTGGTTTCTTCGTCTTTATGTTCTCTTTTCGTGGATGTTAGTTTAGTTCCACTTGTGTCTTGTTGTCGTAAGACTACAGAGATAGAGGTTGTAAAAAAGATTCCTGATTGTCTACGGACAAAATGATGGTACTTGTGTGCGTTTTCACTTTTATGGGGTAGTAGACGGGGTCCCCCGTACCCTTTAATACGATTCCCAACTTATCTTTTTAGGTGTCATGTCTCTATGGAAAGGTTGATTTCGGGTACTGTTGTAATCTCGGAGGTTGTTCTTCCTACCTTGATCCTGAGAACCTTACTTTACTTAATAAAGATAATAATTTTGGTGACCCTTTTGTAGTTTTATAATACTTGGCTAAAAACCTGTTTGTGAAGTCGGACTTTCTTGTGAACGACTTGTCTTCAAGATCCTCCACTGGAATTAAACACTTTATATTGGTGTTTAAAGTTATCAGCATCGAGGTGAATTCTGAAAATCCAAATCTCTTCCTCTAGCACTTACCAAAGTATTGTTATGAGAAGGTGTCAAACAGTCTACTCTTTCTTTTACGCTTCGACCATAGTCAGTCCAAACCAACGGCAAAGGTTGTATCTTCCCCATCCTCTACTTGTTATCACACAAAGGTCTTATTCTACATTTGAGTTTGAACCGTCACTCTTCCGACGTACAAGAGATCTTTGACTCAGGACAAGGGCACAATGACGGACACCCCTGAAATTGTGGACTCAGGACCCCCAGAACCTTCGAAAGTCCGAAGGGCCTACGACTTGACCAGGTCCGAGGGCAGTGACGAAAACTCCGACTCACACTTCCTCCACCATCTCCCCAGGCTTCTTCCGGACCGCGGTGCGTCTCTATCTTCGTCGTCCACACCGTCCTCGTGACCTCGGGTCTCTCCTTGGGGTTGACGGTGGTCGTGAGAGAGTAGTCGTTCCGGACTGACGGAGACCTTCGAAGGTGACTTTGTGGTGTAGACATATCTCGTCCTGAGCCGCTTGAAAAGGGCAGTTCGTGGTCTCTCATTTATAGTAGAGGAGACACCCGGTTTCTCAGGTGTCGTCGGTGTCTGTTACGAACCTTGTTACGCCGTCGGCACCTCGTTAATTGTGACATAAACGTTTTTGTGCAACACCCAGACCGTAGCTGAAGTACGGAGAGGTTTCAATCAAAAGACCATTGTAAGAGGTACCAGAATAAACTCCCTCTGCTGCTCAGGGACGTCGAGAATGTAGTAAACCCACTCTACATTATCATTGTTCGTAACGACACGGACCGTGAACGATATCTGGTCGCACACACCACACGGTACGAGTCAGCGAGTCAGAACAGGTTGGGAAACACTGCGATGCCTGACATCGGGTGGTCTGAGGAGACAGGTACCTATGACCCAACCCAACGGTAGAGGAGGAGACCCGGTAGAAGGGTTGCATCCTTAGCTTGGACGCAGAGAACGTAGAGGACATAACCGTTCACCTAAGAACTGGTGACGTAGTGTCCATCCGGTCTGTGTCGTGATTATGTTGTGTCTCAAGTGTCCTAGGAGGGACTGGATTGATGTAGTAGGGATAAAGATCTATGACCCAATCGGTTACCCAGTAAGTCCAAAAGGTCTTCTACAATGTCTTTTGAGTCGTTTGAAAAACCGGTTGGCTTATGTTTATAGTGTCGTCCGAATTTGTCGTGCTAATTCACATTCTAAAAACACTGAGACTAGGTACCGACGTTAAATAATGGGTCGCTCGAAGATTGAAGTCTCGGGTGAAGTTAGTCATTCCTCGACCGTTTTTACGGCTAAGGACCCGGCATTGATGTTCTCCAAGACTAAATCAGTGTACCCCAATCCGGGTCCTGAGACGTGAAATTGTGTGTAAAGATAACAGACCACTCTTTGTGGCGTTAGGGTACGTAAAAGGTTCGTTTTCCGGTGCAATAGACACGACCTTATCCCAGTCACGGACGATTTTTGGATTAACTTCGTTTACTAATCGGAGTCACTCCTTTTGGACCTCATGTAAAATCCGATTTAAAATGAAAGTCGAACGAAAGATAAAAAATACGTAATTATAATACTTTGCATATGGCTCGAAAATTATAAAATATATTTGTGTTTTCACCAAATTTAAAATTTTTGTTCAAAAACGATTTTTATTTTCAAGTCTTCGATTTATTTAGTGACTGTAAAATTCGTGTCCCTCTTCGAGTACTAGTTGATAATCGTAAAGACGAAATTTTTGTATTTGGGTGACATAGAGAGAGGACGTAGGAGGTTTGTACATTGTAGATCATGTAAGATGGATAAACGGGGACTCTTACGATTTCTTCATCATACAGTAACAAACGGTTATTGACGTGAACCTCAATTACGACTGGAGCGTCGAACAACTCATCCCTTATCTTTCGGACCGGGTTCTGTACTCACGTCTCGACTTCGTCGTCGAGATACTTAAGACGGTAGTCTTCGTGTACCATGTCTTCGGACCGGTGGTCGTTCACGAGTACTAAGCTTACAACTGTGTCCATGAGACAGTCTTCAATACATCCAGTCTCTATTCTGTCGTCTTACCGAAGTTTTTTAAGGACCGTCCTATAGGAGTAGAGACTTTCGTCGACTACAGGGACCCGGACTCCAAGGGTCCTTTGTCAGATCTTGGGAGACGTATTCGTTAGAGTGTTCTCGTCTCGACACCCCTCAGTACACCCTACCTCGCCCCCCGAGTTGTAAATATGTTGTGTATAGGTCCGAAGACTATACTCGGTTCTATGTGTGACCCACGATCCAGATTTTGTGGCTAATTGTGTGTGAGGACAAGAGTCCTTCGAATTTCAGACTGTGTTCGGTTAAAGGATCGGGGTCAAACACGGTCAAAGACCGGACAGTACTTTCAAGGACTCAGAGACACAAAAAATAAACATTTAATACAAGAAGGTGACAATCGTAGTTTACTCTTCGAGATATTTCATGTTTAGTGACTGAAGGGAACCACCGAGTCAACCATTTCTTAGACGGACATTGCGTCCTCTGGACCCAAGGTAGGGACCCAGTCCTTCTAGGGGGCCTTTTCCCTTACCGTTAGGTGAGGTCATGAGAACGGACCTCTTAGGGTACCTGTCTCCTCGGACCACCCGATGTCAAGTACCCCAGCGTCTCAGTCTATGTTGACTCACTTATTGTGTGATATTTCACATTCGATGATTATATATTACTTAACCACAAAGAGTCACGTAACGTGTCCCTTTCGGTCTGGACACGACAGTTCTTTCGGGGTGGTTGACGTGTTTCCTCGACGGTCCACGACGTGGGTCCACGTATGAGTTGGTCCTCTCATGAGTTCTCCCGTTCTAGGTCCGACCAAAATGGTCATACACGACGACGAAACTTTGAAGTGTTACTACTCACTCACTTCCTCCCCCACCATAACATATCGACGACGATTCAACAAAGTCAGCACAGGCTGAGACATGCTGGGGTGTCTACCGTCGGCTGGTCCGAGGGGGTAGGGACCCTAAGAGGTCCGTTCTTATGACCTCACCCAACGGTAAAGGAAGAGGTTACCCACTTTCACCTTTCACTTTCACTTCAGTGAGTCAGTACAGGCTGAGAAGCGTTGGGGTACCTGATGTCGGGTGGTCCGAGGAGGTATATACCCTAAGAGGTCCGTTCTCATGACCTCACCCCACGGTAGCGGAAGAGGCCCATAGGATATCTGACCTCTGTTTTCATACCAGGACCCGTGGTAATTGTGGTCCCCTGGGATTCTTTGTCTTTAGACGATTTTTGAGGTGCTTTGTACCATTCTAGTCCGGGTTTCCGGTTCGTTGACAATGACGAATCGTTTAGACGAGTCTTTAAGTTGACTCCTATTTGTGATAGGAAGTCTCCTTAAATTAGATGGTATTTTTGATGACCTGATCACTGTTACGACTGACGTTGAACGACAGACGAGATCAAGTGGTTCCTGTTTTTCTTTCACTACTTCCGGTAGTCGTTAGTTTCTACCAGTAATCCACCATGACAATACGTCTATTAAACTAAATATTCTTTCTCGTATACCGACCCTAAGACTTGTAGATCTAATGATACAAAGATTGCGGTGATGTTTCTGGACGTCGAAATTCCAGAGAGTTGACTGGCGTACAAAAAGATCACTTAAGTCCAATTTTATAATTGAGAGGGTAAAAATATTCTAGCACTACTACTGGTCTATCCTACTGTTTACACTTTCGTAAAATTTCACAATTTTTAGTGAGTGTTCCTTAATACAAATTTCTTTGTTCGAAATACGTATACCCATACAGACTTCTGTTATCCGAAATTAGAAAACTTAACATGACACTTTTTGACATAACACAAGGTTCGATTCTTTTTTCTTTGGACACGTTATTTAATGACATGATGGACATCAGTTTGACACGTTAATAGTAAACATTTTAAGAGTACAAGATTAGTAGTTTTTTTTTTTCGTTATTTTGAAATTTATGTTCAGATTCGAATTAGAGGTATATTATGTGAAATAAAATAAGTATGACATTATATAAGTAACGAAAAGTCCATTTACTACCTCATTTACTCATTTGTGTGTTTATGGGTGTGTGTGTGTTTCTTAATTTTTTGTGAAGGTTTGTTTGTTTTTTTTAATAAAAATTACAATTCTCTTTTGTGTGATCCAAGTACTCGTTTTGTCTAAGACAGTAATGTGACATTGTTGTCCACAATGACACGAGAAAGGTTAGGAATTTCTTTTTTTTGAAGTTTTATACTATCATCTCTGATTAAGTATAGGGTAAAATAAATTACACACGTGAATTTATTCGGGTACTTATTCTTAATCGTAGTCATTGTACAATTTTCAATGTCGATTAGATTTGATCGGTGAATGAAACAGTTGTTTCCAGACAGATCAGTTCCGATACCAAAAAGGTCACCAGTACATGTCTACACTCTCAACCTGATATTTCTTTCGACTCGTGGTTTCTTAGCTACGAAAACTTGACACCACAACCTCTTCTGAGAACTCTCAGGGAACCTCACGTTCCTCTAGGTTGGTCAGGTAAGATTTCCTCTAGTCAGGACTTATGAGTAACCTTCCTAACTACGACTTCAAGTTTGAGGTTATGAAACCGATGGACTACACTTCTTGACTGAGTGACCCTTTCTGGGCCTACGACCCTTTCGAACTCCCGTCCTCTTCTTCCCCTGTAGTCTTCTACTCTACCAACCTACCGTAATGACTGAGTTTCCTGTACCCAAACCCATTTAAGGCCCTCAACCACCACCTGTCCCTCCAGACCGCACAACACCAAGTACCCCAGTGTTTCTCAGTCTGTGCTAACTCGCTGACTTGACTTGACTTTGATCGGTAAATTTTAATTTGATAAAGGTTGTTCCTCCGAAGGGTTCACCGTGTCATCATTTCTTAAGCGGACGGACGGTTATGTTCTCTGTGTTTTCTGCACCCAAGTTAGGGACCCAGACCTTCTAGGGGTCCTCATCCTTTACCGTTGGACGAGGTCGTAAGGACGGACGTTTTGAGGTACCTCTTTCCTTAGACCTTCCGATGTGAAGTACCCCAGTGTTTCTCAGTCTGTCCTGATTCGTGAGCAAGTGAGTAATAAAGGTTGTTTCTGTAGTGTTCTTTCGATATCCGAACATTACAAAACACTGATCATTATGTTTTAGTAGTTGTTTTGTAATCGTTTGTTTTAGACCGTTGTATATGTTTCTTAATGTATAGTACTGTTCGCTCTAATTACGGTCCATACGTGCCAACCAAACTATATACTTTTAGTTAAAATAGTTTTATGATTTTTATTTTTTTGTGTGTGTGTTTTATGTACTAGTATAGTTATTTATGTCATTTTCGTAGACTGTTTTAAGTTATGGGAAAGTACTATTTTTAAGTTGATTGATCTTTATTTTGAAGTTGTACCATTGCCCGTCGGTGTTTTGTGTCTGTGTGTCTGTGTGTGTGTGTGTGTTTAATGTAGTATGAATTACCACTTTCCGTTCTGCGAAAGGGGACTTAGTCCTTCTGACCTTTAGGAAGAGAACGGAGAGGAGAAGTCATAACATGATTTTCAAGATCGGTCTCATTTGTCCGTTCTTTTTCTTTATTTTCGGTAAGTCTAACCTTTCCTTCGTCATTTTGGTCGAGATAAGTGTCTACTGTACTAGGACTTATATTTTTAAGGATTTCTTAAGTAAAATTTTAATCTTATGTTCCAACGTCCTATGTTTTAGTAATATGGTTTTGGATGGTATATCTAAAAGATATATGGACGTACTCGTTAGGTTTTTACTTAAATTTTTTTGTACAGATGACCATCAATTATTATACCATAACGTATAAACTTTCAAGGATCCTCTTATTAAGAAGTCTCAAGAGTGACGTTCTTTAATTAAAAATATTAATGCATACCACTACTTACAAATCTGAATAACACCACTAGTAAAGTGTTATGTATGTTCATAGTTTAGTACGACATTAAACTTTGATTATATTACAATATAGTTAATATGGAGTTAATTTTTTCTTGTTAAGATAAATACTGACGTAGTTTTTATTATTTTATGAATTCTTACTTCAATTGTTTTCTCCATATTTTGGATGTCATACTTTTGGTATTTTATGACGACTTTCTTTAATTTCTGATAGACTTAATTTTTTCCCTTTTTTTTTTAGGGTACCAGTACCATAGAATGTGGCATAATCAGTGTTATCCGTAGAATCTTTCTTCGAAGGAGTAGACTCTCCGACGGTCCTCAGTTGAAGAAGAGTAAGATGTTCATTTTTGGTCTACGGGAGGTAGAGTGAAGGTGTGTCGACTCCTCCTCGGTTTGACTACAATTTCGGTTGTGTCTTTCTATCTATCTAAGAACTATGACGACTCTGTAATTTGGTTTGATTAGGACTTCTGGATGGAGGAACACCTGAAATATCCTAGTCTGGTTTCGGGGCAAATAATAGTTTCGATCAGACTCAAGTAAAAGACATGAGGATTAGTTTGTGTAGAATTAACTGATTTAGTATCTCAATCCTTTACGATCACCTATTCACTCCGTCTTTGTATTAGAACCTCCGTTCACAACTTTGTCGAGAAAATCTTCCGTTTCATACAAAGGGGGACCATATAACTTAGTGTGGAGGTTCAAGTGAATCTTAAGATGCGAGTTTTGAAAAAGGTGGAGTTTCTACAATGGATTCAGGGTCAAAGTCTTTACGGGATCCTAGTCAAGGATGTATTAGAACTGGTAATGATTTGAGTCTTACCTTGTGACAATAGTCGAGAGTGTTACAAAGGGATATTTACCGTAGACGGTTGGTGGGTTGGGACGTTGACGTCTTAGGATAAAGGAGAGAGGGAACTACAAAGGTGAGAGTCTTCAGTTTTGTTGGAAGTACTTTACAAGAATTAAGATGGATAAAGAACGTAAGATTTTGCGGGACTAAAATGAGATCTGGTCTTAAAACTGTAAAATGGAACGGAGGAGCTGAGATTAAAGAGGGGTAATTTGAGTTAGACGTACGACGAGTCTACTTCGAAAGGTTTAATTGTAAAGGTGGTACGACGACAGAAGGAACTTTTCGAGGGAGTGGCTGACGGTTCATGACGGAGTATTGGATGGTGGTAGGGGTCAATTTCACTTTCACTTCAGTGAGTCAGGACAGACTGAGAAACTCTGGGGAACCTGACGTGGACGATTTCTAATTTGAGTCCCCTCATTACCCTCACAAACGAAGGAAACGAAGTAATTCCATGTTTTTTCAGTGTTACCTGTAGTAGTCCTCCGATTTAGTAGAAGACCCGTGTCTTACCCTCGTTATGTGGGTTTTGTGCTCTGTCTTTACAATGAAAACTGGTGAACAGAGGATGCAAAATTCTTTTGTAAGTCAAAAAAAAAAAAAAAAAAAGTGAAAAGGGTTCGAAGACGAGAAGGGAATAGTTTTTGTCCAGAAAGAAGAAAGATGATGGATATACTTCTTTATTATAGGTCACAGGGAATTAAGAATGTTCATGAAGGGTAAATAATTAGTTATACAAACTGTACTGACGTCGGTACTTCAATTTTCTACGAATGAGGAACCGTCCTTTCAATATTGGTTGGATCTATCGTATAAGTTTTCGTCTCTGTAATGAAACGGTTGTTTCCAGGTAGATCGGTTCCGATACCAAAAGAGTTATCAGTACATACCTACACTCTCAACCTGATATTTATTTCGTCTCGTGATTTCTTAACTACGAAAACTTGACACCACAACCTCTTCTGAGAACTCTCAGGGAACCTGACGTTCCTCTAGGTTGGTCAGTCAGGATTTCCTTTAGTCAGGACTTATAAGTAACCTTCCTGACTACGACTTCGAGTTTGAGGTTATGAAACGGGTAGACTACACTTCTTGACTGAGTGACCTTCTCTGACTACGACCCTTTCTAACTTCCGTCCTTCTCTTCCCCTGCTGTCTCCTAGTCTACCAAGCTACCGTAGTACCTGTACTACCTGTACTCAAACTCATTCGAGACCCTCAACCACTACCTGTCCCTCCGGACCGTACGACGCTAAGTACCCCAGCGTTTCTCAACCTGTACTGACTCGCTGACTTGATTTGACTACAAACTGTACCTGTGTGTTTAACTTTTTGAGAGGATGAAAAGTACCTCTAAGGTCCCAAAGGAAAAGTAAGTGGAAACGACTGTAATTACAGATTTTATTGTACTGTCTTTCTTATTTCTTTAAGTTTATGTCTCCGTTATCTACACCCGTTTCGACCTCAGGGTGAATTGCTTTTTCTTGAAACATTTGGTATTTAGAGGTATTATATTAGTAATGGCAAACAAACATTTATTGAAATTTCTTAATCTGATTTAATTAAAAGTTTCTTAAGAAAAGTTTCTTAACATCGAGATTTCAACATTAAAGTTTCAAAAGTTTTTGTACCTGTCTCCTCGGACCACACGACGTCAGGTACCTCAGCGTCTCAGTCTGTACTGAATCGTTGACTTGTTGTTACGATATGTATATAAATGTGTATATTTATGTGTGTATGTGTGTGTATGTATAACCCCAAAGGGACCACCGAGCCTACCGTTTCTTAGACGGACGTTACGTCCTTCGGACCCAAGTTAGGGAACCAACCCTTCTAGGGTACCTCTTCCCTAACCGATGGGTGAGATCATAAGAACGGACCTCGTAAAGTACCTGTCTCTTCCGACCACACCATGTCAGGTACCCCAGTGTTTCCCAGTCTGTACTGACTCGTTGATTGTGTAAATGAAAAAATTGTGTGTATACATATATATTCATGTGTGTGTGTATGTGTCTTTCTCTCTCTCTCTTTCAGTTCGACGAGGACAATCAGTGAGTCAACATAAGCTGAAAAATGTTGAGGTACCTGATATCGTGCGACCAGAGGAGACAGGCACCCTAAAGGGTCCGTTCTTTTGACCTCACCCAGTAGTAAAGGAAGAGGTCTCTTTCAATTCTTTACTGATATTTTTATATATGTTACTTTCCCTGATATTAAGTCATGTAATATGGAGTCCGGGTAAGGAGAGCTATTCATTTTAGTTTTAATGTTTGATCGTATTGCCTCGTAATGAAACCAAATTGTGGTTAAATGATAAATTTGGTGAGATGAAGTTGTATTGGATGGTTCATTCTTGTACTTTCAGTAAAGAAGGAATCTCTTCGTGATCAAAGAGGTTGAAACAGTTTCATATGAATCCACATAATCACTTTTTTTAAAAAAATTTCGGACTCCTATCGGGTATAAATTCAATGTATTTGTACATAAGTTTTTGAATTTAGTTATAAAAACACCTAAGACTACATATATTAAAATATATAAAATTTGTATAGAAAATATGTCTGTACGATATGATAATCAACGGCATGTGTTTATATATGTGTCGCCTTTTTAAAAATTTAGGGTAAATAAGTTTCATAGACATGAAATTGGGGAACTGGTTGTCTATCCTTTCGTTTCCCGTCACCAAAATAATATTAGTTGATATTTTGCCTGCATAAATCTTTTGATGTCGAAGACCCAAATTTTTCGTTCACATGTACGGAAACATTACCCTTCTTTACTAGGCTCGTGGTGTCTGAAGGGATCGTTTATGTGAAAGAGGACTCTAGTGTACCAGTAGAGGAAGGGGTCTACACGTGAAGATTTCCCTTTCCTGACCCGGTCCTCAGGGGTGTTCGTTTGTGTCTCGACCGTATATCTGCCCCCTGAGTCATTTTTACTAATAAAGGTATTGGTCTTTCTAAAATTCTAGATGACAAGATGCCTAAACCGACATCTTTTAATTTGTGGAGTCACAAGAACGGACCTCTTAGGGTCCCTGCCCCCTCGGACCACCCGACGGCAGATACCCCAACGTGTCTCAACCTGTGTATTCATTTGATAAGACATTAATAAGATGAGTAACATACGTCATGACAAAGGAAAGTAAACGAAATACGACTTTATGGAAAGTCTAAAGTATCCTTTGAAGTTAAGATAAAATCTAAAGACTTTACACTAGTTATTTCAGACGTAAAGTGTCCAAGACTAGTATATTGGAGGTCGGACTTTTCACGTGTAAAAAGTTTAGGGGTCCATCTTGTTTTTAGTCAAGTAAAGGGAAAAAAAGTCTAAGTATAGAAAGAACTTTACACTGACTTTTGGGGTGTACCCTAAAGTCTAATCTTTGCAGTCCTCCAATACTGTTATTTTGACGTAAGTCATTTTAGAGTTAATGGATCTTAGGAATTCCTCATTCAGGAGTCTCTATTGACTTAAAGACAATGTCACTTGTAAAAGTCACGGTGACAAAAAATAACATTAAAAATTTTCTGCAAATATTTTCGACGTAATACATAATGAGTAAGGAATGTTTCTGGACCCCAAATGGTAGAACTTATAGTCAATGGCTCTCCTCACTGGACACGGTAAGGGTATAGCCTAAGATCTTAACGTGACCCACACGGCCCAACGGAAGTCGTACCAGGACACTGTGGTAGTTCCTGTGTGTCAATGTGTGTGTGTGTGTGTCTGTGTGTCTCTCTGTGTGTGTCTGTGTGTCTCTGTGTGTGTGTGTCTGTATGTCTCTCTCTGTGTCTGTGTGTGTGTGTGTGTGTCTGTGTGTGTGTGTGTCTCTCTATGTGTGTATGGAGAACGTGGAAGTGTTTCGAAAGATCACTTCCATCACCGAAGGGGAGGGTCTAGGGATGGTGAAAGGTAGTATAGTGCTCGATCTCGAAGACCAGACTTCTCCGAGTTGAAATTGTGTGTGTAGGACTGGTCAATCAGGGAAAGTCAATGTAATTGCACGACTGTTCCCGAACCTTCGACAAAGACCTTCGAACGAAGCAGAGGAGGAAAATTAATATTTTGAGGTTTTCGAAAATATACTTAACCCCCATGTCTTTCCATAGTTCAAGTTTGATGAAGTTTCCAAACAGGTAATCTATCCTACTGCTCGAGAACGTCAGATAGTTATTAATTTGAGATTCGACGTAGTATGTAATACCAGTGGAAGGAGACATGGGCGACGGGGAAAAGTGTGACCGTGAGTAGTGTCTCGAGTCTTTTAGTTTTCTACGACTAGTCTGGTATGAGTCGATGTCTTTCTTTTTTTTTCTTCAAGGGGTAAAGAGGTTGTTTCTTTGGTGTGTCCGTGGTTTCGAATGTTAGCGTTTTATGGAGTTAGGTTCAAAGTGTCTTAGTGGATGATACCTTCTACATAAGATAAGAGGTATTTTGCACTGGTAATTTCTAAGTTAATAAATTGAATGAGAGATTTTTTTTTTTGACAAACTTTCCGTCTTTGGTACTGGATCCTAAAGGAATTTCGAAAAAGTTTAGTCATAAACATTTAATTCAGACATAGGATCCTTTGAGTCGTCCAAAATGGACCCTGTTCCTTTGAGATGGACGCACTAAAGGGAAAATAGGGAGTGTATACACCGACGCCGGATAATCTCTCTTTTTTTTTAATGGAAGATCATAGTCACTTTACTCTTCCCTTGATCTTATGGTGAAAGGGTCGGACGAAGAAATGGACCCCACCTACCTTCTTGTTTGTCTTCTTTTCAGACAGGTCTGTCGGGGTTTTTCGATCTTTCGTCAAACACTAGGTCAAGTCATTCGTGGGTTGTGTCAAACCCCGTAAATGAAATTAAGTGATACACTTTCCACTTTGTTTTTTACAAATTTTAGACCTAAATAATCTTTGGAACCCAGTCTGTAAAGACTCAAGTTTAAGGTTTAGAGAAAAAGACGTACTCAAGTGAAATGAATCAAATGAAGATTGAGAATTTTGTTTGTTTGTTTTTTTATGTAACGAGTATAATACCATTATGTTTAAGTCAATTTTTACTTATGTTTATGGTTGAAGTCTTTTAAAAAAGAGACTTCTGAGAGATTCGTGATGTTAGGTTTGGACCCTCAAACGGTTCCCGAAATATGATATTATTTTGTTCCCACACGAAAATCCCCCCGTCCGAAAAAAAGAGAGGAGAGTTTCCTAAATATCTTCTGTACCGTAAAAGTCTTTCGTGTTACCTCATCTAGTGAAGATGTTTGTAGACGCTCACTTGAAAAATTGTGACTCTTTTACCCATCATACATAATATGCAGAAACGGTCCAGGTGTCATGGACCTGAAAAAAGAAAGTAGTTGTTGGTTTATGTCCTCCTTTTGCCTCTGTCTTTAGTATTGTACCTACTCAAAATTTGTGTTGACATCTTAAATAAACAACAACAACAACAAATCAGCGATTCAGTACAGGTTGAGAAGACGTTTGGGTACCTGACATCGGGAGCTCCGAGGACACAGGTACCCTAAAGGGTCCGTTCTTTTGACTTTACCCAACGGTAAAGGAAGAGGTCTCTCGAATTTGTCAAAATTTAAAGTTTCTCGGTAATAATTTAGTGTCATTGCACATTTCGTAGTGTTGGGACCGGGCTTCTAGGTTTGTGATGTATACGACAACTCTCAACGACGAATTGTTCTAAGTCTGTGATATAGGGTTGTAAAAATTGTGTAAGAATTCATAAAAAGGTTTGTAAATTGGTGTGTCGTATGAAATTTTACAATATGTATATAAGTACACGAAACTACTAAATTTACAGACGTTAACGTTTCACTGAAAAGAGATTTCGTTGTGAATCATAAAGAGGTATTATGTTGAGGTTGAGATACTTTACGAGGAGGTGTATTATGTCCGAGGTTGAGATACTTTACGAGGAGGTTTATGAAAAAACTTTATAAGGAAAACTGAATGTACACGTGGATGACCGGGTGGTGTATCACTCAGACTTAAGTTAAAAGGTAAGAGAGGGAAAAGTTTATGCATTTTTAGGTTCTTTCTTTGATTCTTTACCTTTGTGGGTCGATTTGATTGAAAATGTCCGGGTAAATCGTAGATAATGGTTTACTATCAATTCCGGGATGATTAAAAGGACAGGGTGAGTGGAGAAGTAAAGTCCTCGTCTTTAGGAGTAGGGTCCTGACCTTGGTAAAATCGGTAGTATGGTTTCCTTTAAGACGAAAAGTCGAATAGTGAGTGTCTACGTCGACTTGAGTGACGAGTCTAAGAACTTTAATTTGTGCCTGTTCTCTTGTGACGGATAATGTGACTGTTCTCTTGTAACGGGTAAAATTAATTCACAATTTTTACCAGGTCCATTAATGATTGGTAACCGTAACGAATGGAGGACCGTTTTCGAACCACAACGTTTGACGATACGATTAGTTTATTATTAATAATATTAATAATATATTGATGATAAATATATTATATATTAGTATATTAAATAAATATTACATAAATGTAATAAAGATATTGATATATTTGATTTAAAATTTAACAATACTAACACGTTAAGTAATAACAATAATAATACTGGTCATGGTAGTGGGGGTTTAGGTCTTCGTGATTCTGGAGCCCGTATCTAGAGACTGAATCTCGGTCCTCTCGAATCAAAGGCAGATCCGGGGACCGAGATGACGTAAGTTTGAAGTATTGGCTCACGTTCAGTGAAATGGAAATAGATGTCCTCTGTCTACGAAAGGTTTCGAGGAAATTCGAGAGTAATGAGAGGTCCCGAGTACGGGGCCTCTGGACATATGACTTATTACTTACCGGTATATTTTGGAGTACGTACCTAACACGGTTCTCTTTCCTTACGTGTGAAGGGTCTCTCAATCAGTTATGGTGTCCTTTCTCGGTAATATATTTAGTCTGGAACCAGTGGAAACAAAAACTTGAAAATACGTTCCTCAGAAGTAGTAGCCGAATTGTTAAAAACCTTTTATAAGACGATCGATCAAGTACGTCGTGACTTGATAATATTTTGTTAATACAAATTAATCGTTTGTTCATTTGTTCGAGTGCACCCTGTGACCAATAAAATTTAGGAATTTCATTCTTATACGATATACGGTGTCCGGGACAAAATATTGTGTTTACTCACTGTAAAGTAATTGTACACAAATGAAAGACTTCAATCGTTTCCGATAAAAATACTGAAGAAAAGGACGACAACCTAAATATAAGGCTTAACAACGACAAATCAGTGATTCAACACAGACTGAGAGACGCTGAGGTACCTGACATCGGGTGGTCCGAGGAGACAGGTACCCTAAGAGGTCCCTTCTTATGACCTCACTCAACGGTAAAGGAAGAGGTCCCCTAGAAGGGAATGCTTCTAACTCAGGTGCAGAGGTCGAACCGTCCACCTAAGAAATGGTAATTCGGTGGTCCCTTCAGGTTTAAGGATAATAAGATATTTAATGAAATTTCTTTAGAGAAACGGAACCCAGTTCGGGGTACTCGTATACTTAGGAAATGTTGGAACGAGTCTTTGTAGTCGATCAGGGAAGGTTGGTTCGTTTTTACTTATTATTTTTATCCGAAGATTGGTTGTGATATGTTTCTAGTAGGTTAGTTGTGTGACCAGAACATGAGTCTCTGACGATGAGAGGTTCGGTGAGGAGATCCGACCGGTGTATAGTATAAGTGTGGTGTTTATGGTTTATTAAGTGAACCACTCGGAACATCCTCTTTCTTCTGTGATTATGTCCTAATGATCCCTCCGTGAAGGTCGTATGTAGGAGTTGTAAGAAGGAAAAGACATTTTAAGTCGTCAAAGTGGAAGATCAGTACCCGGGTATTACTCACCTTTTCACTTTCGTAATCAGAGTCAACACAGACTAAGGAACGGCTGGGGTACCTAACATCGGGCGGTCCGAGGAGACAGGTACCTTAAGATGGTATTTTATAATGACGTGACAAACCGGTCGTCGTGGACTCTTGTACCTCTCGACTACCCTATCCCTTCTCCCACCTCGGTCCCCACCCCCTCCCCCCGCCTCTATCGTGTGCGTCTATTCGTATGGGTGACCGGGGTTCGTGGACCTTTCGTCGCCACCCCCACCCCCACTCTTACCATATCTCTCCCTTTTGTGACTACGTACAACCATAGTACTACGATAGTAACCACTGAATTCCGTGTCCCGTCACTCCCCCACCTACCATTCCTCTGTCGTTTGTCATTCTGTCTCTTACCTATCCCTTTTGTTCACTTTACTGACTCGTTTATTCCCACATATGACTGTGATTGGTCCTAGTCCGAAGAGTGACGAACTCGTCCATAAATGTTTGTGTCTTTCCCGTTTTCGACCTTTCTGTGCGATCCAATCTTAACTTTCATATTAATACTTAAATCAAAAAAAATTATATATATGTATTAGGGACCCCTTCCGTTACCGTGGGGTGAGGTTATGAGAACGGACCTTTTAGGGTACCCGCCTCCTCGGACCATCCGACGTCAGGTGCCCCAGTGTTTCTCAGCCTGTGCTGAGTTCGCTGAATCGTCGTCGTCGTCGTCGTATGCGTTACGGGACACCGAGTCGACCACTTTTGAGGCGGACGCGACGCCCTCTGGACCCAAGGTAGGGACTCATCTTTTCTAGGGGACCTCTTCCCTTTCCGATGGGTGAGGGCATAAGACCGGACCTCTTAATATACCTGATATGTCGGGTACCCCAGTGTTCGACCTGTGCTGACTCGTTGAAAGTAAAGTGTTGTCTTTATCCGTATTTATATCTGCTTCACAAATACTCACAGATACGCGAGTCACCGAAGTCAGCACAGGTTGAGAAACGCTGAGGTACCTGGTGTCGGATGGTTCGAGGAGTCCGGTATCTTAAAAAGGCCGTTTTTACGACCCCACCCAACAGTACGGGAGGAGGTTCCCTAGAAGGACTGAGTCCCTACCATGAGCGTAGAGGACGTGACGTCCAACTAAAAAATGTTGACTCGGAGGTCCGCACAAATACACCCATTTTTATGAACATACACACGTCTGTACCTGTACAAAGTAGTCCAGATGACCCTCTCGGGTCTAGAATTGGAAGACTTACGGTGACAAGTGACTTTTCTTGTTCCCGATGGACTTTTTATGGTGAATGATGTTCCTTTCAACGTTTTTGTTCGGACTCTATCGAAGAACACAGTGTTTCATTCTTTAACGAGGTTCTGACTACTTTGTCTTCACTTTCACTTTCAGTGAGTCAGCACAGACTGAGAAAGACTGGGATACCTGATGTGTCAGGTACCTTAAGAGGTCCGGTCTTATGAGCTCACCCGTCGGAAAGACAAGAGGTCCCCTAGAAGGGTGGGTCCCTAGTTTGGGTCCAAAGGGCGTAACGTCCGTCTAAGAAATGGTCGACTCGGTGTTCCCTTCGGGTGCTGACTACTCTTACACAGTTTTCTGTGTGTTCGCTGAAACTTTCTCTAGGAGTAAACGGGTTAAACCCTGTTATACTTATAGTTTTATTTATTTCTATTACTACTTAGTCTTGGGGGAGTTATGTCCTTCTTAGACACTATGTACTTTTTTATTTATGTGTTTACTCCTTCTTCCCTTTGGTGAAGGTATTTCATCTAATGGTGATCTTCCTTACTGGTCTTTACTTTTAGTGGTGAACCGTTGATAGGGGACACAGTTAACTAAGTCCGTCTCGTCAGTTACCTCTTATTCGGACCACCTACCACGAAACTACTTCCGTCCTAGGACCACATTAGAGTCTAATGGAGGGTCAATGTTTCCCCCTCTACCGTGGAAACCTTTCCTTTAGGACGTCTGTGTGTGTACTACTAGTTTTGATTGTAGTGGTTTACCGAGTCCTAGAAGGAGGTCATACATCCAGACATGGGATGTAAACTCTCTGTCCCTGACTGACTCCTTTACCAGGACTAAGTTCTTCACCCTTCTCCATACGGGTGACTGATACTACATATAAGACCCTACCTAAAGACTGGTCTACCCTTTTGTTTGTTCGTCACCCTGTCGACCATTTTAGTCTTACTCCAGACACCTAGTCTCCCGACCGACAATGATACCGTCAGCACATGTTCGCAAGAAAGGACCCTTTTGAAAGTGACTCCATAAATCCCTACTACCACGTGGTACAGATTTCGAATGAGAAAGAACAAAATTCTCTGGTCTCTATTGTCCTCTCACTCCATATAGTATCTCCTTTGTATGACTTTACGATTGTTGACATGGTGAGTGCATTTTACGACATTTAAAATTTAATTCAGTTATTAAAAGGTAAAAAACAGATTTTTAAGGTAGTCTTTTGTTTAAGATCCTGTAACGTCTTGAAAAAGTGATCGACACCTTTTTTGAAATTTAAAAATTGTAAGGATTTGTCCTCATAGGAAAATCGACCAGTAAATTCCGAAAGAAGTACCATAGTTTAACTTTGTTGTTACACTAAAATTTTCAAACACACGACACATCGTGTCTCTCGAGTCGAGACACGAGACATTACTGGATTTTCCCATCCTACCCTTTCTCCGAATTCTCCCTCCCCCATACACGTATGTATATCGACTAAGCGAAACAACATATCGTCTTTGATTCCGTTGTGACATTTTGTTAGTATGAGATTTTCATTTTGTTTTAAAAATTTTTTTAAAATTCAAGACACACACGGTGCTGTAAGTAGATCTACGGTTCTTTATAGGTGTGACTTCGTACCTGTTACGGTAAATCTCCATGAGATTTAGATTTTGTCGTCGCACGTGGCCCGGTTGGTGTATGTATAACCGATGATCGCCAGTGATTGCTCTTTTGTTAGAGGACGACGACGACGATTCAGTGAAGTCAGCACAGGCTGAGACCCGCTGGGGTATCTGCCGTCGGGTGGTCCGAGGGGGCAGGGACCCTAAGAGGTCTGTTCTTGTGACCTCACCCCACGGTAAAGGAAGAGGTTACTCACTTTCACTTTTCACTTTCACTTCAACGAGTCAGAATAGACTGAGAATCGCTGGGGCACCTGACGTCGGAGGGTCCGAGAAGACAGGTATCCAAAGAGGTCCGTTCTTATGACCTCACCCCACGGTAACGGAAGAGGCTTGACCGGGTTTAAGTGGGGTGTCTCTTAAGACTTCTTATTTCAGGTTGAAATTAATCTCCATAGACTCATTCTATATAACACGATAAACATAAACTGAAATACCTATAAAACTCACTTTTTGTTTATAAGTGGTAATTTCTTTACGAAAGGATCGTGACTTTACTAGGTGTTCCCTTTTTCTGTTGAAGTTTAGGTGGTACTTATGTATTACTCGGTTTTAAGTTAAGACGGATTAAAGTTTTCCAAATTAGAGAATGCTATGATAGTTTATTTAATGTTACTAATGTGTTTATTGAGTAGTTGTTCTCTGGATGAAATAATATCGTAGTGTCAAATGTATCACTAAATGTCTGTTACTATATTTAATGTAATCTTCATTCACTTCAATAATCAATTTTACACTGGGACATTATCTAGAATTTTTCAATTAAATTATGTTTTTTCCATTCTTGTTAAAAGGGTCACCTTTTTAATGGAAAGATTTTGACCCAATGTATGACTGAAATAGGACAATAATAATATTATGTGTGTGTAACGTATGTTTTTACTTCTCCGTATATGTCTATTCCTTTAAAGGGTCTATTCTACTAAAACCCCGAACGTTTCAGTGTCCACTCACATAAAAATCGAGTAATAAAGTTACTAAACGTGTGAAACAAAGGTGTATCACCACTCATAACCTAGTGATAAAGAGACACCTGTCCATCTCTATAAGTCACTCACTAATTTGAGTACGACACAGTAGGGTGTAAGTAAGTTGACGTTGAAAAGTCTGACTGTGACGACGTGTAAGTGTATTTCACTTTAAGTTTTGTTACTCATTCTGTGGTTTAAAAGAACTGAACGTACTGGAGACTTAGTAAGTTCTAATTTACACACCAATTATAGTATACCAAAGGCACTTAGGTACATGGGTCGCAAACCTTACTTATCTTGGGGAACCAGTTCAGTGTACCAAAAATGATAAATAGAGGTCAAGGGGATGTAGAGAGAGTCGAAGAGGAATAAAGAGAAATACCATGGTGGTATAAGGGTCAGAGTGTCTCACTTTTACATGATATCATCTCGGCCATATGTTAAGGTCCTTAGTCTTACAGGATAGTTCTTTTGTAAGAGGATCAAATTCTAGATTCAGGAATTTGTATATATGACAATGATTAATTTAGATAACTGAATATTTAAGTAATCTAAATCAAATCTTTCGTGGTCCGATCGTTATACTTTGTCCACTAAGCCATCCATTTCTTAGACGGACGTTACGTTCTCTGGGACCGTCTGGGCTCAAGTTAGGGACCCATACTTTCTAAGGGGACCTCCTCTTATACCGTTGGGTGAAGTCGTAAGAACGGACCTCCTAGGGTACCTGTCTCCTCGGATCGTCCGATGTCAGGTGTTCTAGTGTTTCTCACCCTGTACTGCCTTCACTGACTCGTACGGAAGTGTACTTTGTCTTATCGGTATTCTTTGGTACCACTGACCCTCTCTTTTATACCCTAACTATCCAAGAGTATGTCTCTTCCGTTACCGTGGGGTGAGGTCATGAGAACGGACCTTTTAGGGTACCTGTCTCCTCGGACCACCCGACGTCAGCTACCCTAGCGACTCCCAGCCCGTGCTGACTCGCTGAAGTTAAAGTGAAAAGTGAAAAGTGAAAGTACGTAACCTCTTCCTTTACCGTTGGGTGAGGTCACAAGAACGGACCTCTTAGGGTGCCTGTCCCCTCGGACCACCCGACGGCAGATACCCCAGCGTGTCTCAGTCTGTACTGACTTCACTGAATCGTCGTCGTCCAAAAGTATATAAAATTTGAACTACTCATTTGTAATGATTTCATCCGCTCCAGGGGAAAATACGAGGTATGTCAAAGGTGTCCTCGAGACCTATGAAAAGGAGATAACGAGAAATCGGTGAAAATAATTAAAGTAATTAAAGACTTTAATAAACAGAAAAAATTTCTGGTATTTGATGTGTCAAGTGTCGTCCAACCCAGTGGTACTTAACGTCATGTAGTGGACTCAGTTCATGTCGTGGTTCAAGACTACCATTCCTTCCAGTCCTACATTGACAGTTTTCCTTTATTCACAGAATAAATCGGTAAAGTCTTAAAAGTTTTCGTTCAGAAAAGACCTTGATGTTGATGGACCCGGAACATAGGGGTTGTCTTAACTCAAAATAGGGATTACTACAAATTGAAGTAGTGTCCGAGAAATAAATTTTAAAAATTTTATATTAGACTAGCTATTTCCTTTTTACCCTTCGTTTCGATTTTTGTTTCAGTGCAGTAATAATGTAAACTTTATCAAATTAATCTTCGTAGTTTGTTATGTATCTCTTACGTACGCACGTACGTACGACAGTACAGGCTGAGAAATTCTGAGAACCCCAACGGTAAGGGAAGAGGTCCTCTAGAAAGACTGGGTCCCTAGTTTGGGCGTAGAGGACGTAACCGTCCGTCTAAGAAATGGACTCGGTGGACCCTTCTGTTGTGTTTCTTACTAAACTGGAATGACTCCTAAGTAGGTGTTTCGTCCTTTTTTTTTTTTAATGACTCTTCCGTTCGTTCCGCTTCTCTTCAAGCTTTTTTCTTCTTTTCCTAGAAACCATTTTCTCATATAAGTATACCTTACCTTACGTCCCCCAACCCCCGCCCCCCACCACCGTCTTGAGAACCGAAGAGAGTTGTCACATGTTCACCTCTTCTGTCGTGAAGAACCGAAGGTTGGACTTCCACAATTGTCCTTGTCTCGAAGACTTCCTGAGACAGGTGCTTTCCTACTTCACAAACAAGTTCATTACGTTATGAGTTCGTGACTGTTATTTTCCTTTTTTTCTTTTTTTGATTATGTGTCACAGATTACCTCAGGTTTCCTTTTTTCCTTCTTCCGAAAAACATTTCTCTTTCTTTCCGTCCTGTTTACTGAAACGACGGTGTATATTCTTCTCCTCTCCTTTTTCTCTAAGTTCGGATCTGTGACGATGAACCGGAGTAGAGAATAATATTATTTTAATTCCATCAATACTCTATCGTTAAAGAACAGTCGAAATTTTTCTTTACCACATTAACTTAAAATGTGTGAACTAACTCGGGGATGAGACATCGAACATGGTGTCAATGACCCTTAAGTTCCGATAAATATTTCGAAACAGGGACAGGAGTTCCGTGAGTGTCAGTTAATATAAAGTATTAGTGTAAACGACGAAGGGTCAATAATTTCCGAAGTAGACCCGAAATGGACATCTGTCCTTTACGAACATCTGAGTATTTGTCCGTTTGACCAATAAACCCTGACAAAACTGTTATGTCCATAAAGTTGTCTACAGACGCGGTTAAAGGAAAACTTTTACCTGTAGAATCTGTAATTTTGACTCAAGTTTATGGATTGTATTTCAAAAGTATATTAATAGACTTTTCAAGTAAATAATAAAATTTATAACCACTTTGACGTTAATATGAAGTGATGTTTCCCTTTAATTACCAAAGATTGTATTGCTTTGTATGATTAAATCGCGTGAAATTTTAACTTTAAAGTAAAGGAGATGAGTCGTGATGTAAAGTTCGACACATAAAAATTAATAGTTTACGAGTTTTGAAAAGTTTTGGAAGTAAAATAACTATTCTTTATCACTGTAAAAGATCTCTTTGTTTTAGTTATGTATAGATGTTTTGACAACCATCTTTTAGACGAAAAAATAGTATTAGTTCTGGTATAATAATTTAATGTAAGTTTTTTACATTGACGGATCTATTGTTTTTAATTTGTCTACTAAAATCTGTGGACGAGGTTGGGTTCATAACAATGCATAAAAAGTGACAGATATTTCTGTTGTTCCATTTGAATCGTTGAGTTTAGATAGAGGGTGATTGGTGTTTTATGTCGATTCGCTTTGTTAAGTTCTTCCAGAAAGGATAAGAACAAGACATAATACTACCATTTCAGACCCGTTCCCTCAATCAAGGTGAAGTTTTGTCGCGTTTCCTGTTTCCTTATTTCGGTGGAGATCCCTTGTGTACACATGACATGTAACCTAGGTGAAAGGTTCTCGTTTATAGGACCCATCTCATACGTTAAAAAGATGTTTGAAAGGTTAGTTTTAAACTTTAGTGTCATATTAGTATGATTCGATTTTATTTATTCGACTTAAAGTTCTATTAGTATAGCGATGTCTTTATTCTCATATTTCTTTGCAATCGTGTAGTGAAAAATCTAGCAAAATGTAAGTGGAGTTCGTATTCCAGAGAGCCATATACATACGACCTGTATACACATACATACACACATATACATATAGAGTTAAATTTCTTATTCTTAGTCTAATCTCTTTATTTAGTATGTTGTCTTTGTTCTTTAATTCCTTTCGATTCGGACATGAATTGGATACGAATCTCATGCCCTTGGTTTCACTTTTGCAGGTGTGTACCGTACTAAGTGAATTCTTTAATTGACATAATATCTACGAGTCATGAGATATCTCTAGTCTTTTTCCGAGAAAATAAAATTTCATACAGGAAGTAGAGGCACTCATACATATATATATGAATGATGATGACGACGACGATTCAGTGAAGTCAACACAGGCTGAGACACACTGGGGTATCTGCCGTCGGGTGGTCCGAGGGGGCAGGGACCCTAAGAGGTCCGTTCTTGTGACCTCACCCAACGGTAAAGGAAGAGGTTACGTACTTTCCCTTTTCACCTTCACTCCAGAGAATCAGCACAGGCTGAGAATCGCTGGGGTCCCTGACGTCGGGTGGTCCGAGGAGGTAGGTACCCTAAAAGGTCCGTTTGATGACTTCACCCCACGGTAACGGAAGAGGCTATATATATGAAATCAAGAGACATCATCGTTATTATTAAATAGGTATAGATCCATAAAGACTGAAGGAAACTTAGAGGACCTCAGTTGGCAAAGTGATTTAAGGATGACTAAGGTTAACCAGAGATTTGAGATTACAAGTAAATTTATACCAGAAAGAAGTTCTTCGTTTCATCTTGAAATTCTCGTTTTCTGTTTTCGACTTGTATAAATGTAGTTTAAAAGATTTTCCATTTATATGAAAAATTTATATATATCTTTAAGGTAGATTTAATTAGTATGAAGGTACTATTTCTTAAGATTTATTTACGGTTTTAGGTCTTTAATATTTAGTCTAAAAAATTAATTTTTAATTGATTTACATTTTAGATTAGTGAAACTTTATTAGTTAATATTTTTACGTTGTCTTTTTTTACATGACTTGAACTTAAAAAAATTCACTATTTTACTCGATAGTTTGATTTTTCGTAAACGTGTCACTTCCTTTGATAGTTGTTTTACTTTTCCGGTTTCCGGTGGATGACTTATCCTCCTCTGTAAACCTTTAACTACTCCCTAATTATAGGTTGTATATGTTTCTTAAATATGATGAGTTGTATTTACTTGTTTTTTGGGTTAGTTTTTTATTCATTTCTTTGTATTATCTATAAAAAAGGTTCCTTCTGTATGTCTATCCGTTGTCTGTGTACTTTTCTAGAGTCGTAGTGATTAGTAGTCCCTTTACGTTTTGTCAGATGTTACTCGATAGTGGGGTGTGTACAGTCTTATCGATAATAGTTTTTCTGTTGTTTATTGTTCCCTTGCACCTCTTTTGACTTGGAAACACGTGACGGCCACCCTTACATTTAACCGTGTCGGTGATACCTTTTGTCATATCAAAGGAAATTTTATATTTTTGTCTTGAAGGTATACTAGATCGTTAAGATGAAGACCTATAGAAAGGTTTCTTTTGTTTTTCTCATTAAGTTTTACTATGCACGTGGGGGTACAAGTGTCGTCGCAATAAATGTTATCAGTTCTGTGTCTTCGGTGGAGTCACGAGGGACTGTCTGTCTACTTCTTCTGCATAGATATAGATATACATATATTTACGTCCTTAACATTTAGTCTGAAAGGATTGATTTTTTATTGTTTTACATTTCAGATATAGTTTACCTTATAATGAGTCGGTATTTTTCCTTACTTTGGAACGGTAAACGTTGTTGCACGTAGATCTTCCATAATAAAGTTCACTTTATTCAGTCTGTTCTTTTTTGTGGTATACTGAAATGTGCACCTTGGATTTTTGTTTACTTGTTTCGATTGTTTTGTCTGTGTCGATATCTGTTTTGTTTGTCTACCACGGGATTTTCCATTTTTGAAGGTCAATATTTGATTTACTCAATGTCTCTACTTTACATGTTGTATCCCTTATGTCAGTTACTATGACATTACAGAAACATACTACTGTCTACTTTGGTCTGAATAGTACCACTAGTGAAACGTTACATGTACCTCCTCCCTCCCCCTAAACCTACTTTCACTAGTTTTCCATGTGTAAAGGTCAATATTCTATTTATAATCCACACGTTATATGTACTGACTATGACGAAGTACAATATATACTTGCAACAATTCTCTTATGTAGGATTCTCAAGAATAATGTTCCTTTGTAACACATAGATACACTTTACAAATCTCTTGGTGGTGTTACAAGTGCATGGTAGCATCATTACAATATTACATATATTCAGTTTCATAATTTGAATATGACACGACGTACAGTTAATGTGGAGTTATTTTGTCTTTCCTTTTTTTCATTTTCTCTTTAGTATTTGATCAAGTAAAATTTCTGTACTATGTTTTTAGTACTTTAATTCGTAACGAAAATTTATAGTTTATTTTATAAAAAATTTATATAATACAAGTTTTAATACGATGACTTAAACTTTTATTGGTGTTTTAATAAAAGCACATTGGTCCCTATAGTTGGTTACAACTAAATTTTCTCCATTCTTTAGACTGACTTAGTTAGTGATGTTCTGTCTAAACCACTCCACGACCTCCCCCTTTTTTGTTAATAAAGTTTTTCTGTCTATGTTTGTAGTTCAAGGGGTTGTAAATACCTTATCTACTATGTAAATATTATTGAAAATTTTCTTTTCTAATAAGACTACGAGATCTCGTGTCTTTTTGTACCCTTTGAATGATTAAATGGTTACTTTTCTTTGTATGATATTTCGTTTCGTAGTCATACAGTTTTACTTTTTAGCGTTATACGGGGTTTTGTAAACTATTTTAAGTTTCAGATAAGAACTGTTATTAAGAACCACTTTTTTATTACAAAGGAATTGGACTTTCTTTTTATAATTAGGTTCGGTTGTCTTTGACGGATGTTCTTGTGTGATTTATTTCATCGTTGTTATTGGTACCGTAAAAATTTCTAAACTCGATATAATTCTACGATTTTACGTAATTAATTTTGTTACTCTGATTCCTTACCACCATTCAAAGTTGGTTGTCAACATTTATTTGAAAAATTCTTTTTGACCTTTAGATCTAAATTTACGTTAGAAAGTACAATGAGACACCCGAGTTCAAAACCTTTCGTAACATATAAAGGTTTCTTTCGTAACGACACCCGATTTAGTCGGTGTCACCTGGAGTCGGGATGTGTGTGGGTTGTGAAGGACGGAGTGGGACTCGAGTTCGACGAAGGACACACACCTGTCGGGAAAGGAGAGGGAGGTGGGTAAGTTTCGTTGGGTGGGTAGTTCCACCCCGAGTATTCGGTAGGGAGATGTCTCAAGAATCTTGGAGATGTTCTTGACGGTAATGAAAGGGAGATGATGACCAGAGTCGTGTCGAAATTGTAATATCCGATAAGTTAGATGAAAGAGAGAGAAGGAGATTTGACCTCTCGTCTTGTTCTAGGTTATTATTATAGATGAGACCGGTATAGGGACGGTACGTGATACTACTTCGTGACGTGTGTCGAAGACATCAGGAAAGTTGTGTGTGTCTTATTTATTAAGGGTAAAATGTCTACTCACCCAAATTTATTGATTTGTCCGGGACCTTCTTTGTCCCAAGATTGGGGGAAAAAAAAAAAAAAAAAAAGGGTCTAAAGTGGTTGCTGTAGTGTCTACCAGACTTAAGTTAACTGAACTATAAGAGGAGACTTTCTTCCATCTCTACTCTCTACCCCGATTTTCTTCCAATCCAATTCCAAACCACCACAACCAACCGCTCCTCCCCAAGTATAAGATCTTTATCCTATATTCGTGGTGTCCGTCGTGTTCTCTGATGATGTATAAGATTAAGACATAGACGCTAATAGAGATATTATGTTAAACTTAGGTTTTAATGGAAAACGGAGTCTTTTAAAGTGACTAAGTGAACTGGAGACACATGAGTCACTCCCCTCTTTTCTTGTGTACCTTTGGCGTGATCTGAAACCTTCCTTCAAACTCACCGTTGTGTCGAAGACTTTATAGGAATTATACGAAAAGTAACATTGGAGTCATATTACAAAAAGATTGTGGATTAAACGTTGTCATGACAACCTTGATTTTTATTTCAATAGAGACTCCATTCGATATGTGCGAATGGAACTTGCTTAAATTTTATTAGGATTGTACTAAACAACTGTCTAAGATTTCGATGTTCGAGAAACCCTACAAAGTCTTCGACACTCACTTTTTTTCTCTAGTAAATTATTATTCAAGCGAGTGTTCTACTAGACTTTACAAGCAAGTTAGTAAGTATGATTTCTTGTGTTGGAACAATCCGTGGAAATTTTCTTGTTGTAGAGTGTATCTTTTCATAGACATGACTCCTTTTTCTCTACCGGAAAATTTTCACGATAGTCAATGATCTGTCCTTACATCAGAAAATTTCACCATATTAGTCTCTTTAGTTCTACCGTAATGAAGGAGAAAACTCCCCCAGAAACTATGTGTATATATGTTCAAGTTAAATAAAGAAATTTTTTCCGTTCCTATAACTTGTTTCGTTCGTAAATAGACCAGTAAAGATATGAACAAGTTAGAAACTCCAATCTTTCGATATTTCAGGTTATTAGTATGAGACCGAGTCTAACGACAAGTATAAGTCATAGATAAGAAATCTCGTCTTTATGAACTAAGGGGAAAGTTTTCTTTTTCCTGAGGATTACATTCTATAATTGTGTAGTATCTTATTCTCAGTCGTCTGGCTTGTCTCGGATGCTGGACAAGAACATTCCGAACAAGAGAATTTTCAAAAATGTAAAAATTTCCCAATAAAGTGTAGATATGTGTGTGTGTTTGTATGTGTATGTATATATATAAATTTTCAACATTTATATATATATACACACTTAAATCTTTTTTTTTTATATATATATATATATGTGTATGTGAATGTGTGTGTGGGTCTGTGAAAAACACTGTACGGTTGTTTCAGATTTTGTAAATGAAAGACCGGGAACTACGTTTTCAAACGTCTGGGGGTTAGTGTCTTGTATGTCTCTAACATTGAGCGTTGCGCAATACATGATTGAAGTATGAGAAGAGACTTGACGGTTTCCATGACTCGGTCTTCTGATTTACTACTTCGTACCGACCTCCCACTAAAAAAATCTATGGAAGATGTACATAGTGTGCCTGTCTGATGATCTCGGACCGCCGAAGTTCGACTGTTACAGTGAAGTTCTTTGTCGAGACGTGGGTTATGAACTAGTCTGACTCGGGAGTCTACCCACGAGTAGAGGGTCTATCCCCAATTTTCTCGTCCTGGTCGACAAAGGGTACAAAGAGGGGTTAGGGGTAAGAAGGTCCGTGTGAAAATAATGAGAAGTAAGTTTGACTCTAGTTTTCAAAGTGGGAGCTACTTAGGAGGTTTGAGAGGTTTAAATGTTGCAATCGACATGGTAAGTCACAAGGGTTATACGGGATATGTTTAAATGACATTGAGTGACGTTCTAAAATAATATTATAAATGACATTATATTTTAAATAACATTATAAAATGATACAAAACCAAATGTAAAGTTTTTTTTAGACTAAAGGATCACTGTTCCAATAAACAGAACGAGTTAAGACGTGAGGATCGTAAATCGTCTTACAGAAGGGGTACGGACCTGGTATTTCTTCCGTCTCGTGGCTTCTTAACTACGAAAGTTTAACACCACAACCTCTTCCGGGAACTCTCAGGGAACGTGTCGTTCCTCTAGTTTAGTCAACGAGAATTTCCTTTAGTTGGAACTTATGAGTGACTTTCTTGACTACGACTTCGAGGTTATGAAACCGGTGGACTACACGCTCCACTGAGTGACCTTTTGTGGGACTACGACCCTTTCTAACTTCCGTCCTCTTTTGCCACTCTGTCCTACTCTACCAACCTATCGTAATGGCTAAGTTGCCTCTACTTGAACCCGTTTGAGGTCCTCTATCACTTCCTATCCCTTCGGACCGCACGACGTCAGGTACCTCAGTGTTTCTCAGTCTGTGTTGAACCCCTGATTTGTTGTTGTTGAAGGGGTACCGTCCCTCAACCCCACCTCCTAACCATAGGACTCCGACAGGATTGTCTTTAAGGAGAGAATGTCAGACCTCCTGTCTTCGGGTTTTAGTTCCACCATTGTCCCGGTGTGATGAGTCTCCGGAGATCTTCTCTTAGGTAAGGAACGGAGAAGGTCGAGACAACCGACGACCGTAGTGTACCACTATCACCTAATACCGACGACGACGATTCAGTGAAGTCAGCACAGGCTGAGACACGCTGGGGTATCTGCCGTCGGGTGGTCCGAAGGGACAGGGACCCTAAAAGGTCCGTTCTTGTGACCTCACCCAACGGTAAAGGAAGAGGTTACGTACTTTCACTTTTCACTTTCACTTCAGAGAGTCAGCACAGGCTGAGAACCGTTGGGGTGCCTGACGTCGGATGGTCCGAGGAGGTAGGTACCCTAAAAGGTCCGTTCTCATGACCTCACCCCACGGTAACGGAAGAGGGAGAGGTTAAGGACGGAGACGGAATATAGTGGATAAGAGGAAACTGAGAAATTCCTGTGCATACCCTGGATCCCGAGTGGGTCTCTTAGGTCTTACTGGATTAGAGTTCCTGGAATTCAACGTAGACCCGTCAGAAAAGGTTTAATCCACTGTGAGTGTAGTGTAAACGTACTGTTTACGTCTTTACCTTTTTGGAAAGATTTTCGGTGATAAGTTGGGTGACGTCACCCGTAAGTCATTTGTACATAAATAAAAAATCGGAAGCTAGGTTTACTTTATATGTAGAAGATCTAGTTGGGGTTTTTCTCCTTTTTACCTTTTTTTTTCGGAAATAAGGTATGCGAAAAAACGATTACAGGACAAACTTTTCGTTGTAACGCCATCTCGGTCTTCGGATTCGTCGTAAAAAAGCGAGTGGGGATTCTTAATGAGACAGGTATCAAGTAGTCCTTGAGACAGATAGTCTAGATCAGGGAATTTAGATAAAGAGTGAAAGGGACATATTAGTATTCCCTAATCTAGATCCAGTGTGGACTTACCAGATCACCAAAAGGGATGAAAGAAGTTAAATTAAGATTGATACTGTTTTCCTCAAGTACTACCTGCCTCCAAGCACTGTGACATGTCCTCTGTCCCTAGCTCTGGTAGGGGTACCTTTCCTTTACGTTTTTTCGTTTTTCTCAGGGAACGTGTCGTTCCTCTAGTTTAGTCAACGAGAATTTCCTTTAGCTGGGACTTATGAGTGACTTTCTTGACTACGACTTCGAGGTTATGAAACCGGTGGACACTACGCCGACAGACTCCTCCGGAATGTTTATCGACTCTTTTCTTCTCTTCACTTTTCGTTTCCTCTTTTCCTTTCTATATTCGTAGACTTACGTCTCAAGGTTTTTTTATCCTTCCTCTCTATTCTTTCGGAAGGAGTCGCTGGTTACGTTTCTTTATCTCCTTTCGTTGTCTTACCCTTTCTGATCTCTAGAGAAGTTCTTTTAGTCTCTATGGTTCCCTTGTAAAGTACGTTTCTACCCGAGCTATTTCCTGTCTTTACCATACCTGGATTGTCTTCGTCTTCTATAATTCTTCTCCACCGTTCTTATGTGTCTTCTTGGCATGTTTTTTCTAGAAGTGTTGGGTCTATTAGTGTTACCACACTAGTGAGTGGATCTCGGTCTGTAGGACCTTACACTTCAGTTCACCCGGAATCTTTCGTAGGGATTCTTGTTTCGATCACCTCCACTACCTTAAGGTCAACTCGATAAAGTTTAGGACTTTCTACTACGACACTCTCACGACGTGAGTTGTATGGTCGTTTAAACCTTTTGAGTCGTCACCGATGTCCTGACCTTTTACAGTCACAAGTAAGGTTAGGGTTTCTTTCCGTTACGATTTCTTACGAGTTTGATGGCATGTTAACGTGAGTAGAGTGTACGATCATTTCATTACGAGTTTTAAGAGGTTCGGTTCGAAGTCGTTATGCACTTGGCACTTGAAGGACTACAAGTTCGACCAAAATCTTTTCCGTCTCTTTGGTCTCTAGTTTAACGGTTGTAGGGGACCTAGTACCTTTTTCGTTCTCTTAAGGTCTTTTTTGTAGATAAAGACGAAATGACTGATACGGTTTCGGAAACTGACACACCTAGTGTTCTTTGACACCTTTTAAGACTTTCTCTACCCTTATGGTCTGGTGGACTGGACGGAGAACTCTTTAGACATACGTCCACTCCTTCGTTGTCAATCTTGACCTGTACCTTGTTGTCTGACCAAGGTTTATCCTTTTCCTCATGCAGTTCCGACATATAACAGTGGGACGAATAAATTGAAGATACGTCTCATGTAGTACTCTTTGTGACCCGACCTTCTTCGTGTTCGACCTTAGTTCTAACGGTCTTCTTTATAGTTATGGAGTCTATACGTATGCTGTGGTGGGAATACCGTCTTTCACTTCTCCTTGATTTTTCGGAGAACTACTTTCACTTTCTCTTCTCACGTTCTCAACCGAATTTCGAGTTGTAAGTCTTTTGCTTCTAGTACCGTAGACCAGGGTAGTGAAGTATCCTTTATCTACCCCTTTATCACCTTTGTCACAGTCTGAAATAAACGCCCCCGAGGTTTTAGTGACGTCTACCACCGACGTCGTTACTTTAGTTTTCTGTGAATGAGGAACCTTCCTTTCAATACTGGTTGGATCTATCGTATAAGTTTTCTTCTCTGTAATGAAACGGTTGATTGCAGGTAGATCAGTTCCGATACCAAAAAGGTCACCAGTGTGTACCTACACTCTAAACCTGACACTTCTTTCGACTCGTGGCTTCTTAAGCACGTAAACTTGACACCACAACCTCTTATGAGAACTCTCAGGGAACCTGACGCTCCTCTAGGTTGGTCAGGTAGAATTTCCTCTAGTTAGGACCCACAAGTTATCTTCCTGACTAAGACTCCGACTTCGAGGTTATGAAGCCGGTGGAGTACGTCTCAACTGAGTAACCTTTTCTGAGACTACGACCCTTCTTGACCCCCGTTCTCCTCTTCCCCTGTTGTCTTCTACTCTACCGACCTACCGAAGTGGCTGAACTACCTGTACTCATAGCCATTTGAAGCTCTCAACCACTACCCGTCCCTCCGGACCGTACGACACTAAGTACCCCAACGTTTCTCAGCCTGTGCTCACTCGTTGACTTAACTTGACTTGACTTCTTAATGAGATGTATTAAAGTTGTGGTAAAATAGAACCTTCCGGCATAGAAATAAGATTCCATACTTTTTTCAGGTCAATATATAAGAACAAGAATGTTTGGTTGTGTGTATAAATGTACCATCAAAATATTTCTGGAAGTGATCCACTACATTATTAGAGAAATTTAATATGTACCTATACTTACAAATTGTTGAACTCAGTAACTTTCAGTTTCATAATTCTTGAGTGAGACTGTCCTTTGTATTTGACTCTCAACTTTGAAAGATAAAGGTCTTAAATCCGAAACCTAGATAATACCTGTCTTACACACACAGACGGGTTTTACAAATACAACTTCCGGATTGGGGCTGACACTGACATAAGTCTCTATTCCAGGTACACCTCCACTATTCTAATTTACTCCAGTAGTCCCTCCCGAGACTAGTTTTGTCCGACCACAGGAATATGATTCTCTGGGGTCTCAGGAGATAGTCCATTCCTGAGTCCCTTTCCTACCGGTAGACGTTTGGTCCTTCTTTTAGGGGTGATGTCTGGTTGGGACCAGACCCTGTATATCATGGGTCATGGTACTCTTTTATTTAAATACGACGAATTCGATGACTCAGACTTCGTAAAAAGATTCCGTCGGGTTGGTTTGATTCCGTTCTAGAGTTACGTTGGAGTGCGTGTAGTATTTATACTTAAGTCTTAATCAACTAAAAGTACTGACACTGACAAAGGTGGTGTGTCAAATACTAAAGTGTCATTCTGAAAAGCCTTCTATAAAATCGATAGACCTCTAGTTTCTAAGAGTACTAAAAGTTCTATTCCCATCTTTGACCGAATTGTTAGGGTTTTGAAAAAATTTGGCTTATGTGGATTTCGTTAAAGAGATAGGTCACAAACTTCTCTGCTTACTTGATGAGATTTTGTCTTTAGAGGTCGTTTAATGTCTTCTCATGATCGTCATGTTACACAGGTATCTGAGTATAGGAAACTTATTTTCCGGGCCCCGAGGTTTTAGTGACGTCTACCACTGACGTCGGTACTTTAATTCTGTGAATGAGGAACCTTCTTTTAGATACTGTGTGGATCTGTCGTGTAATTTTTCGTCTCTGTAATGAAACGGTTGTTTCCAGGTACGTCAGTTTCGATACCAAAAAGGTCATCGGTACATACCTACACTCTCAACCTGACACTTCTTCCGACTCGCGACTTGTTAACTACGAAAACTTGACACCACGACCTCTTCTGACTCTCAGGGAACCTGACGTTCCTTTAGGTTGGTCAGGTGAGATTTACTCTGGTCAGGATCCACAAGTACCCTTCCTGACTACGATGTCGACTTTGAGGTTATGAAACCGGTGAAGTACGCTTCTTGGCTGAGTGACCTTTTCTGAGACTACGACCCTTTCTAACTTCCGCCCTTCTCTTCCCGTGCTGGCTCCTACTCTACCAACCTACCGTAGTGGTTGAGTTACTTGTACCCAAACCCACCTGAGACCCTCAACCACTACCTGTCCCTCCGCACCGGATGACACCAAGTACCCCAGCGTTTCTTAACCTGTGCTGATTCGCTGACTTGGCTTGACCATGAGGTGATATAGACCCGTGGTTATTTTCTTGTTTCCTCTCTTACATTCTTTTTGTCAGTGGAATGACGTTCTACGTCACCTTTCAGATAAAGGACTAAGAAAAGTTTCTTCGTTAATCGATTGGTTACCGTAGTGTGTATTAGGGTGGATTCTCCCCCGGAAGCGTGATACCTGTGACTTCTACACAGATAGACAATGATTTTACAAGATCGTTACCGTTACATAGTGGTTTTTTTTTTTTTTTATATAATCTTGTCTCAAGAGAATTTCTTTAACACGTAAAAGAAACAGTGTGTAGTCGTGATATACTCGATAATTGTACTTCGACCCCAACTTTATGAATGACAATCAGTTTGTCGTGTCATGTCGCATAGAAGGTTTAACTACCCTCAGTGTATCCTTTAAATTTTTATATTTATAGTAAAACTAATTTAACTGTTTTTATACTACTTTACTGATTGTTGTAGTAATAGTTCCTTTTGTGTCCCTACCAATAATAATACAATTACACTGGTAATTTTTCTTCTCCATTATTTTACCCAACTTGCTCTTTCTTTTACTACTTTTCTTGATGAATGATATACAATATTTCGTTTGAATTTTGTTTAATTGTTCTTTTTCAATTACTGTCTGATTCAGTTGACCATGTCATTTTAGTCTTTGTCAGTTTCAGAGAGAGTTTCTCTTGTTTGTCCTTACCGTCATAATTATCGTCAGATCCTACTTAAAGTAAAATTTCCGTAAGTTATGGTTTTTTTTTCTTCTTAAAATTCTTTTCAGTACCTCAATATATATGGATTGTTATGTATCCATTTATATGTTCGTTTCGATGGTTTTAAATTACTTCTGTATTTTAATATTTTGAAAATTTTATCTTGTGTCCTCTTTTCGAAGTACTATTACCTAAACGGTTACTAAATAACCTATACTGTGGTTTACGTATTCACTGTTTTTTTTTTTTTCTATTTGACGTGATTTTTCCTTTTGACTCTCGAAAACACGTAGTTTACTATGATAGTTGTCTCACTTTCCCCTTGGGTACCTTATCCTCTTTTTATAAACGTTTAGTACATAGACTATTCTCCTATCATAGGTCTTATATGTTCCTTGAGGATATTAAGTTTTTGTCGTTATTTTTTTTTTTTCTTAATTTTTACCCGTTTCCTGAATTTGTCTGTAAGGAGGTTTCTTCTATATGTTTACCGGTCTTTCGTGTACTTTTCTACGAGTTGTAGTGAATAGAGATATCTTTACATTTACTTTAAGTGTTCTACGATGAAGTTTGGGTGGTCTTTCTATAAAAATTTTCGGGTCTTTTGTTATTCATAATCGGTTCTACATCTCTTTGACCTGGGGAACATCGGCTACTTTTACGTTTCACCATGTCGAGGACACCATTCACTATATGGTTCAAGAGTTTTTTAATTTCTTAATGTTGTCATGTGTCGTTAAGGTGAACTTCAATATATGGGCTTTCTTAAATTTCGTTCTGAGTTTTCTGAAAGTTCGTAGGTACAAGTGCGTCATATGTATGTTAAGTTACAATAAGTTAGAGTTTGTAGCTTTCTTTTGAATGGTGTACTATGTTATTTGAACTAGAAACTCCTGTTGCACGATTGACTTTATTCGGTCTCTGTACTACTGTTTATCGTATACTGACATCGATATGCACCATACATTTTGTCAGTCTGAGTTTTTGGGTCTTTCATCCTACCACGGACGGTTCCCGATATCCCTTCCCGTCAATTCAAAATACAGTGAAAATAAAATGTTGTTAAATTTTATTGTTTTCTATGTAAAATTTTCAAATCCTAAAATTTTATAATCTTACATTTTGAGTTATGTGGTAAAAGACTTAATTAGTTTAACTCGTCTTGTTTATATTCTATCTTGTTATTTCCTTAAATTAAATTTTGTTTAGTTATTTGAGTTAAATCGACTTTTTTTTATCTTGTAGTGTAAGGAGTTTTCTATAGAAATAAGTTTAGAGATCTCTTACAAATATTTTCATTTGGTATATGAATCTGTAATTTTTTTAGTCACTAAATTTTTACTCTTATAAAATTTTTAATGTTAGAGACTTACATTTAGTTTTGAATCTACGTTTGGGTTTTGACTTCTGGATTTTTACTATTAGTTTTTAAATTTTTGTATAAGGATCTTTAAGAACTGAATTTCTTCTTTATCTTAATGTTTTATCTTTATAACTCTCATAAGGAAGTATTTTTTGTGTGTCTTATATATCGTTTCTTATATGAGTCTTGTGATGATTGAAGTTCCAGAAGTATTCATATACGAATTTTTTTTCATTTACTTCGTTTTTTGTTTTCATCTCCTCTTGACTTTTTTTATATTCGTTTTTCAGTGATTTTCTTTTGTTCTTTTTTTGTCATCTTTAATGATTTTTAGGTTTTCTTAATACTTTCTTTTTATTATTTTCTTGTTTCGTAGATCACCTGATAAATTGCTTTGTTACATTTTTTCTTTTTTTTTTTTGTCTGTTGTAACCCTTATGTTTTTTTCAATGTATGCACTATGATGTCTTTACATTAATACATCATAATCCCTTATAATGTAAAATAGGGTTTCATTGTTTAAATTTTCGAGGGTTTCCTTTACCCATGTATAGTTCTAGGTTTCCAATGTCTATGTCTCTTGTCTGACCACCAATGATCTCCGACTCACACCCCCACCCGTTTACCCTTTTCCACCAGTCTTTCATGTTTGTAGGTCAATATCTTATATATTCAGGACTCCTACTTTACAAGGTTTCTTATCGTTTCTCTCTATTCTTTGGGAAGGAGTCACTAGTCACGTTTCTTTATCTCCTTTTGTTGTCTTACCCTTTCTGATCTCTATAGCAGTTCTTTTGATCTTTATGGTCCCCGTGTAAAGTACGTTTCTACCCGAGTTATTTCCTGTCTTTACCATACCTGGATTGTCTTCGTCTTCTATAATTCTTCTCCACCGTTCTTATGTGTCTTCTTGACATGTTTTTTCTAGAAGTGCTGGGTCTATTAGTGTTACCACACTAGTGAGTGGATCTTGGTCTGTAGGACCTTATAATTCAGTGTACCCGGAATCCTTCGTATAGTGAAGTTTGTTTCGATCACCTCCACTACCTTAAGGTCAACTCGATAAAGTTTAGGACTTTCTACTACGACACTCTCACGACGTGAGTTATACGGTTTTTTAAACCTTTTGAGCCGTTACCGGTGTCCTGACCTTCTCCAGTCACAAGTAAGGTTAGGGATTCTTTCCGGTACGGTCTCTTACAGTTTGATGGTGTGTTAACGTGAATAGAGTGTGCGATCATTTCATTACGAGTTTTAAGAGGTTCGGTCCGAAGTCGTTATGTACTTGACACTTGAAGGTCTACAAGTTCGACCAAAATCTTTTCCGTCTCCTTGGTCTCTGGTTTAACGGTTGTAGGGGACCTAGTACCTTTTTCGTTCTCTCAAGGTCTTTTTGTAGATAGAGACGAAAGAACTGATACGGTTTCGGAAACTGATACACCTAGTGTATTTTGACACCTTTTAAGACTTTCTCTACCCTTATGGTCTGGTGGACTGGACGGAGAACTCTTTGGACATACGTCCAGTCCTTCGTTGTCAATCTTGACCTGTACCTTGTTGTTTGACCAAGGTTTAGCCCTTTCCTCAAGTAGTTCCGACATATAACAGTGGGACGAATAAATTGAATATACGTCTCATATGTAGTACTCTTTACGACCCGACTTCGTGTTCGACATTTATAGTTATTGGAGTCTGTACGTCTACTGTGGTAGAAATACCGTCTTTCACTTCTTCTTGATTTCTCGGAGAACTACTTTCACTTTCTCCTCTCACTTTTTCAACCGAATTTTGAGTTGTAAGTCTTTTGATTCTAGTACCTGTAGATTAGGGTAGTAAAGTACCGTTTATCTACCCATTTGTTTCCTTTGTCGTTGTCTGATGACAAACCCCGAGGTTTTAGTGACATCTACCACTCACGTCGGTACTTTAATTTTCTGTAAACGAGGAGTCATCTTTTCGATACTGGTTGGATCTGTCGTGTAATTTTACGTCTCTGAAACGATTGTTTCCAGGCAGATCAGTTTCGATACCAAAAAGGTCATCAGTACATACCTACACTCTCGACCTGATATTTGTCTCGACTCACGGTTTCTTAACTACGAAAGTTTGACACAACAACCTCTTCTGAGAACTCTCAGGGAACCTGTCGTTCCTCTAGTTAGGTCAGGTGGGATTTCCTTTAGTCAGGACTTTTAAGTAACCTTCCTGACTACGATTTCGAGTTTGAGGGTGTGAAACCGGTAGACTACGTTTCTTTACTGCGTAACCATTTTTGCGACTACGACCCTTTCTAACTTTCGTCCTCTTTTTTCCCGGATGTTTGCTACTCTACCAACCTACCGTAATGGTTGAGTTACCTCTACTCAAACTCATTTGAGGTCCTCAACCACTACCTGTCCCTCCGGACCTCACGACGTCAGGGGCCCCAACGTTTCTCAACCTATACTGACTCGTTGACTTGACCTCTCTTATTTAGAATTTCCAAGGGAAGTGTTCTTTTTTATTAACATTGGTACATACCACTGTCTACATTTAATTCGAATAACACTATTAGTGCTTGTAAGTATGTGTGTGTGTATGTAGTTTAGAGAACTTTGATTATGTCACATTATATACAGTTAACGTAAAGTTATAATTTATCGAAATTTCTCGTTTAACTTTAAAAGCAGCGGTTTTGGAACTATGATTTTCTTCAACTTTTGAATGGTTATCTGTTTATTTGTCTTCTTTGACCCCCTTTTTCTAGTGTATAGATGGTTACCCCCCATCCCTTTCTGATACCAAGTGTGACCTCATAGTGGGAAATTTTCGTAAGATTAATGTCAAGTACCTTTTTGTACTTATAAAAGATTCAATTAAAGCCACCTATGTATTTAATAATATGTTTTTAGATTAAGTCTTGGTTCTTTTTATGATATCTACATATGGTGTCACACTTATATCAACATATATAAGATTCATAGAAAGGATCTATAGTATCTTAGTTCAACGTGTTTTCATTTTTTAATAAAAAATTTTCGCAAACGAGGGATTACGTTCTTATCCAGTTATGATCATTTAGGATTTAGGAGGTTACGTGACATTGTCAGTTGATTTCTTCTTTTTTAACAGGTGATGATATAAAATATGTATGTGTGTGTCAAATTACCCATAATAGTTTCATTTTCTTTTGTTTCTTATTGTAGATTCGTTTGACTTCAATATGTCATTTCTTTCTTTCACGATACACTCTACTTATGAGAGGTTTAAATACTAAAATTCTGGTTTTTATATTCAGTGTTCCGTTGATCCACTTGACCCAAGTCAAGTATCCTGACGGGGAAGGATCTCTTTGTCCTCCTTAACGGAAGCCGGTACTATTACCTTTCTCTCACTTGTCAGTATTTTCGACTATTCTTTGTGTTTCGTCTTCCTACCAATGGTCCCAGGATATTCTCTCCCATTATCTCTCAAAGACAATCTTAGCATGTCTCGAAGTCAAAACGTTCTACTTTTACAAACTCTGTACGTCGTATTGACCTCTTCCTTTACCGTTGGGTGAGGTCATAAGAACGGACCTTTTAGGGGTACCTGTCTCCTCGGACCGTCCGACGTCCGGTACCCCACAGTTCTCGGTCTGTGTTGACTCACTGATTCGTACGCGGATTGTTACACTTATGTCAACTGCATTGACTTGACACGTAAATTTTTATCAATTTTACTATTTAGAACAATAAAAAAATTGAAGTTAACGTTTAAAAGAAAGTTAAAAATTCGTTATCCTTTGGTGGTAGTTATATTATTTAAAAATTTTCGACTTACACCCGATTGTTTCAGTGAATCATAATCCTTCTGGGTCTACGTTCCTGTGAGGTGTCGGTGAGTGGATGAGAAGACGTCTTAGGAGGAGGTCCACGATTCTGTTTTCCGATCTTTTTCTTGTCCTCTGGATTCTTTTGGTGGGAACCTTCACTACTGTATGTCCATCCCTGGTCGACTATGGTGACCCCGTGTTAGTACTTTTGACCGGAGTAAGGTCAGAGACTATAGTTTAATTCGTTTTCGGTAGACGGTGTCTTTCCTTCTGTCATTTATAAGGACGAGGGAGGTACTTTTTCACCTTACGTCGATTTCTTCCTTTTCAATGGACGGTGATCCTCTCTCTCTGTCTCTCTGGAGACGGATAGGGAAAAAGGTCCAAGTTTCTTATCGTCGACAACCCGCTCTCTGTCTTCAGTACTTGTGTTGACGAGACGTGACTTATGGTCCAATTTTGAGTTGACCAGGACCTTATTCCCTTCTTTGGGTGAGTTCGGGTCTTAAGATGTCACTACAGTTATTGTATAGTCGGTATTGACTATGTCTTGAGTGTCCGTGTTTTTGGATGGTGTTTCTCTTTCCCTATCTGTACGTTTGTTTTAGAGTCGAGGCTAAGTCAGTAGGTCCGGTCTGGTTTTGACATCGACCACACCCCTTTGACTCTGGGGGTGTATGAATAGGTAAGTGTTGAAGTGGGTCAGACGACGGTTTCATTTTCACTTTTAGTGAGTCAACACAGGTCGAGACACTGGGTACGTTGACATCAGGTACCTTAAGAGGTCCGGTCTTATGACCTCACCCATCCGAAAGGGAAGAGATCCCCTAGAAGGGTTGAGTCCCTAGTTTGGATCCAGATGGTGTAACGTCCACCTAAGAAATGGTCGACTCGGTGTTCCCTTCGGGTTCTTATGACCTCACCCATCGGATAGGGAAGAGGTCGTCTAGAAGGGCTGGGTCTTTAGTTTGGTCCCAGAGGACGTAACGACCACTTAAGAAATGGTTGACTCGATACTCCCTACGGGATCTGATGACGGTTCTATTCTCAGTGTTTCGGGTCTTTTCCTAGGAAGCACAGTGTCCTCAAGTCTTGACCATCTTTCAGCTCCCATATGGTCGTTGTGACTCTTCTTTTTGAGTGAGGTACAGAGTGTCTTTAGTTCTCCATTTCGTTACGTAAGGTCGTCTTGGAACTTCAGAGACCACTATACTGACAAGTGATCGTTGTTGTTTCGTCATTGAGTTGTGTCGTTGACTTGTTTGTCTGAGTGAGGGGGTAGTTATCTGTCATCGTAGAACATCTTGTTCTCCGTATAGGTACAGAATCGTATTATAAATGGAGTGAGACATGATAAGGAAATGTATGACAGTACGTTGGTTAGTTTTTAATGATCTGTGGTTTTGTTTCGTTCCTTTTTATTACAGTTCCCTATTTGGATAGTTGTATTAGTCTGGGACTCTACTGTCTCTACAACTTTGATAGTTTCTCCAAAATATTAATTTTATAAAAATTTTTTTCTCTTTTTCTGTTTGTTACACTTATTCGTTCTTAAGTCGTTTCTCCATCTTTTTAAAAAATTCAAGATACTTTTATGGTCTACTTAATATAGTTTACTTCTTACGAAAGTGATTCGAATGTTTCTGATCTATGTTGTCTTTCTTAATCATTTAAACTCCTATTTAGTTGTCTTTAATAAGACTTCCCCTCTTTCGTCTCTCTGATTCTGGATACTTTATTATAGTTAATTACATGAACAGTTTTATCTTGTGTTCTTCTCCGTCTTTTCCCCGTCTTCTTTATGAGTTTTTATGTTATCTACTTTTGTAATTTTTAATCCTTCCTATTATTGAATGTCTAGTTTCTTCGAATCTTTTGGGGTTCTTCCTGTCCACGTTCACTATTGTGTAGAGACACACAAATTGAAGTGTCGGTTTCAATTTTTTTCTTTTTTTTTTTTTGGGATTCTGTTTCTTTTACTCTTTATAATGAATATCTTCTTGTTTCTACATGTCTTATTGTTTTCCACAGAGAGTCTTTGATACATTCGATTTCCTATTACATAGTCACAGGAATTTAATTACGTCTTCTTTGACAGTTGGATCTTAAGTTTTGGANCACGTTCACTATTGTGTAGACACACACAAATTGAAGTGTCGGTCAATTTTTTTCTTTTTTTTTTTTTTGGGATTCTGTTTCTTTTACTCTTTATAATGAATATCTTCTTGTTTCTACATGTCTTATTGTTTTCCACAGAGAGTCTTTGATACATTCGATTTCCTATTACATAGTCACAGGAATTTAATTACGTCTTCTTTGACAGTTGGATCTTAAGTTTTGGAATATCTGTAAAAGTCTGTTCGTTCTCGATTTTGGTCAGTGACGGTCGTCTGGACGAGAGATTCTTTACGACTTCTTTAAAGAAATCCGTTTTATTATAACTATGATCTATCTTTGGATCTTGTTTGTTTAGTTCTTTTCTGACCTTGATCTTTTCTGTAATTAAAATTTTTTGATAAATTAACTGAGAAATTTCGTTTTTATCATTGATTCTTTAATGTCAAATATTGTACATATTCATTTTTATAATTCTTTTATTTGTTACTCTCTCCTTTTTTCCCACCATATTGTGACTCTAAGACTGTAGTATGTCCTTTACACTTTTGAAGTACTACGTATAACATTTGGGATTTCATTGGTGTATATTTTTTATATTTTGTTTCTCGACGTTGATTATTCGGTTGTTGTCTCTATTTTATCTTATAATTTTTTTATTAGATCAGATTTCTTCCCTTTTGTCCCTATTCTCGTTTCTTGTCCTCCCTGTTTATCTTTTGTTTATCGTTCCATCATCTCTTTGGATTAGTGTAGTTTGACAAATTACGTTTACTGGTTTAATAGGGTTTATTTTCAACTTTCGTCAATTGTGAATTAGTCTACGAGAGAGGTTTTTTTTTTTTTTTTTGTTACCCATATAATGTACTGTTACATCCCCAGTTAAGTCTCTTTTGTATTGTTAGGATTTGCACAAACGTGGATTTTTGTCTCGAAGTTTTCTGTATTTGTTTTCGAATGTCTTGACTTTTCTCAATCTTATCTTAACTTAAATTTATGAATTTGAGAAGTCTTGTTCCTCCATTTTTCTAGTCAATTGTTTTTATCTTCTGACTTTCTTGTAAGTGGTTGAAAGGGTTGACTGTGTCTGGATTCTCTGTAAATGTCTGACGTGTTGGGTTGTCACGTCCTAGGTGATAAAGGATGTACAGTGGAAGTGATTATGTCTGGTGTGAGACTCGGTTTTTTGTTTAGAGTTGTTTAAAGATTTCTGAGTTAGTATGTATGAGACTTTTTGCTCCTTAATTTGATCTTTGGTCATAGTCTTTCTATAGAGAATTTTTTTCTTTTTTGGGATACCTTAAATATAACTGACTCTCTTCTCTATATAATGGAATTTATACCAAGACTATGTTACCTGACTTTTACGTTGATTTTCATTAATTTTCATCTGGGGGTAGTAGGGGAGAAAATATGGTATGTATGTTGATTTGGAAGGGTTACCTGATTTCTACTTTCAGCTTACTTTTTAATTTAGATTCATATCTAACATTCAGATGAAATAGTCACCTATTTCAATTTTGTACTCTGTTTTTGTCCTTTGGTCTCTTTGTGTCTTTTTTTTCTATAGTTTTAATTTTTACAGTATATGGTTTTCGATGAAGAATTTGTCTGTTCTGTGTTTTCTACTCAAAAACCTTTTCATAATAGACGTTACGTCCATAGTCTGTTTTCCAATCGGTCACCTTATATATTTATTGAGGGTGTCTTCCTGTTATTGGTTTATCTTTTTACTTGTTCCTTATTTCCCGTTGAGAATCTTCTTCTAAAGGTTAAATGGATGTTTGTGCCCTTTTTAACAAGGTCTAGTGATCTTTGGTCCTTTATTATTTACTTCTTTTCACAGTTGAAACCGACTACCTCAAAATCCTTTACCCATAAAGGGACGAAGCGACCATTTTTTTTTTTGGAAAGGAGTTTCGTTACGTCGTTGTAAAACTTAGTTATTAGGGTGGGACCATTAGTTATGGTTTCCAGACATTATGTAAATAATGTTGTAACCAAAATTACCGTTTTCGACCTTTGTTTCATAACGGGTAATCATTTAATAGTCAATTTGTCTGATATGTTGGTAGGGAATCTTATATACGGTGTCAAAACAAAACGAAAATTGTCTAATCTCAACAACGTCGATTCGCCCTCCTAAAGGGAATCCGTCATGATTTACTTTTTTTTCCAGAGGTTTTTCATAAAAAAGATTCACACTGGTTTTTTGGTACACACGTATACGCAAACATTGTGAATACCTATACCTCTATTTATACTTCTGTGTATTATCAAGACTACTGTTCTCAACGTCCCCTTATATTAGGATGACAACCGATGTCCTTCTTCCCTTCGATTCATTTTCTCTTTCCTCAAGTGATATTTTTACTTTAAATCACTAGAGAACCAAGAAAACCATCGTATAACAAATCGGAGGTGCACAAACACAAAAAATGACGAAAAAAGTCACCTTCGTTGGATTTACAGGTAGTTGTCTACTTACCTATTACTTCTACACCATATGATGAGTCAGTACTTGTCCTTGTGTTGACCCGCTAGACGCCACTACGTCTACCTGGATCTCAGACAGTATGTGTCACTTCAGTCTTGTTCTTTTTGTTCATAACACATAATTACATATATATACTTTAGATCTTTTTACCATGTCTGCTTGGACAAACGTTCTGTACTTGTCTCTGTGTCTGTATCTGTCGTCTCCACACCTACGTCACCCCCTTCCTCTCTCACCCTGTTTAACCTTCTTGTCCTAACTGTACATATGTGGTGGTCCAAATTTCGTCTATCGATCACCCTTCGCTGACACATCGGGTCCCTCCGGTCGATCAAAGGACACCACTGAGTCTTCCACCTTTCCCCCACCACCCTCCCTCCGAGTTCTCCGTCCCCCTACATACATATGTATACCGACGAAGTGAGACAATATGTCGTCTTTGATTGTGTTGTAACATTTCATTAATATCAGGGTATTATTTTACTTTTGTTTTTTTGCCCTACTTTGTTTTACTTGTGGTTACGGAATTTTCTATTCCTCCCTCCCCGTGCAAATTTTGTTTTATTTAAACAGGGATGACTCATCAACCATGTGTTATCATTATTGTTAAAATCAGTTGACGTTACTCACTTTACACTGACTTACGACCTAATTTTTTTTGTTTTTTTTGACATTTTCTGTAAAAACCTGTTGACCTCTTCGACTTATATCTGACCTATAATCCACTGTACCTCAACAACAGGCAAAAGACTCTACATTCTTATCATAGTGTTAAACTATTTTCTTACAGGAGTAAGGATCATCTCGTACGACTACCATATTGTCGTCTTTTTTTACTTGTTCACCTGTAAATGGTATAAAGTAAGATAGGTGACTAATATTCTACAACACACATTATTGATTCTGTTTTTACGACAATTATTTTTATGTACGAAAGTTTTATTTGCTTTATTTTACTTCAAATTTCAGAGGTGTGAGTACATGGATGAAAATTGTTTCTCTATATAAAAATTTGTGACGAGTTGTTCACTCAAAGATGTTTCGAATAAAGGATGTCTCGACTTCACCATTAGGAAGTCTTTTTGATTCAGTTTTTCTTTCTTAAGTGTAAATTTATGGTATTTATAGATCGAAACTCAACATTTGTAATTTCTTATAGAAATTTACATATATGTGTAAAATACATATTATTTACACGTTACATGTCAAAAAATTTTTTTCTTTTTTGAATCTTTTAGTGAAAATTTACCTTTTTTTCAAAAAGAGGATTCTAATTTTCATGAGCTCTCTCATTTTGTATTTAGATTCTAAGAGGTCCCATAATGAAAATCCGTGTATTTTCTAGATGTACTTCTTTTATTTGACTTCGTCCTATGCCATCATACCGGGAAGGAAACCTAAGTTACCACGACAGATAAAAGGGGTTAGGTGGATATATAATTCTGTTTCGGGTACAAAATAAATAGATTCATAAGAGTCGTGGATCATAGTGGGGACTATACTTGGTGGAGGGATTGAAAGAAGTCTTACACCTACGTAAGGGTCAGAGCAGATTCTAATTGACCCGACTAGATAGGTTCGACAATATATACCTCAAACTATATGAGGAATTTTTACGAAGTCTTCCTCTATTTTTAAGTTGGTTATTATGAGTCACTTATTTGGTAGATTCGATTTGTAATCGTCGTCGTCGAGACATATGTTACATCTGATGGGTTTGAAGACGAACACTTCTGATTTTAGTTCATCCTTCTGTCGTTATCTTACTTTACCTTTGTTTAATAGAATGACCATAACCTTTAGTTCCAAGATCAAAAATGAACCGACAGAAGCTCGATAAAATGGAAGTGTTAGAATAAAATGTCGTAACATTCCTACTTTGATTTTGACGAAATACTTGGGGTTTCGTGATTCGTTTCAAAAACGACCGGGGATGAAGAGTCCATAAGATGATTTGACAGAATTAATGTTTCGATGAAAATGTATATTGTGTTGACGAAGACGGATCTCGGAACCATATCAGGGTTATATGAGTTATCTACCGAGTCACATGTTATTTTTAAGGTAGTTACGAGAAATATCTGATTAATTCTCAAGTAAACAAAGAATAATATACTAGAGAGTTTTACTTCATAAAGTACACAAACGAATTCACAGGACATAAATATGGATGTCGTCTTTTCGATGACGTGTAAGGTGTCTTATCGGGAGAAGTCTATAAGTTGGTGAGATTGTACCTCAAGGAAAGATTTATAGGGAAGTTGACTGAGACTGGAAGACATTTTAACTAGTCACAATTTTCAAAAGGGAAAGTAACTAGCATCCATCTTTTTTTCTAAATAAGAATATACAATTCCGAAAACCAGTTCCGATTTTAAGGGTAGTAAATATTTATTTTATATATAGTTTGGAGAAGTCGTTATACTTTTTTTTGAAGTAATCTGTCAAAATATATTTGACATAAAAAAATTGAAATAATTAGTTGGTAGTAATAATAATGAAAATAATAGGTTTATTTAAAAGAGATTTAAATAACATTGTACCCACCCCTCCCTCCATCTTCCCCCCAAGTCCTACCCCCCCTGTGTACATGTGGGTACCGGCTAAGTACAGCTACATACTATTTTTGGTGGTGCTATAATCAGTGGCTAATTTTATTTGAAAAAAAATTAAAGTTCTTTATTATTATTATTTATTACTTATTTTTTTAAGTAACAATTGTGACACACGTATGATCGGTTCGTATAGGGTCCTAGATAAAAAACCTTTTCTTTTAAAAGACTACTATGTCGTTTATCTCCAAGTGGTTTTGTGGTTTTCGGTAGTCGAGATTTTCTATTGTCTTTTCCTCCACACTTTAGTGGTATCTACGGATTTGTCGACAAAAATTAAACGAGAGGAGACCGTCCAAACGAAAAAGAAAAGATATTTCATTTTGTAAAAGGTACTTCCTGAAAACGGTGTATGGGTGACTTTTGAACTTTGGAAACTAAAGGGTTTATCCTCGTTAAAAAGAGGGGATGTAACATAACTTTGTAGAATCTCGTGAGCTAGGTACATAGTGTTTAATGAGACTTAATATTAATAGACGTATTCAGAATGGAGGGAATGAACTAAAAGTTCGTTAACTACTACAGGATGGGTGAAAGTATGTATCAAGGTCTGTGTACCATCTTCGATTTATTCGTATTCAGTTTACTTATTCATTTCGTAAAAATTGTACCTATTATGTAAAAATAATGAAAATAATACGGAGACTGAAATTATCGAAAGTCAAGTCAGTGAGTCAGTACAGGCTGAGGAACGCTGGGGTACTTGGCGTCGTGTGGTTCGGAGGGACAGGTAATGGTTGAGGGTCTCAGGTGGGTTTGAGTACAGGTAACTCAGCCACTACGGTAGGTTGGTAGTGTTGGAGACAGCAGGGGAAGAGGAGGGCAGAAGTCGAAAATAGTTTATGCTTTACGTATGACCGGTCTTAAAGAACCAGATGATAATTGTAATACCTTGTAAGATATCTCAACGGAAGATTTTATTAAAGAAACCTAACAGAGATAAATAAAATCATGTATGTAGTCGTTTGTGTCTTAATCGAAGATGTGACTGCATTTATAAGATCATTTACATAAGATCATTTTCATATAGTTGAATCAGATGTTCATTTTATTTTGCCGGAGATTTCTGTTGTAGATAAACAGATTCTGAGGGTAAAAACACGAGATTAAGAGATGTCATTCTGATTGACCTTATCGTATAAATTACGACTTCCCTCTATCCCCACTGTTTCTTCTATCAAGTTTCTAAAAAGTCAGAAGTTTAGAGACGAATTTCGATTGACCGATAACGGTTACTTCTGTACTGAGTCTTTTAGTCAAAGGTGTAGATATTTTGTCTTTGGTATTATAGTACGTATGTATGAGTTGCTGATAAATTACTTCCTTCCTTAGAGTACAAAGATTATATTTACGTGAGGATGTTTGAACATGTTTTGAGTTTATACATATTGAATTCCTAAATCTGACTGTAAAATTTCCTGTGGTGAAGGGTTTCCTTATCATGTTTTAGACATTAATATGTGTTAGAAAATTTATCACAATAATTTTTGTGTACGTATCGTAAAACATACAACAGTAAAATAAAATAAAAAAAAAAAAAATGTTAAATAATCAAATGGAGGTAATTTGTAAAAGTTATGTCTAAGTGGTTAAAAGTCGTGTGGATTACTAAAGAAACAGAGTTGACCCGAAGAGAAGTATTTCTCTTTTTTTTTTAAGTCCTTTTATATCACTTAACGCTTTACCAATTCTCTTCACTTATATAAATAATCTCTACTTTTCCGTGTCTATTCTTTACTGGTACTATAGACTGTCGGTGACTTTCCTGTCAGTGTCACTGACTTGGGAACCAAGCCAGAAGAATGTTGGTCTTCGTCCTTTAAAGTAAAAGGGAAAAAAGATGTGTCAAACAATTACTTTCCGTTTCTCGTCGTTGTAAGAGTTTATCAAAAACTTTAATAATAGTGTTTGTCGTTTTAGTACCGACCGTCCTCCCCCGTCTGATGAGAACCGTCTGTCGGGGCAGAATGTTCTCGATTTTCTACGGAGGTACTTGACTACAAGGATTCAGTTTTAGGTAACATGTTTTCCATGAAATCCCCAGAGGTGTATGTCATAAATTTCACCGTTAATGAACTTTCAGTTGATATGGACGGACCAATGATTTTTCATGTATAATTCATTGGAGTCTGACCTTTTCGTGTCACGGATTAAAGATATAATATCGTCAACGTGTTATGTCTCATCAATAAAACAGTTGTCGACGGAAATTCTCCCCTTAGTTATATGACCTTCTCTAATTTCAAAAAAAGAAGGTCAAAATAACTCTATATTAACTATATGTTGTGACATCTTCAAATTTCACATTGTATATAATATTTTACTAATGGTGTCATTTAAATCATTTGTAGGGTGTAAAGTATATTTATGTTTTAGTATTCTTTTAAGACACTACATCATTCTTGAGTCCTAAATGAGAATTGAAAACATATATTACATGTAGTCACAACTAATATAAATTATACAGCGTACAATGGAGGGATCTTGATAAATAGAATATTGACCTCCAACCATGGAAAACTCGTCTGATTATAAACCGTGATTTGTACGGTTTCTTGACTACCAAAGCTTGACGTCACGATCTTTTCGGAGGACTGTGTGAACCTGTCGTTCCTCTAGTTTGGTCAGTTAGGAGTTTCTTTAGTTGTGACTCATAAGTGACCTTCCTGACTACGACTTCTGGGATATGAAACCGTTGGACTACTCTTCTTGGTTGAGTAACCCCCTTTTTTTTCTAGGACTACGTCCCTTTCTGACTCCCGTCCTCCTCTTCCCCTCTGTCTCCTACTTTACCAACCTATCGGAGTGACTGAGTGACCTGGTCTCAGACTCATTTGAGGTCCTCTATCACTTCCTGTCCCTTCGGACCGTACGACATCAGATGTCCCAACGTTTCTCAGTCTGTACTGAATCACTGACTTGATGTTGTTTTATACATGTTCCAAGATGTATAACCTCCGAAACGTCCGTAATGGTGTTAAAACTGGGAGTTTTTGTAAGGCGTTACAACTCTAATGTATAAGAACAAACACAAAGAGAAATAGTTACTCACTTGATTCTGAACCTCTTGGTTGGACGGGTCGATCTACCGATTTGTGACCCAACGAATTCCAAAATTTGGGTCGTAATCAATTGAAGTGATGTTCCTCCTTTATTCAAGTCCTTTTACGTCACTTGACACCTTACCGATTGTCTCCACTTATATAAATAGTCTTTACTTTTCCATATCTATCCTTTACTGGTACTATAAACCGTGAATCAATGATTTTCCTGTCAGTATACTTGTCAAGAGTTAATCAAGGAAATCATTCTTGAAATCGTGACAAACTAGTCAGTGATACAATCTTCGGTCCTTTCCTTGATACTTCTTCTAAGTAGAGGACGAGAGTTCCCCGAATAATGACCCTTCCCTGTTCTGTTTAGTTGTTCGTTAATGTAGTCTTCCTTATAGTATACGATACCTCGGTCTCTAATGTCGGATCTTGGGTCACATAAGATGTTCGTTCCCTACTATTTACTCTCAGGGTGTCTTTCACTACAAATGTCACTATCAACATTGTACTTGTCCTCCATCCGTTCCACATACACACTGTGCCTTTCTCAATATCACTACTCGATGAAAACTCAGATTCTCGTTTCCCACACTTTTTTTGAACAATTAATCTCTTTTACATCGTCCAAATTTTGATACATTTAATAATGACGAAAATTAAAAGAGGTTTTACACACACAAATTTTGTTTATGTGTACTGTCTTTTTACACGCGTATATTTTTTTTACACACCGTCATATAAAAGTTTATGGGTAAATTCTAGGGGTAGTGACGGAAAGAAATAACGTATGTACGACATAACGTTGTTACAAACTCAGATTGGTTCTCTGAGTTGGTATTTAGTCTGTATCGAATTAGTTGTCTTAGGACCGAATTCACCCCTAGACGTCAAGTTATCTACCAAGATTTAATATCATGTTGTCGTGTTTAAATTACTAAGGTATTTTTTTTTTTTTTGATTCCCGTAAAGATTACTGGTCAACTATCTCCAAAGTCAAGTGAGTGACTTCTTCATCGGGCCTCCAAATATTAGAGATTTATTAGGAACAACTAGAAATAAAAGATGAAAAATATTTACTAGTGTCTTTGATAAAAGTACATAGGAGGAAACTTTTTCGAGTCTACGAAGTGGACGTAATATATTTATAATTGTCAGTCATTGAATATAGTCGATGTATCTTTGAAAAATTCTCACTGAAAGAGTTCCAGTATCTCGTTTAGAGACCACTCTGTCCTTACCTTAAGTACTGGAAACTGACGGTCTTCAAAAGATGGGTGTGAGCCTTTAAGGAAGAGGTATTCACATTAAATATACGAGTGAAACTCCCTGACCTTTCAAGCAGGGAAAGTCCCGTTCCCTACCCCCGACCCCTCCCTCTCTACAAAGACAGTTCAGTGAACAGTGTGTCAAGGACTCCGAATATTTCACTAAAAATGGATGGGATAAAGCAGAATGGGAGTGGTGTGGGACATTGAACGTACGACAAAAAGGGTAAATTGTCCGAGCTTTCTCAATTTTTTAAATTAGTTCCAGTAGGTCTCAATCATTGACTCTCTCGTTGTGAGTTCGACGTCATAGAGACGGTGAATTTAGTCATGACTAAGGTCCTACATATTAGACTCGTCTGTGGGTTAAGACTTTACTTACTTCCAAAGGAAATGTCAATAAATAGACTACAAAATATTAGTAAATGGAGGGAACAGTAAATCCAGTCAACGAAACAAAAGAAACCCCGTCTCAACAAAAGTACAAAACAATATTCAACCGAACAATTTGAATTCGCTCTCATCATAGGGGGTTGTATCTTAAACTTTTTTTTTTTTTTTGAAACGGACAAAAAGAAAAAAAATATATATGTTCACCCTTCCCCCGAAAAATGGTATTAAGCACCAGTATTATATATGTCAATTACATACCCCATATATGGTTATATTGATCTCTTATATTTTTGAGTGTAAGTATTTATATTTATGATACATATATGTATATATGTATACGTACATGGATTTTATCTGATATCAATATATATCATGTATGTATGTGTAGTATGGCCGTTAATAACACTTTTCGGTATATATATATGACAATTCGTACCACTTACCTCGTGTAGTTTATGTTAAGGACCTACACTTCCCGTCGTTTCATTATCGCCGTCGAAGATACCGGAGACTACCCCCACCCTTTTCAGAGAGTTTCGAGATATTAAAAAAGTAGAAGATGTGTCGTTATTTCGTCGTTCCCGAAAGATGACGAGGTAGACATGGATTTGTCGTTACGACAAACCTGGTCGGGGTTTTGACGAAAATTATTTATAAGTTTTTATATGTGGTAGTTTACTCGGTGTCTTCTTTTCATGCTGAGACTCAATTTTTCCTTTTTTTTTTTTTTTCTGTCCTTCTTTCTGGTAGAGACTCTTAAGACTCATAGGACATTAGATGACTGTCTGGTTTTGTTTAAAAATACCCCGTTGTCCTGATGAGTTCATCGGTGAAAATACTGTTATTTGTGGGATTTGGCTTTTTAGGAAAACATTGTATTAATGACTCTTATATATCTCTTTCATTGGTAAATTAGGTGTCGTACACAAGGGATGGCGTTTTTGAGTTTTCGACTGTAGTCTACCCCACACCGGTCAGATCCGGGACTGTTACTTAAGACCGGGCGACTTCAGTCTGTCAAGAGACCTTCCCGAACCCTGGATCTTTGGTTCGTCCAGAGGGTCTCGGATTCCGATAACGGGAAGACCCGTGTCCCCTTCCGGGTAGACAAATGAACGCAAAACTAAAACTCTCGGGACCAACACCATCTACTCAATTCCGACACCAATATCCCACGACGGTCACTAAATTAGAATTATAAAAATGGGAATGTAAAACAGGTATGAATTCTAGCTTTCCGCGTGCATTAAACAACCGACTTTTTTATTTGTATTTAAAATTTTACCTTTTATTTACTTGTGACCCGTTTTTATGTCTATAAAGGTGATATCATGGGATACCCTAAAAGTTTTACATTTAGTATTTCCATTCGGTCTCGTTGGATAAAATCCTTAATAAATGTTTTTACTTTCGACACAAGAATTTTTTTTTTTTTTTCTATTAGTACCACAGTTAAGACTTGTTTTGAGAAGACCTTATAAATCGAGCACAAGTAATTAGTTGTACCTTCGTGTTCATTCTTTTGAATGAATAAGTTTCTTTCTTATTGAAAAGTTTATTCAAACACGGTAAAGATCACCTAATGTTTGATAAAACGTAATTATGTGCTAATTTAGTAGATGGCGATCTAAATACTTCAACTGTGATTCTATTGACGATGAGAGTGCTATATTTCTTTGGTAAACTGTGGGGGTTTGAATTACATTAATTGGAGTACAATTAAACGTATTTGTACTTTAAGGTGTGCAAGGTACGACATGGTGGTACTTTTACAGGTTCTGCAAATGTGCGAGTAGATCGATCGTCATAGTGAAGTGACAAGTTCTATGAGTTGTGAGGTCTAATTGGTTGTACCCGGACTCAAGTTTTACGAGGGTATGTCCGGATCTCCGGATTGGGGAATACAGTAGAATCTTTTGTGTGGACGTAAATCTGATATAATAAAGTAATGCAACTATCGTCGGACGAAGTCCTGTACTGCAGATTCTGGGTGAGACTCAGACGGCTTCTCGTACAAATGGAAAGGGTCCTCCGACCCTTCATTAAGGGGTCCTTGTATATATAAAAAAAATTACTGGTCTTGTGATTGTGGTAATGTACGGCCTACCCACGAGAAACCTTTCTGACAGTTCGTAGGACTAAACAAAAAGGGAGCCGGACCCCTTTCTCGCGAAGTCACAAACGTCAGGGAGGGAAAGACATGTGTGTATCCGACGTCGACATCATTTGTTCGCGGTCGGTTCTCAACGATTCCAGTTCCAGAGTTTACGATATGGTCCTGGTTAAAAGAGGGTTTCCTGTAAGTCGACACCGTTTCCTTAAAAGTCCTCTTTTTATATATATATAATTTCCCGGGTAATGACGTTGGTAAAAGTAAGTCATTTATCAGTAAGTTTCGTAAGGTTTTATTTCAAAATTGACTGTCTTCAAAGAAAATTTATACGTGATGATTCACTTTGTAATCATCACTTTGATGACTTATTGACTTTATAAAGTTTTTATGTGTCTTTGGGGAGTTCCTACAAATAGAGGGTGTCGCTATTATGTCAAAATCCCGTATTTAATATTATGACAAGACACTTTGGTAGGGTTGAAAATGGTCGAAGTCATATAAAGTATCATTAATACTTAATCTTCCATTTTATTTTTTGGGGAAAGGAATAATGTAATGTCTAAGGACAGTCAAGACCATACGAGTTTTGGGAGAGGGTTGAGTTTCCGCAAATTGGATGAGGTTAACTGGTCCGACGTCGGTATTTCTATGTTGAATACGTTGGCTTACAAACAGGAAGTTGTAGAGTAAAGATTCGACGATTTCAATTTGTAAAAGATCGGATTTTCATATAGGGAAATAGTATTGGGTAAAGATACACCAAAAATTTTTTACATTTGTTTAGACTTACTCCAAATGTTTATCGTGAGGGTCGGATAAAATAAAAAATCCACTCCCCAGTGACAAAAACGACTTACGGTTAAAGTTTTTCGGAAAGAATCTTCTTCCTTATGTGGGTCGGAAGCTTCGCTGGTGAGGATAAGGGGGTAGTGTTCGACGACGGGCAATTTTTGGTGGTTTAAGTAAAGTTCCGTAAATGAATCGACTTGTTGAGATAGGAGGTCATCCTTCTCCCGTACCTCCGCAGATCCACCTAAACGTCTTACTGCAGGCAACTAACCGTCTACAGATGGCTTCGGTGATCTGCGTGTACGTGGTTTACATTTATCTCGACGAGGAGAGGGACCACAAAGTCCCTTTGACTCTCTTATAATTTCGACTAAATTTTGTTTTGTAGGCTCCCGAGCCGACTCCTAAGATAATCGGTCACCTTAACGGATTTTGTTAGGTATGTCGCGCTGTGAATTTGGTAGACATGTCAATTTAATCTCTCGACTGTTATAATTGGTGCGCTTGACAAATAGGTCTAATGTGTAAGGCAACATGATTATGAGAGATTGAGTTGTGTCAGTCGAAAATGGTCGACTTAATTCCGATAATGATAATTTCATACGTTTTGAGCTTCGCGTCCCACTTCCCCCAACCCTTCGACGTCCCGTACATTGTTTCCTTAACCATGAAAAAGGTTCGAAAACGGGGTTTACGTGAAGCTTTGACTTGACAACTCACGTGGGGTGGGAAAAGGGGTTTCTATTTTCAAAAGTTTCAAGATTATCCGTCAAGAGACGGGTTCTTTTCGTCCTGACTGAGAAGGGCATCCCTTCGTAGATTGCGCTTGTGGTTGATTACAGCGCCTCCAGTTCATGCTCAGGAGGACATTTCCGTTCTTCACCGAGGGTCCGGCCGAGGCGCCCGAAGGGCGGGCCCACCGGGACGTTTCAACGGGGAACAGTTGAGGCCGGTCCAGGGGGCATTAACTTTTATTGTCGGAGCCCAGTCGGGGGGCCGATGAAGGTGTCTGGTCCGTGACATCGTTCACTGTCAATGTGTAGTAATGCTGGTCTCTGTTATTACTTACACCGTGGCCCTGGTGATAAGTACGGTCGTCACAGTAGAGGCGAAATTGGGGAAGGGGAGGCGAGAGAGGTCACGTGTGGGTGTCGGGTGTGCCGGGCCACCCCGTCGAGCAGTGGGTTGAGCGAGATAAGGACCCCCGTTTGATGAAGGTGTTCGAGGGGGGGGGTTGGGGGTTAAGTCGGGACCACAAAATAAAGGGTAGGAACCGTTGACAGTCCGTTTGTGACGTTTGTTGTTAAGGTGATCCCTATCTTTTTATAACGAATTAAGTGCGATGAACTATTCAAAAAAAAATTTTTTACCCCACCCTCCCTCTTTAGAGGAAAGAAGAGGTGCTTAGGTTGGCTGCGATGAACGAAACGTTTTCGCAGCGGGAGGGAGAGCGGGGGGGCGGCGGGGCGAAGGGTTGTGAAAGGGGGAAATTCTTGTGTCTGGTTGGTTTTACTAAATTGAACTCGTCTACTGTCTTCTTTTTATTTTGTGTAATTCTCTGATGCCAGACTAGACCCTACCGTGGTCTTTTTTTTTTTTTTTTTTTTCTTCCCCCAACAAATAAAACTATTCTTTGTCTTAGCCGTGTCTGGACTTGTCTTCGACGTCTCGTCCTCTTTAACAAAAGAAAGGGAGTGGGTCTCAGGGGGAGAGAGAGAGAGGGAAAGAGAGCGAGAGTGTGCGCGCGCGCGTGTGTGAGTGCGAGTGTGTGTGTGTGTGTGTGTGTGCCGCAGTGGGCGCGTGTGAGTGTGCGTGTGAGCGTGTGCGTGCCCGTCTCGGAGAGTCGACGAGAGACGTCAAGAGTCCTTTACTTACCCCCCGTTGGGTCCCTTGACAACATGAACGTTTACTGAATGGGCCTAGTGTACTACGCGATTTACATCCCACCCGGCCACCCACCTCCGACGGCTCTGCGCTCGGGCCCAGATCGCACCCCTCGGAGCGGTCCGGGCGTAGCTTAATGGGGCCCCGGGTCGGCTCCCCCAACGTTCTGCGGCGAAGAGGAGGGAACGTCGGGCGTCGAGTCCTTTGGCCTCTCCGCGCCCCCCTACCCCACCCCAGACAGAGAATATGTGTAGATCTACACATATTCTCTGTCNTGTTTCGGGGCGGCGACGCCCGCTCGGGGCCCCACCCCGGCTCCCGCCCCCGCCGCCGCCCCTCCCCGAGCGAGTCGTCCGCGATTCAGCGAAATAACGGTATTTTACCCCGGGGGCTCGGCGAGGCGGGCTCCTAATCCTCCGCCCGAGACTCACACTACCAACTTTAGGGGACACCCTTTGATTGGGGAGGGGCGAGCGTCTCCATCTTCCGTTGTGGGTGACGGGCCGGGAGCGGAGCGGCGGGCCCGGCGGCCGAACCCCCCACCCAGGCGCCTCGGAGGTGGGGCGGGGTGGGGCGGGGTGGGGACGGGGGCGGGGGGCCGGAGCCGGCGCGAAGCGCTAGTGGACGTGGTGGAACGACGCCGTGGGTTTTATTGGGTGTGTACCGGTTGTGACGGAACCCTCGGCGCCCCGCGCTCCCCGGGCGCCCTCCTTGGGGGCTAAAGTTGAGGAGCCCTCGCCTGAGCGCGCCTCGGCGGTCTTTCAGGGGAGAAAACACGGTCTCGCGCGATCCGACGGAATCCTTCCCTTAAACCTCTGTTTATTTCGCGCCTCGGGCGAGCCGGGTGGGGAGGAGGCGGGGGCGGCGAGGGGAGGGCGGGCCCACCTTTGCACGCCCCTCCCCCGTCCCACGGGCTCGGCAGGGGCGCCGAGTGGGTGGTCGATTGAACCTTTCCACACCCGCCTCGGCCGAGGTCGCCGGCCGCCGCCGAGCCCTGGCGAGCGCCCCTGGCGGGGGCACCGAGGCCCGTAGCGGGCGCGGCCCGTTGTTACCCCAGGGCCGTCCCCGTCGGGCCCGCCCTCCACGGGACCCGCGCCCCCGCGTGCGCTTCCACCCCACGCGCGTCCCGGCCCACGCCTTCCGCCACCCCTTTAGTAACAAACCCAAGAGCTCGCTGCGTTCAACGCCCGCTCCGCTCCCGCAGGAGGGTGGGTCGCGAAGTGGAACCGCCCTACTTACCCCCGCTCCGCCTCGGCGTGCGGGCCAAGGCCTCGGGGCCCTCTACCCTACGGGCGGGAGCGAGCCTTAAACCCGTCCTTCGCCCTCGACATCTATGGCCGGTTCCCCGACGCCCTCTCGCCTCAGGCCGGGAGGGGAGGAGCGCGGGGTCTTCCCTCGGGGCTCCTCGCTCGTCGGGCCTCGACTCAGGAACTGCGGGAAGGGCTCCCAGGGAGGGAGGAAGGGGCGAAGGCGCGGGGCCCCTCGCCTAGCTGCTCTAAGACCCCGCCCTCTCTCCCCTCCGCCCGTCGCGCCGGGCCGAGAGGGCGCCGCCGGGTCTCCCGCGCCCCAGTCGCGCCGACGCTTCCCAGCCGCCCCCGTCCCGCCGCTCGCCTGCCTTCGCCCGCGCGACCCTCGCCTCGCCCGCGCCGCCGCTAGCGCACGCGGTGAAAGAACGTTTCGACCCATTCGCGCGACCCCGCGGGCTCACCGGCCTGTGGGGCCGTGCCGCGGGGGCTCGGGCGGGACGCACCCTTTGGTGGAGCCGTCACCCTTCCGGAGCTTCCCCTTCAAATATAATCCCTCTCTTTCTAAACGTTTACACCGTGCTTCATCCCCACCCTTCTCTTTGCTCTGTCTCCGGCTCTTTGTCCTTTACTCTGGCTTTCCTGCGTAAGCTCGGTCCTTTTTCGGGTCAAGATGTAAAGCACACCGCCAAAAGGTTTGTGAAGATCTCCGGGACACACGCAATAAGTACTTTTGTTTCCGTCGCGTGGCGGACGAACACAAGGTACGGAGGACGGAGGAGGACATACACTCTTAATCCGTTCCGCCAGGTCGGGCCTGCTACTAAGGTGTCAGGGGAAGCTGAAGAGGTCACCCGGACGCAGACTCTGTGTACTCTCCTCCCCCAGACAGGACCAAAATCCTAAAGGTTCTCGGTCATTCACTTTCACCGACTTATTAACATGGGGTCAGGAACTCGCTTCATAGGAATCTGATCCTTTCGTATCCCTCGTCCTTCCACTACCTTCCGGTGTAAGAATCTGCACCTACGCCGGTCCCTTAGTCCTTGGGGGGTTTCCTTTTACCTTGGACCCCCGACTGCCCGCGAGGAACCCCGCCCCAGAGAAGGCCCCTTTCGTCCGGTCCTGGGGTGGGGGATCGAACTAGGACCTGAGACCATTTGTCGGGAAATGTAAGGAGACGTAGACCTATTTTTGCACCAGTTTTCTGTTCAAACTTTTGGCTATCATGTAGTTGTCTGTGTGTCATTAATTAGCCTTTTGAACCGAGATGATCTTTATCACGTTTCAAAAGGAGATCCACCCCGTCCCTCTCTTCCTCCACTCAAATTCTCACCTTCCTACGATATTCCTTAATACAGTAGCACCGTGAAGATGATCGTCAAGAACGAGACTCTCGCGACGACGATTGACGATGACGATTCAGCGAAGTCAGCGACGTGACGGGTATTTATATAAGAGCTCGTTCACGAAGACGTGAACCTTTGTGTAAGGTATTGACGTAAAGGATGGATACCGAGGTCGGCACCTGTACGATTATCTTACTACCTTCTATCTTTTATTGTATCTTCTTAGGTGTGGTCTCCCTATTCTTTTTATGTCTATCCAGTTCCAATTATAAATCTTAGACACATTACACCAATTTTCTCCCTTCATATGGTTCATAATCCCCCTTCTTTTGATCGTCTAAAACAATTTAACTTCATTCTTTCTTACGTTTACAATTTAATTCCGTTGAGGGGTCCATATTTTTCCTTTGTCAAATTCTCCCTCTTAGTGAAGTAACACACTCGACCCTCACCTTCTTACTTTTGTTACTCTCTTATTTCCTATAAAACCCTCAATCCCACGACCTCTGTTAATATACACTCACACAGACACATATCCGCATGTAAAGGTTAAGTAAAGTACAGTAAGGTGGAGACATGTCTTGAACCCAAATTTGTTTCACTTTCACAATCAGTGATTCAGTACAGGCTGAGAAGTTGAGGGGTCTGACATCGGGTGGTCCGAGGAAACGGGTACCTTAATAAGTCCGTTCTTATGCCCTCACCCAACGGTAAGGGAAGAGGTTCCCTAGAAGGTTTGGGTCCCTAAATTTGGTCCAGAGGACGTAACGTCCGCCTAAGAAATGATAGACTCGATGGTCCCTTCGGTTTGATTCCACATTTATTGTCCCCCTTCCATGCTTTGTCCAGGTGTATGGGACCGTTTTTACACACGTGTAGAAACAGAAAGGTACACATAAGCCCCTACACTTTTCAGTCTTTTACATTTCTACTTTTTTAATAAAACAGTTCTTACATATTAAGACAGACGTATTTTATTACACCACTTTAATGTCTTAGTACTTTAAAGTCACAACTTTCATATACATTTTACGGTTAAGAAATAACTATGAATTAAGACGAATCAAGACAAATTTTAGGTCTACTCAACCTAGTTTGTACAAAGGGATTGAAAAATATGATATAAATAAATCAGAAATCATAACGTTTATGGTCTTCTTACTAAATTCCTCCTACTTTCCCTTGAAAGCACCATTGGGTCACCAATTCTGAGGTGGCACGGTACGTCCCCTGTTCCCAAGCTAGGGACCGGTTCCTTGATTCTAGGGTGTTCGGGACCTTGCTGGTTGGCCCGTCCGTGACTCGGGTCCGCGAGGTCTCTCGCGCACGTGGTCTCTCGGGCACGTGGTGTTGGTTCTAGGACGCACGACTTTGATTCTGGGTACGTTGGTTTATAAAAATTTTGACAAACTTTCTCCTACTTCCAACCTTAAGACTATAAAAATACGTGTATGGGATATGTTTATAACCTAAAGAAAGGGGATTGTATAACCAGTCCTTTTCTTGTTCTTGTTTTTGTTGGTATTGTTTTTTGGTAAGCGTACGTAGGAGTTTCGTTTATTATATGGATTAAGTTACATTTATGCACCGATTTAAATGTTGATTTCTAAAATTTAACAATGACATTTACGATGTATACGTCTTTGAAAAACGGTCTAGGATATGAAGGGGTCAACACGATGAGAAACTTTCTAATCTTAGTCACTACCTTTTAGAAAATAGTATAATTCTCATAGTGGACAGGGTATCGGACTGAACAGATTCCACTACTGATATGAGTCATAGACACATGTACATTTCAAGAATTCGATAACCGAGTCACAACAGTTTCTGACGCACCCACTAAATTGTGATTATATTAAAATCCGCCCGCAACCCCCCGTACTTCAGGCAAAAGTCTTCATTTTCAACACAACTTTCTACTCTTGATTGAACTTCACTTTTATTTTCACTAAGAGTCTCGAAATTTATTCAATTTCTTATATTAACCCTAAAAAAGGATTTCGGACTTCACTTATACACGATAACACAAAAGTCACGGACCAAAGACAAAAAGAACACAGTTAAAACGGTTATTACACGTCGTTTCCCCTTAAAAGGATAAATTCATACTCTTTCCCAACACTTTCGGAATGATGTTTTCGTTTTTCGACCATTATACCATTTGTTGTACAAAGCTAAACTCACTCTCCGATAAATCTTTAATCTCCCCTGTACTGCAAGTTTTGAAACAAAACAACATGAGTTATCTCAAAACCAGTAAAATCGAAATTTTAGAAGGAGTGTAGGAATGTACACAGAAGAAAAGGTGGCAAGGAAGTCTCAGTGAAAGTAAGTGCAGAGGACGACGGGTGTAAGGGTGTAGAGGAGGGGGTTGAGACTTAAAGACCAGGTAAAGAGGAGAATATGTCGTTTTGGAATTAATAACGTATGGATATAAAATTTTAGGATTTCACCGTTTTTAATCAAAGTTAAGCTATGTCACTATAAGTTTTCGGGGTGAATCGAAAAATAGAGTATGAAGGTAAGGTCGGGTACACCTGTAGAATATTACGGGGTAGGTAGGACCTACGAAAATGAGAGTAACTTCCACTTCCACAATCACCGAGTCAGGATAGACTGAGAAAACGTTGGGGTACCTGACATCGGACGGTCCGAGGAGACGGGTACCTTAAGAGGTCCGTTCTTATGACCTCACCCATCGGGAAAGGAAGAGATCCCCTAGAAGGTCTGGGTCACTAGTTTAGGTCCAGAGGACGTGACGTCTGTCTACGAAATGACCGACTCGGTGATCCCTTCGGGAAATGAGTTATCGGGGGAGAAAAAGGAGGACACCTTATGAGGGTTTTACTACGGAACTGTGGGGCATGTGTGTACACGTAGAGGTAGTGGTTTTTTTAGTAGAGAGGGAAGAAAGTCGAAGAAATTTTTTTTTTTTCTAAATAAATATATAAAAACCGACGCGACCCAGAAGTAACGACGTGAGTCTGAAAAAGATCAACACCACTTACTCGAATCAAAGAGGGTCCGCACACCCTAGAACGGTCTGGTTCCTAGTTTGAATTCTTGGAACGTAACATTCCGTCTAAGAATTGGTGACCTGGTGTTCCCTTCGGGGACTCGAAAAAAAAAAAAAAAAAAACCATATTACCTTTCTGACGGAGTCGGTGACTGGTCTACCAAAAAATAGGAAAAAGACTAAAAGTTAAAAAGATGGATAAATATAATATAAAGGGAGTGTGACTTCCTAATTGTAATGACCTGGTCAATTGTATGAATGAACCTGGTTACACTCCATACGGACTCGTCCGTAGGTCGTTTACAGTTAAGGGAGTGAATAAGAATTCCGTGAATGTAGAAAGACGAAAGTAATTTAAAACAACCGACGAGATAGTGTCTATTGGGAAACTCCTGTTCTCGATGTAGATTTGGTAAATAAATCGGAAGGAAAGTGTGATCAAACGTGAATCATCCATTAATTACCCCGAAGAGTCGACTAAGATCACCATTTCTTGGTCGAATGATTAAGTCCCCTACGTTTTCTATACCTAAGCGAGGGACCTGACCCTTTTAGAGGACCTCCTCCTTTAACATTGGGTGAGGTCATAAGAACGGACCTTTTAGGGTACCTTTCTTCTCGGACCACCTGATACCAGGTATCCCAACGTTCCTCAGTTTGTGTGACTTTGCTGGATCGTATGTGTGTACGTGTCCATTAATTACTCACGATCAACTTAGATAATTTGTTAATGATTTTAATCTTACTATAGTGATTTTATGTTGTATCGTCTTGTGGACTCAAAGGTAAACACACGTATATAATTTTTATTTAAGACCGTGTACAACTATTTATGGAAAACTAGTAATTAAGATCGTTGAAAGAAGATTTTCAAACATGTATTTCTGTATATAATCGAAACTTCTTAAAATTGGATTAAAATAACAGGGATAGTATAAATTAGTAAAGTTTTAATAGATTGGTTAAGATTAAAAACAAAATAGTCTTAATATGACATAACTTACTTTTGAATTAAAAAGTTATGCTCTCTCCTTTAAGTGTCGTTTAAATAAAAATTTTACCCGTGAAGTGTTCAAAAAGCCAACGTTTGCGACCTCAATATTAAAACACCATTTGTATCATATGTTAAAATTTATTTCGTTCAACTACTACCCCAACTACCGTTGGAGACCCTCCCGAACGTGGTCCCCTGTGGAAGGTCCTGACGACGACGGTCCCGGGGGTAGGGTCGCCGTTCGGTGATGGTTAGGGAAGGAGGTACCCTCTAGGAGATTGTGATCGTCCCCTGTGTTATGCTAGGGACCAGACCCTTCTAGGGTGCACGACGTCTTGTTGATTCGGGGGCGGGGTGTTGATGACTCGGGTATGTGACGTGAATTCGGACACGTGGGATATCGGACACTTGGTGTTGTCTTCTTCGGTGCCGTTACCCTTCGGGTACGCGGTGTTAATCTCTCAGTAGGGCTAAGTGACGTTGATCTCTTTCGTGTGGACGTCTTCACTGTTGGGTCGTGTCGGTTTTCTCATTGTCATTTATTTTTATTTATATATTGTTTAATTCCGAATAGTCCAAACTTGATATCGATAGGAACCGAAAATTTTAAAATGTTTACTTTTAACGTGGGGGTACTTAGTTAAATGAAGTCGATTACACATCTACCAAATATCTTATGGTGAAATTAAAGTACGACTTACGTTTCCTGATCGGAGTCATAATATTCGTATACTTCTACCCGCATCTATTTTGATTACTTATTGTTATTGTGTTACATGTTACTTTTATGAGACCTACTTCAACATAGACAAACCTTTATGACCTCTCTTCCAACGTGAATTTTCTACTCATCCTATAAAAATAAAGAATTGTTGTACTTCACACAGTACATATACTTTATCATATACAGTACGTGTACACCGGAGAGACAGTGAATTCTTTATCTAGGAAAGGTCATGAAAGATTCGGTGGGCGACGCCAGTAGGGTCAACGTAGGGAGAGGACAGGGAGGTCCCCACGGACGTACATACGATACAACGAAGTCAGTACAGGTTGATAAACGCTGGGACACCTGACATCGGGTGGTCCGAGGAAACACCCTAAGAGACCCGTTCTTATGACCTTACCCACAGGTACGGGAGGAGAACCCTTAGAAGAGTTGGGTCCCTATCTTCGGTAGGCTCAGAGAATACAGAGGACGTAACCGTCCACCCAAGAAATGGTGATCAGAGTGGGCCCTTCGGGGGGATGTACCCATTGACGAAAGATGGAACCCCAAATAGTGAAGTAACGTTAAAAATAATAATTATTAAAAATAGAACTGTATTTCAGAGGTATAGTAATAACAAGGATTATTACTTAACGACAATAGATAAATTTAATGACTGAGGTGGTGTAAATTCAAAAAGGTTTACAAACGTTAATATGAATTTGAGGAAAAAAAATTTTCATAGAAAATCTATCAAAGGTGGTCAAAGTTATCACATTGACTTTACTTCTAATACTTAAACAAAAATAATAAAATCTTTGTGTAACGGTCTAATAAAAGTATTATAAAATGGTCCAATTGTACTGTGGTAGTAAATACTCTAACTATAAAAGGGTCACGAGAACGAGTCCAACCCATCACAAAACTTTAAACTTTTTTTTTTTCTATCATTTGTTCTTACCAAACTTTAAATTAGTAAACTAATCATTGTTAACTTGAGATTAGATCTTTATATTTACGCCATAACCACCCGTCCTACAAACCCGACAGTTTGACGATAACGGTGTCGGACCGATCCTCCTACGCTTAGACAGATGTTATCCTTTACCCACAGTCTTGTCGACACTTTCTATAATGTGTAGGTTTGAGACTTTAAGTTGTAGAACAATTCATAAATCCCCTTTCCTATCTTCCCTTCCTTTTATCCTTTAGAACGGAGTTAAAAGTCAGGACCATTATTCTCCCCTTTTCCCCCAGAACTTTTCTACCTTAAATAGGAACAAAAATGAAAAGTATTTCCACATTCTGTAGATTTATCTATAAATTAAGATACCGTAACTTTCGATTTTTATTGTTTAATCTATTGACTATCTCTTCTTCCCTCTTCCGCTACCGTGGGGTGTTGTCATGCGAACGGACCTTTTAGGGTACCTGCCTCCTCGGACCTTCCGACGTCAGGTACCCCACCGACTCCCAGTCTGTGTTGACTCGCTGAAGTGAAAGTGAAAAGTGAAACTACGTAACCTCTTCCTTTACCGTTGGGTGAGGTCACAAGAACGGACCTCCTAGGGTCCCTGTCCGCTCGGACCACCCGACGGCAGATACCCCAGCGTGTCTCAACCTGTGCTGACTTCGCTGAATCGTCGTCTCTTCTTCTCTCTCTTTTTTAATTTTAGAGAGGTCTTTACACCCTTATTTTATTGTACTTTACTGTTATCCCCGTCTTACTCTCTTCCTTCTCCTTTCCCTCGCTCTTTGTAGTGATCTAACTACTTCATAACGAAACGAAAGTAGACGTTGTTGTCTTTTGGATCGACTACAGACGAATTCTATGTATGGACGGGGGGAGTGTGGGAACGTTACTTTGTTCAGGTTTCCATGTTCCGATCTCAAGTTCCGACACGTCGACAAGAGACCACGGGTTCCCGAGGGTTCAAGTAAAAGAAAAGGACGACCGGAAGAATTACACATTGAAAAAAGGGAGGTACCTTCTTTCTCTCGTTTTTCGATTTCGATTTCCGGTTTGGGTAAGGAAAATCTCTAAAAGGAGTTTCGGAGTGAGTAAAGTAGACGGATATAGAGTACCCGGTTTTGTTCCAGTGTACCGAAGAATCTCAAGTCAGTGTCCTTTCTCCTGTTGAATCTACCTTAGACTCTGTCGGGTCATTGTCAGAGATGAAAAAAACGGCATATTAAAACACATTACAAAATCAGGATTTAACGTTCGGTAATATAATGACTCTGAGACAACTAAAGACCGAGTGTTGATTTTTTTCTTTTTGTGTAGCATCCGACTGTTCAATAACTGTGTCGGCAACATTCCTGTGGTAAAGTATTTACTGTCTTTTTTTTTTTTTCTGAAGTACTATAAAGAATTGTGCATGAAAAGGTGTGTTACACTAAAAATTTTTAGTAATTTCATGTGTTTAGTATTACATCAGATAAATTCTAATTAGGCACACGTTAGAAAGATTCCGTTTACACTTAGGGTCAAATCGAAGTGGGTCACTGTATCAGACCAACACCGAATAGAAAGATAAAATAGTTAAATGTACAGAAACTCTGTACTTGTAATTAAAAATTTTCGTTCAGTGTTAGTCTTTCTATTTATATTTGACGTAAGCATAAAGTATGAGTTTACAATCACTTAGTCGTCTCATTCGCGAAGATAGACAATTGGTTTTTCAGGGATTGACTAATACCCAAAAGTAGTGAACTTACTGGAAACTGTCGAACGAAACAAAAAGAACCAAAGTCAAAAGGAGCGACATGTGGACCCTACCGTGGAAGAAATAATTCTACACCCCTTACTTACTCCCGAATACATGGAAGACTCACGGTTCGAGAAACTCTGAAACTTTCTTAACACGTACTGGAGAACCGAGGCGACCATTTCTTGAACAGACGTTACGCCCTCTGGACCCTATCTATAGACCTAACCCTTCTAGGAGACCTCTTCCCTTTCCGATGGGTGAGGTCATAAGACCGGACCTCTTAAGGCACCTGTCATATTAGGTACCTCAGAGTTTCTCCACCTGCGCTGACTCGCTGAAAGGAAAGTGAAAAAAAAAAAAGTGAAGAATTAATAAGGTGGTGACGGAATAAGTCGTGAGTTATGTGTTCAGGGATTTTGAAAAAATACCTTTTATTGAAGGTTTAACGGATCGTGTAACACCCACTGGATCCTAATAAATAAAAGGAAAATATAATCGGTCTTGCTAATTAAAGAAATTATGTTTATTGAGTAAGAAACAAATGTGGATTTATATCAGTGGATGATCTTTTTATTTGAAAAATGGTTATTTTTAACAGATTTCCTTATATACTCTAAAGATACAATCAAGTTATTTTACAAACCTGGGTCAATTAAGTCAATAACCTCTAACCATAAAAGGAGCCAAACTTAAATCTACAAAATTGATTCGGTAGAAGGTTTAATTAACCTTCAATTTTCAATTTTATTAAATTTAACATAAAAAAAAAAAAAGAAGAGGAGGGAAAGAGGAAGAGGGACGGGGATGAGGAAGGAAAAAGTTCTGTCCCTGTTTGACACTTATTAGCTAGGTACTTAGGTGTTCCTGGATCCAGAAGACCAAGAAATAAAAATAGGTCAAATGTTTAATCAAAAAACTTTGAAAACACGTTTTAAGTTTATATTGAGGTAAGATTTGAGGTCTATTTTCATCGGTACCGGTTATCTTCTTTGAGACGTCTTGTTTGTTTTTGAAAGGAGTTTTGTTAGGACTCACAATGTGGGAGAAAAGTTGGACTGTAAATAATTGGGACGAAGGGACCATTGAGTGGACCATTTCTTAGGTGGACGTTACGTCCTCTGGACCCAAGTTAGGGACCCAACCCTTCTAGGGGACCTCCTCCCGTACCCTTGGGTGAGGCCATGAGAACCGATCTCTTACGGATACCTGTCTCCTCGGACCACCCGATGTCGGGTACCCCAACGTATCTCAACCTGTACCTGATTCAGGTACAATCAATCAGCACGACTCGCTGATTCGTGTCGTGCCGTATACACGGTGTGTGACGAGTTTCGTAAAACCAAACAAGTATTAAGCACGTTAGAGTGACTCTTAGGATACTCGGAGATGCTGACAACAGTGGAGGAGTCCCGTCAGTGGTGGTTGATAACAATGATTCAACGTACGGGGGGTTCGTGAGAGTTAGGAGGAAGGAAAATAGAAAGAGATGTGTCGTTAAGAGTGTCAGATCCTATGATGTATAAGACGAAATAAAAACAACGAATGACAGAGAGACGGGGAGACGTCCTGAGGAGGTTATCTCTCTCTAAGGTATTCTTGTCTCCTAAAAAGAACGTACAAGTGACGACGTCGGGTAACACAATCTTTACACGGACCGTACACCATCCGTGAGTTCCTTATAAGCTTTTAGTTGTGACAAGGGTAATGAATCTACTCCTGAGACTCCGTAGACTACGAAAACATAGTGAAATAGAAATTTCGATGTTACTATTCCTATGACATGTTAAGTAGTGATTAGTAATACTATCTTTAGTGAAGAGAGATATATATATATACATATATATATATATATATACGACAACCGTACTTTCTCGAACTATTGGAGTGGTCTGGGTTCTACTTATACTCAGAGTCCTTAAGTTGACCAATAGTGGTCTAGTACTCTTCTCTATATTAAAGAAGTTTCTACTCCTACTTTGGTCCTACTCCTTTTAGTTTATGCACCAGTAATCGATGACGATGATATAGACATATAAACGTATAATAAACATGAAACTAAAAACTCAATTATCAAAGTGTGGAAACATAAAACGTAGTTAGTGACGTATAAACATCATATATTCCTTAAGAAATAAGAGTCCTTGATTCATCATATTGTATCCCCTTATTTATACACCAACTTATAACATAAAATTGAGTGACTCTCTTTTTAATCTGTCTTAGTATTATAAAAGTAAGAGTGTAATACGGACCACGAAAATACAGACGTATAATTCTACTATCCACGATATCTTTCCCGTTTATTTATGTTGTATCCTTCAGACAAATCAATAAAATCTCGACAACATAACTTTATGACAGAACAAATGTTAAAAGTTGAGGTTTTTAGGAGTAGTTAATAATTTATAAAAAGAGTAACTTAATTCGTCCAACTGACGTAAAAGAGTCCTTTTTGTAGTTCATTTTGTGTTCCGAATGAGAATTGTATAATTTTACAAGGGTACACTTACTTTAAGCTATCGAGATAATGTGATGGGTGGGATGGGGGTGTGATTGTCTTTCATATGTAAGATAAAAGATGTATTTTCCTTTTTCTTAAATTTAAAGTAATAAAGAAACTCCGACTTTGGTCAAGAAAGGATGACGTTGCTGTTTTATTTGTTCCATAAAACATCTTGACTCGATGACACATAGTCCGTAGTACAAACCTTGATAGGACCTACTGAGGTCCCACCAACGTCACTTCTGTTCATATCTGTTTTTAGTCCCTCTCTTACCCTGTCAGTGTAGAATGTCACCTTTTACGATACACCAGGAAGTAGTCTGTGAACTGTTAAAAATTAAACCCTACTAATATATAGTAGATAGACAAATAGGTTTAATGAGTAGTTTTTTAAACCAACTCATCATAACATGTTTCTATGGTAAACGATAATCGTAGGAAGAAGTAAAGTAAAGCTCAATACAAGTAACAAATATACCGAAGAACGGACGATCTTGACGATAGGTGTACGGACTCAAGCGACCCGTCGGCGGATCTGTTCTTTGTATACCGGTTCAGCCGACTCTTTTAGCTCTGTGTGTGGTAAGCATTGAGATAGAGAAACACACACACAACTGAACACAGGTAAGTACGTTCAGATGTAAATCCTAGACATAGAGAATGTTAGTACACGATTATTTTTATAAATATAGTAAAGTGGGGTTGTTATGAATATTTATGGTGAAAATAAATCATTGTACATTAGTTCGTCGTTTCTTTATAAAACGGTAAAGTAGATCGTCGTAGTTTCAATCTTTCCTCTATACGTTAGGAGGTACCTAAACCGTGGTTTTGGATCTGAAGTCCAAAAATCGAGGACGAAGACTCGGACCAGAACCTAGTCCAAGGTGTCAATTGTCGTTTGTGTGAGGTTGTGTAACATTTGGATACACGCGTTACAGAAAAAATCAGAATCATAGTATTTCAAAAGATTCTTAATAGAAGAATGGTGTTCGTTCGTTTAAATTAAGAAACTGTAAAGTTTAGATTTCCTTCCGACTGAAAAGTGACCTTGTACAAAAAATTTTGATGACATTAATAGAACCTTAAACCAGTTTCATCTTCAGAACTTTTAACCATCCAGGTCTAGAATTTCACTCGAATTTCGTCCATGAATTTCCTGTGATTATTGATTGTTTCGTGTGGATTCTATTTCTCCCCTTCCAAATTTACCAGTCTCTGGAAACTTATTTTCTCTTGTAATTTGGTAGTAGAATTGGTACCTCAATATTTATACAGTCTTTATGTCTGAAATGATGATGAGATACTCACTGGAACCGATTCAACCAATTTGGAAACATTAGAAATAAAAGGGTAATCCTTGTTATGGACGAACATTTCCTTTACGATCTGGTGCATAGATTTTATTATAATAAAATAATGACAATAATAGGGGTTGTCTTTTCGGTAAGGAAAGACGTTCTTATTACGTCAATGTTCAAGTTATTTGGAGACCACATCTGAAACAGTTTTATGACTTCTCTTTTATCTCATCCAAAGGATGAAAATTTTTGGTTTAGTTAGACAATATACAAAAAAATTAAAGTAAAGGAAACGGTGTGACAGTTATGTCTTGATTACGACGAAACGTTAAAGTATCCTGAAAAGTAAATCTTTTCGTGGGGGATAATCAATAACGAACAATGTTATATGTACAATTTTATTTTTAGTTACACGATTCGTAAATTACACAAAAAAGAGTAAATTACGAGTATTATCGACCGTTCCATCTACTATAGCAGAAGAGACAAAACGTTTCTTCTTTTGGTTCTAGGTACCTATAATTGAACAAAGGTTCCACTGTGTCAATCATCCTCTACCTTTATTCTAAACAGGGACCCGACTGCCGACAGACTACTCAGGGAAATTAGTGACACATCAGACAAGGGGTTTGACCACCTTGAATGATCACTTGTAAATCCACGAATTCACGACTTATGAGCGGTTCTAACGGGTCGGACACACGTACTCCAAACTCAAGTACCTAGGGTCGTGTGACAACGAGAATAATCTGACTTAACAGTAACTTCCGAAAGATATGGAGGCAATACCAAGTACCTATTCTTTGGAGTCTTTTTTTCATTCAACTACCAGAGATTAACAAAGGGATCTCAGAGAAATCAAAACTAAGATCAAGTGTACAACGGAGAGTATCCACCGTATCACGACTTACGTCCCGAAGGGGCCATCGAGTCGACCATTTCTTAGGTGGATGTTCCGTCCTTTGGGTCCAAGCTAAGGACCCAGTCCTTCTACGGGACCTCTTCCCTATCCGAGAGACGTGGTTATAAGAACCCGAGGGGACCACCAAGTCTGACATTTCTTAGACGGACGTTACGTCCTCTAGACCTAAGTTAGGGACCCAACCCTTCTAAGATAGGTATCCAACGTTTCTAGGGGACCTCCTCCCGTACCGTTGGGTGACGTCATAAGAACGGACTTCGTAGGGGTACCTGTCTCCTCGGACCGTCCGATATCATGTACCTCAGCGTTTCTCAGTCTGTGTTGACTCGGTGATTCTTGTCGGGTTGTGTCACGTCTTACGTTCTCGGAGAGAGTCCCTTGATTCCGTACTGAAACCACTACGACATGAACACCGTCACTAAAAGGTTTGACCTCAGGTACCTCGTAACAAGACCTCCTACGATTGTCCATTACGTTGTGTTTCTCAAGACGTAAGAGTTTGTAAACCCTTTTAAACTTACTATGTCACAATTTGTAGAAATTTCTCGTACGACATCAACGACAATCGGGACATTAATTGTAGTACTGAAAACTTCTGGCCCGGTTATGTCGTATGTCGTTAAGAGGTTTTATAAATAAGTGAACCAAAGTTTACACAAAACTTACGAGACCCTTATCAAAGCGTTCCTTGGACTTAAGATTTTAGGAGAAGACCCCATATTCATGACGGGTCACTACAATTTCGACTTTGAGGTTGTGAAACCGGTGGACTACACTTCTCGACTGAGTAAACTTTTCTGGGACTACGACCCTTTCTAACTCCCGTCCTCCTCTTCCCCTACTGTCTCCTACTCTACCAACCTACTGTAGTGGCTTAGTTATCTGTACTCAGACCCAACTGAGGCCCTCAACCACTACCTGTCCTTCCGGACCGTACTACACCAAGTACCCCAGCGTTTCTCAGTCTGTACTTACTCGCTGACTTGACTTACTAGGATCCCGTAAAAGGCCGGGTGACTACCAAATGTTAAGGACAGAGTAGAGAAAGTTGTGAGTAGGAGGTAGGAGTGAGAGTCGATTATCAGAACAAAGGATAAAGGGTCTCTTTTGTCTTAGGGAGTCCTCATTTAAAAGGTGAATCTGCGAAAGTGTGGGGTCGATGGGTAGAAGAATGTCGTAGTGGAAGGAAGGACCATGGTACCTATTTAGTACCACGAACATAGATTGAGGAGGTGGAAATCGCACTTTGAGGAATAGAAGAGTGGATGAGTACATATGACAAGGTATTGACAAAGGAGTGAAGACGTAGTGCTCAAAAAGGAAGAGATGACTTAGTTAAAGAAATCGTGTGTTGTGGGATATTAAATGGTTTAGAATCCTTTTTGTAAACTTTTGGACTGGTGTGTTAGAGAAGGTCGAGGATGAAGTAAAGAGATATTAAACAACATTGTTCCCAGACAGTTCTTCACGACATAAAAAAAGACATGAGTTAGAGAGAAGAGGGTAGAGAGAGGACTTTTGTTAAGGTAGTCTGAAAGTAGGGATGAGAGGATGATTTTGACGTAAACAATTTCATTCGTTTTTAATTTAGACCACAAAACTAGACCATTATTTACGAGTCAATCGTAATAGAACTAAATAGTCGTCATGTACCGCGTCTCTCCAGTCCTTCTACTTCAGATTGTGTTTGTGGTTGACTACCAATTTCTCTATCATTTTGTGGGAGAGGAGGAACTTTGTAAAAGAAAGGGACGGAAGGTCTTATAGGGTGATAGAAGAAGAAAAAAAAAACAAAAGGATTAAAAAGGATACAGTCTGACGGATGTACAGTGATAATCTAGAGAATTCACAGAGACGGGTAAGGGAACCACTAGAGTAGGTCAGAACTACCGACACTTACGGTAGAGATACGACTAGTAAGAGTTTACACATAGAGTTCCACGGGAAGTGAGATCTCAATACATAAGGAGAGAAATAAGATATCGATGTGACTACACATCCTACCTGTGGATTTCAATTGAATGGATTTTGACTTGACGTCTAGAATGAAAGGGGGATAAGAAGTGGTAAGTAGGGTCATCTGTCGTTAATGAAGAGAAGGGAGTAACAATCCCACCTTTTTAGAATCAGTGTAAGAACTGAGGATATACAAGTACATACTATTCGGTCGTTCAGGATAACTAAGAAGGAAGTTCAAGATAGATCTTAGACCATAAGAGAGTGGTGGAGATAAAAGTGATTGGAAGTGGAGTGGGTCTAATAATGGCTTCGAAGAATTTATCTACGAGACGAAAGTAGACGGGGACAGATGTCTGTGAAGAGTCACGTGATAGGTCTCCCTTGGAGAATTTTGTACTCAGTATAGAATAATGAGGAACCGAGTTACGGAGTGTTGCCATATGTGTAAGTGAGAAAAAAAAAAAAAAAGGTTGTGGGGTGTTCCGTACACCCTAGAAGGAGTTGGTCCCTAGTCTGGGTTCGGTGGACTTGACCTTCGCACCTCAGAAGTGGTGACCTGACGGTTCCTTCAGGAGTAGAGTGATAAATAATCGTTTTCGGAGTATGTCGGAAGGTTTCACCGATACACTCCCGAAATGGAGAGGTTTAGGGTAGAGGGTAAAAAGAGGAAGTATGCAAAGGTGGGTGAGACCGGAGGACCAACAAGGACATGTGTGGTCCGGTGTGAACGACGACGGAGACGGGACTCGAGACACGGACCACTTATAAGAGTGGAGATTACAGACGAGTGGGTCAGTTCCTCCAGAAGCACCTGGTGGAAAACTTTTTATCGTTGAAGAAGGGGTGGGACAGGATAGAGGGAAGAGACGAAATAAAGAGAGGTATATAGTTGAGTTAGCATGTTTATTAAAAAAAAATTGAAAAGATAGAAAAAGGTCATCCAACATTAGAGTCCTTCCTGTCTGTAAAAACAGATAAAACAAGTTATTACATAAACGTGACGGATCTTTTCACGGAGTTTAAACAATCGTGAATTCTTGGTAGAAGATTCCATCACGGTCACCATTTCTTGGGCGGACGGTTACGTCTTCTGTATTCTCTGGACCCAAGTTAGGGACCCAGTCCTTCTAGGGGACCTCTTCCCTTACCGTTGGGTGAGGTCATAAGAACGGACCTCTTAGGGTACCTGTCTCCTCAGACCGCCCGATGTCAGGTACCCCAGCTTTTCCTAACTTATGCTGACTTCGCTGAATCGTACGTACGTTAGATAACTTAAGTAACACCTTACTTGATTACTTATGGGGAGATTATATACAACTTCCTTAAGAAGGATGGGTTTATAATGGTATGTACTTTTGTCGTCGTGAGTATGTGTTTCGTCATCATCAAATTTATTCTCCTGAAACAAAGATACTTAATTTTCTGTTTTAAAGACAATAGTAGTAATTAGTCAAGATTATATTATTTTATGTTACGAAGTAGGGACTACTGATTAAAATCCTGAGTATTATCCACCACTCAAAACTCCAAAGAAAAAAGGGTGTTAATCAAGATACTTATATTTGAATGAATCCACTAATGTCTACACATATCACTTGACGAAAATCCCATAATCTCTTCTGATTTCTCATTATCAAGACTTCTTATTCAGAACTCTCGTCCCTTTTTATCGTAAACTCCCCGTAAAAGTATAGTAGTAAATGTCAATTTCAACATTAAGGTTGATATATTTTACACTAGTCCGTAAATGTCAGTTATCTGTTTTAATATGTTCGGGGGTTTTATGTTTCTTAGGGATTTGAATCCTCTTTTAGTTTCCTTGTCCTACTTTAAGACTGGTCCTTTACTAACGTTGAATGTACATGCACTAAATCCTTCATCTGAACTATCTTCCTTGGATAGAAGTCACACTAGACCTCAACGACGTCAGTGTTGTACTTCTTATTTCTACCGAGAAATACATGTGTCTAGTTACATCAGTTGGTTTTAATTATTCTGGTTTTTTTAGACATTCATTACATGTCACAAAATTTTCACGTACAACTTTTCTTTTTCTACTCCACTTGTTTATGTTTTATTTTTCACCACCCTGAGAATTTCTTATTCTTCTCCGTCAACCATTACCGTCACAAAGTAAACACCGTCGTAAAAGGTTCTGTCGCCCACCCACCGAACTGAAACCTTATATTTATCTACGGGACCATGTCAGAAACTTACCTCTCTTTTCGTCCAGTGACCCGAAGATGTGACACCACTTTTATCGGACGTTCTGGTGGGTCGTGCATATGAGACTAGGGTCTAAATGGTTCTACAATTTTTTTAAAACTAAAGAGTTATGTCCGACCAACCGTCCTTATAATTCGATTCAAAGAGTAATAATTAATAAATTTACAGTAAGACCATGTTTATTAAGTACACACTGAACCCCCGGTCTACTCGAACAAAAGGAAAGGTCCGTTTTAAGGCTTGATCTATTTTTAAAGATCTTAAGAGGGAAGGTGGCGTAAAGGTATTAACATATTGGAAGGATTCTTGGTTTATAAAATAAACGGTCATGAAAACACAGTGTACTATTTGATTGTCCTGTAAAATTTCTACAAACGAAAATACCTCTAGAGAATTCTGGATTTTCGACTATCTTCGTTTTGTATTTCAGGTCTTTCGTTATCTTTCTACATTACGAGATTCTTGTTAATCATCGATAGTAAATAATTTACAAACGATGTATAGACGGTGAAAATTGTGTATGTACCCCATATTAAAAGTGTATCGGTGTTTTAGACCCACAATTTATACTTTTACGAAAAGAAAGGGGGTAACATTACCTTTGGTGAATTCTTGAGAACCAGAGAGAGTACTACCTTTGAAAACGTAACGGTTAAGTTCAAAGAGTTATTAAAAGACTTGAGTAACACCAGTTAAAATTCAAAAGTTAGTCAGTCGGTCACTATGAGGGAGTACGAGACACTTATGTCTCCAACTTAGTTCTGGACCCAGTCTTTCCTTAACTCCCTCTACGACCATTTCTGTGCTGGAACCGGATCCCTAGACTAGACCCACAATCGGAGACACGAAAAACCAGGCATTCAATACCGACCAGGAAAGACCTGAACTCGTAGACGTGTAGGTGACAACTAGGTATAGGGAGGGGTAACAGTCTGGTACGAAGAAAGTAGAAGGAACTAGGTTTACACTCCGGAGGAAACTGGGTGGACAAGAGAGTCTCGTTTGTGGTTCCCGAAAGAGGTGTGGTGTGGGCCCAGTCACTGACGTTTCCGGATCCTTGAGTCTCTGGACTCAGTTAGTAACAATCAATTGTCGTAAACCAAACTGTGACCAAAATTTGGAGAACCTTTGCAAGTCACGACACCCGAAATGGATCCCTTCGGTGCAATGACGGGAAGGGAGGGTCCTAGGGGGGACTTGGTGAACTGATGGGGTAGAACCCAAAGATCTGTAGTGACTGGGAGAACTTAATTGGAACGAACGGATTAACCCTAAAAAAATTTGAAGGTGGTGGTTTACCTTACGACTGAAAACACAAGATTTAACCCAGACCGGGGGAGGAATTTGTTACTTATGATAAGCAAGTCAATTATCTTAGAACTCTGATGACTCTTGAAGTCTTACTGATGTTTGTATTTAACGTAATTAATTTAAAAATTTTTATAATAGAACTCAAAATAGAGGAATTATTTATAAACGTAGGGATCCCTCCCCTTATGAAACGGTTTTCATAGTGTCAAATTTAAAACAAATGGGTATTAGATGAGGGGAGTCTGAGACTATAATTCCTCAATGTACACCGAGTACCCACTTCTACAGTGAACGATCGTGATATCCTAGTAACGACGAAAGGGTTCTTAAAGAGAAACGAGTGAAAGGGGAGGTTCCATCAGATAATACTTCCCCGATAATACTACGACCCTATTGATTTCCCAAAAAAACTCCCAATATCCTTTACTATGTATACTGGGGTCAGGTTTGGAGGACCCTAGAGATGACTGAGGGTCCTTATCGTTGAGAGGGTAGTGACACATTTCCGTTAGACCGATTTCCCTCCTAAACAACAAATTAGTGGTTCAGAACAAGTTGAGAAACACGGGGTAACTGACATCGGGTGGTCCGAGGGACAGGTACCCTAAAAAGGTCCGTTCTTATGACTTCACCCAACGGTAAGGGAAGAGGTCCGCTAGAAGGGTTGGGTCTCTAGTCTAGACGTAGAAGACGTAACCGTCCACATGGTGACCGGTGGACCTTCGGGTTTCCCTCCTATCTGGGACTGATTAGTCAGGAGCCGAGAACGTTCTAGTACTACAGAGGTAAGAGGTCCCAGAGTTCCTAGGGAAGGATCAAATAACTCGAAGATATAGTGATCTATACTCACTAGGAGTGTCGAACTTGTCTAGAACAAAAAAGAAGGTTTTAGTTTGAGAGGTTGATAGACGGTAGTGGTACGAATGCCGAATTCGACCACGGGGGATTTTAGTCGGAAGGAAGATATTCTTCCTCCAAATTAAAGACCGTAAGTCTCAGTGTCACTTCAAATGTCAAACCCCAAGGTTTGAAACCGAAAGACGTATGTCAAGAGAGTGTTGTAGTACCAACACTGAACGAGGTCAAGAACAGATTCCAAATTTAATCAAGTACCACGTTTATACGGAATCTACTTACAAGGAACCTTACAGTCGTTCGAGGATGTACGTCGTCTGAATTTCAAAATGTGGATGATTGGATACCCACGTCTTGAAATTATCATAAATAGAAAGACGTTCACTTTAATTAAGTCAAGATTTCAAGGGGAAAATTTCTAGTATGTTTTATTAGACTCGTTAAGTTCTACTGAGTCAGTAAACGCTGAAAACACACCGGCTTAGTTCATTGTGAGTTAGTGATCTGAGAAGAGAAGGAGAGGTAAGAAGAAAAGACCCTATTCGACGTAACCCTCTTTACGACAACGGAAACGTAGTAGGACCGTAACCCCTCGCCACAAACCAGGTCCACTATAGAAGACTTGAACAACCGGAGGTCCCTCCACTTCGAGTGAACTCACTAGAGACGGCCATAGGACCGTAGACAAGGACTATAGACACCAAGGAGGTACCGGAGATCAGAGCCTCAGATGTATAAGAACAAAGAAAGAACCGACATGGTGAAGGTACGGGTACCCTTGAAGAACGTCTCTACTGAAGGAGTCGGGGGGGAGAGGGTAAGAAGTCCACGATCCAACCTCTGAAAGAAGTTTTGTGCCGAAGGGTCTGAAGGGACTACCAGGTTACCAATTTTTAGACCGACCTTTACGTCCCCTGTGGTCAACCTAGGGACCAGACCCTTCTAGGATACACAGTGTCTCGTTGATTCGGGTTCATGGTGTTGATGTCTCGGGTACGACACATGTCGGGTACGAGGTGTTGTTCTCGTCGGAGACGTTACTCTTTGGGTGTGTGACCAGGGGGTGAACGACGTTGATCTCTTTCGGTGTGCGTTGTTATTTCTGGGTTACGTCGGTTTTGATTTACATGTTTAATTTTTTATGTATGTGTCATATAGACACATATGTGTTTTAGAGTATGACCCCGTTAATCCCTTTTTGTTTGTTTTTTTACAGAAGGGTTCAATACAGAACCCGTCGATTCGGGTTCAGGAATACGAGACTCTGAGAGTGGGTTTATATCTCAAATACAACGATAGAGATAAATATTAACTCTAAAATTAAACTCTGTCTCAGGACCTTGAAGAATCTCCGAAGATATACTAGATCAGTACAAAGGAGGGTGAGTTAAGTAAGGTCGGTAGACTAAAAAGGGAATAGTATAAACCCTACTCCTTTGGACGAGACATTCGTAGTATACCTAAAAGATGTTCTGCAGTCACAATCAGCGAGTCAGTACAGACTGAGAACCTTTAGGTATCTGACATCGGGTGGTCCGAGGAGACAGGTACCTTAAGACGTCCGTTCTTATGACCTCACACAACAGTAAGGGAAGAAGTCTCCTAGAAAGACTGAGTCCCTAGTTTGGGTCCAGAGGACTTAACGTCCACCTAAGAAGTGGTAGACTCGGTGGTCCCTTCTTGAAAGATCAAGATGAAGGTATTTTCATATCAAATGTCATATTTTAGATGTGAAACTCACTTGGTTCGAGACTTAGAAACCTGGGGTGTTTAGGAAAAGAAAGAGTAATTCAGATCAAGACCGTTTGGATTTCACTAAACTTTATAGACTATGTTTTTTCCAACGTATTCAGTCGAAAAATGGGGAAGAGGATCCTTTTTCCGTTTTCGGATTCCGAAATTTTTACCTGGAACGTTTGAATTAAAAAATACTTTAATGTGTATATTAGGTGGTTTTAGTCGACTGAAGTTTTAGTACATTCTTATTGATTTTCAGTACCCTCTTCCACCTCTCTTCGGGTCTTTTAAGGTCTCGAGTCTGACTCGGTGGAGGGCTTCTTTTCCTCGAGAGGGATTTCACGTTTGTGATAAAATGAATAAATCTTCTTCCTCAGTCCTTGTCCCCACTCGTCCCGAAGTCGACTCCGGGAAATCTCGGAAAACGAAGTCTATTTGTCTTTTCCATCTCAACTTGTTTCCGTGTGTCTACTCGGTATTGACGTCTTTAATCGGATAGAGACACGATCTCGTCCCCCTCTTAACAAGGACGACCCTTCTGCGGGTCCGTTCAAAAGGTCTAAGGGACTGGAGGTCGTTTTTCGGATCCACGATGTCGTAGTACTTTTCTAAAGATTCTTTCTTTTTATACATTTTCTTGTCGTTGAAAAGGGTTGTCTATTTCTCGTCCGTAGTTTGAAAGTTATAAAACTCATGGAGATTGGTATAAAGGTCTCCCTTCATATTCGGTTTCCAATTTATAGGTCGGTTTGATCGTAAACTTGTATTTCTGACTTCAGACAGGTCCGACAAAACTTGCACTCCTTGTGTCCCGTATACCAGGTTTATATTTGGTTTACACTGTCTTCCACCACTATCTTGTCTATATACACACAATAAACGGGATTCTTGAATCTTATATAAATTGTTTTTAAACCTCCTCTATTCCTTTTTACCCAGTCTCATTTGAACGACTAACGAAGTAGATTTTATAAACTCTCAGTTCTCTATAGTAAAGTTCAACTGTCTACCTCATTATCTTTATAATTGTGCACATTGGTATGTTAATTCGTGACTTTTTTTATAATCTCTACCTCTCTCCCTCCTCTCTCCTTTGTCCTTCGTACGATTAAAATAGTAACGAGTATTATCTTTCGATTATCCATGACAGATTTCTTTACTTTTTGATTCCTATAATATAACAATATTAATATTCTCAAGGCGACCACATTCTTATGGTTTAAAGAATTTATTATCTTCTTGACATGTTTGTGTTTCTGTGTTTCTTATATCCGGTATCTCAATTTCCGAATTTATCAGATATTTTGACTTTTGTATTATAATACAAATCAGAAAAGGAGGACAATCTAGCGTTCGATGTACTTTCGCTTTTATGTCTTCACTAGTATCTACTACCACGATTAAGTGAAGTCAGCACAGGCTGAGACACGCTAGGGTATCTGCCGTCGGGTGGTCCGAGGAGGCAGATACCCTAAAAGGTCCGTTCTCATGACCTCACCCCACGGTAACGGAAGAGACAGTATCTACTATCTATCTATCTACTTTTTTTCCTACTACCTACCATTTATCTCTCTCTCTCCCTCTCTCTCAGTGAAGAAAGTTAGTTGTAAGGACTACGGACGTTACCACGGAGATAGTAGACAGATAAATAGATAGTGAAAACGTAAAGGTCGAGGATACTATGGACCTCATCTTCTGTGAGTTATTTACTATCTTGATTCTATAGAGAGTAATTATCCAAAGAGTCATTCATCCAAAGTGAGAGATACTTTCTTCAAAGTCTGGCTAGAGTCACTTTTCGGTTTCGACACGATGGATATTCGGTCTCGATTTTGTAAGACTGAATTTTTATAACACCTGATTTTCGACCCGTTGGAAAGTTGTTTGTTTTTAATTTCTTTCGATCTCAGTACTAGAATCATAGTCTATACCCCAAAGTCCGGGTATACGTAATTTATTTTGATTATTCCAATGTTAAGTGTCACCTCTATGTCCATACCTATAAGCACGAGACGGGTTTTGTTCTCACTTTATCATTATTTCGTCTTTAAAATTTTTAATGTTTATTTATCCCTCTTTGTATGATCGCTATGTTCGGGAATTCAATGGAAAGAGTGTCTGGTTTTAATTCACTGATTTTCTGAATTGATAATATTAATCGTCCCATCTAGACTATTATGTATGTCTACATATATTGGTTGCAACTTGTGTCGTTGATGTGTAGGTTCACAAGTTCAGCGTAAGGATTTTTAACTAGTGGATAATACGATGTATCTTTTGGAATTACTTAAAACGTTTCATCTTTATTATGTCTACAAGACTAAGATTACGTTACTTTATTCTTTGTACTTTTAGATTTTTTATAATGTAAATAGAAAAGTCAATAAATTCTTTATTAAAATAACCAAACAAACTGAATAAAAACTCGTGATTCTTCGACTGTAATATGTCATTCTTGAAAAGACCCTGAAAAAAAAAGTAAAAGTGAGTTACAGTAGTAGGGTCAGTAGATAGGAACAGATAGGGAAACAGTAGTGACGTTTTGAGTCACCGAATCTTGCCGTTTGTAGTAAACATCGACTACCTGCATTCACCTGTAGAGTACGACAGAGATCTAAGTCCTCAAATTCTTTTCGTACCAATACCGAGTTTTAGAGAATACACAAATTCAGGTTACTAAAGATCTCGGTCTCATTAGAGACTTTGTAGAAGTGAGTATAAGGACGACAGACCCGACCCTTGTGTTCGTATCGAGGAACCAGATGAAGATAAAGATCCATAAGAAAGGGTCCCCAGAAAAGTTAAACCACTGATATCCCAGTAGTCTGAGGAAGGTTTCGTCGAATCGTGAGATTTCCGGTTCTCCTTTCATGTAACGGAAAATACTACGCGTGAGTCTTTGGTGTATCGGAGACAGGACAGACTCAACTTCGTCAGTGTTTCTGTGTCGTTTAAGTTTCCCTCTTTTGTGTCTGAGGTGAAGAACGACACCCTCCACCACCTCTCCCACCTCTTCCAAGACCTTCTAGTAAACCCCGGTCTTTATTATGATACCGACAAAACCCTTTTATAGGAGACGGTGTTAATAGAAAGTTTCTATTCAACACCAAAAAACAAAAGCAGTAACTCTTGTCAAGTCAAGTCAGTGAGTCAGTACAGGTTGAGAAACGTTGGGGTACCTGACGTCGTGTGGTCCGAAGGGACAGGTAGTGGTTGAGGACCTCGGATGAGTTTGAGTACACGTAGTGCAACCACTACGGTAGGTTGGTAGAATAGGAGACAACAGGGGAAGAGGAGGGCGGAAATTAGAAAGGGTCATAGTCCCAGAAAAGGTCACTCAGTCGAGAAACGTAGTCCACCGGTTTCATAACCTCAAAGTCGAAGTCGTAGTCAGGAAAGTTACTTATAAGTCCTGACTAAAGGAAATCCTACCTGTCCAACTTACAGGAACGTCAGGTTCCTTGAGAGTTCTCAGAAGAGGTTGTGGTGTCAAGTTTTCGTAGTTTAGACAGACTCTTGTAAAGTAAAATAATTGGGTAAGAAGACAACCACCTGTAAATTTACCAAAAGTCACAAAACGAGAACACTCGTAGAAAGGACCTCTGTAAGAACATATTCGGAGGACTATGTCCACACGTTCAATGTCGAGAACCCTTATTTGGATCCGTGTCCTAGTTACTCAGTATCTCATGGTCGATAAAGTGAAACGTCGTACTATAATGTAAGAGAAGGTACGCTCAACTTAGGTAAATCTTAGTCGGTAGTCGAGGTCAAAGAAGGTGAGATATGGAAGGGAGGTGAGAAAAGGAAAGGGAAATACATATATACATAGTATTCTTACCATGAAATGTTCATGGTGAACCGATGAAATGTTCTATGTAAAATTTTTAAGTCTTGAAAAACAAAAAGAGTGACGATATGAGAGTCACGAATCTTTTTACAAACCTTTTGTTTTTAAACAACTTACTTACATTGAAACACAGGACATTGTTCATTGACTTGAACCGAATAACCTCTAAATAAACATTCAAACGTCAAATTGATAAAAGAGGATTTTAATTTTGATAAAATAAAGTTCTCATTGTGAACGTCATCCTTTTGTAATTTTTTCGTACTTTCCTTACCAATTTTACCGTAAAACGAAAAGTTCAGAAACAGATCAGATTTTAAAAGTTATTAAAATCTTAAATTTCTGTTTTTATACTGAAGACTAAGGTGATATATAAAAGGAGTGATAAAAGAAGATACAGGAGAAAAAGGACTCAGAGACGTAAGTAGTAAGATCAAACTCACCACCTTCCCGAGATCGTAACTTTTTCTCAATTTTCTTTCTATGTGACTGATTATAAAGTTTTGTGAACAGTGATAAGAGAGTATGACAGGACTTCGTCGGGAATACAATCCGTCCCTCATTGATACATTCAGTTCACGGACTCCGAGTCACATCAATTTACTGAACGGGTCCCAGTATATTTTTCATTAGTGTTAAACTTTGGTGGATTCGGACTAAAATTTCGGGTATATCACAGGATATATACGCGGGATATTCGGGTATATAGACAGTTTTATTTCTATCAATTGATCAAATAAAAGAGGTTAGGAATTTTTTTTTTGATAAATAAAATGACATCTTTTAAGTGTCTTATGTCTTTTTATCTTTAATTTTTTAACTTCTAGTGTACTTTAAGATGAAACCTCTGAACTGTCATTCACAAGTTATAAAACCAATTGTAGAAAAACATAGACACACCCCGTACATATCTGAATAGTATTCACTCCAGTATTTACAAAAGACTGAAGAAAAGACGTAAATTATTACTTAGTGTCCTATAAAGAAATGGTCACTTATTTCTCTATGTGAAAATTACTGAAGGATCACAGGTAAAATATATATTCGTACTGTTAAATAATTAGTTATAAAACGTTTATATATTTTACAACACTATTTATGAGATTATGTACATAAAAAAAGGTGTCAATAGAAAAATACTCTGTAAAGAACAGAGTTTATAATTTTATACGTCTTAAACGTCTCTTGAATATCTTGAGTAGACTAGTTTGTGGCCAAATGGACTAAGATGTCGGTTCTAGGGATTTCGTCCCGTCTTTCATAAACATTTTAATGTAATAAGATCCATATTTACTCTGGTCCTTTACTAACGAATCTCTTTATTAACATTAAAATTTTTCTACAAAACGATATCGGTACTAAATTGAAAACACGGCTTTCTCCACCTTCAACGAACACGAGTGAGTGAGACTCCATCTCGTCATCGGGTACTGTGCCGCCTGGGTTTATGATCGTATCGTGTTTGTTCCCCGAGTCTCCCCAGTGACCTCTACCGGTCGAATTCGGCACAAGACGGCCTAGGGAGACCGAAGGACACCTAGGTAGTGTTTTAGGACTTGAAATGGGGTCTGAACAGTAATTAGAAGTAACACGGGACTTTTTGACCTGGTCTTTACGGTTGTATGACCCTATCCGGTTATCAGACCTAGTCTCATTTGGTAATCCGTCCCCTTTAATCACTAGACCCTAAGGTCAACAGAACCAATTAACGGCGACCCCTTCTACCGACGACCGTAGACATCTGCAAGAGACAGAGTCTACCCTGAGTGGTCCCTCTGAGGGTTGGTTATGGGAGGGTCGGGATCCCTACCGGACGAAAGTCAAAGAACGCGAAGAGAGGAGAAGTAAAAAATTCTTAATAAATTTAAACATAACTTTTAAATAAAGAAATAAAAATAACTTTTAAATACAATTAAAATTAAATGTTACAGAACAATCAAAGTCCACAAGTCGTGTCACTAAGTCAATATATATATACATATGTATGTATATATAGAAGAAAAAGTCTGAGAAAGGGGAATGTCTAATAATTTTTCGTGACTCATATCAAGGACACGATATTTCATCCAGCAACAACCAAGTAAGGATATACGTAACGACACATTCAACGACTCAATTGCGTTTCGGACCCTCTGTCACTTTCTGACCCTACAGACCCCACGACGTCCGGCACCCCAGTGTCTCTCAACCCGTGCTGACTCGTTAACCTGTTGTTTCGAAGGTCAACGAAGACGACGTGAAACAAACAAACAAGAATAAGTTGAAATTTTACAATATTGTAAATTTTTGTGCAAAGAGACATTTTAGAAGTATTACTGACCACCTTTATTCACCTTGGGACTACCACGTCCAAGGCCGTACCGACTCTACTCTCTCGTCCCCTCCACTACCTACAAGTCCTGAGGTCCCCTCCCGGGACACCCACCAGACCCTCCAGGAGTCCTCCCGTCCTGGACGTCTCCGACGCCCCCGACCTCCTACTCACTTCTGTGTACACACCGACGTCCTACAACCCGACCTAAGGAAGGGTCAGTAGGCCACCCCCTAAACACCCCGCCCCTCCCCCTCGATCCCCCTCACATTCTATCTCCGCTAGACCTTCCACGAGACTCAAGAACCTCGTTAGAAGGTGATCCTACTTCTTCGGCCGTCACTAGAAGGTCACAACGTCTACACTCGTTAAGTTCAAGGTCCTAATCCATCCACCTTCCGGGGACCTTAGGTCGTGAGGCTGAGGACGAAGAACCACTCTTAGACGAAAAAGATTTGAAGACTTGAACCTAATGTTTCGATAGTAGTTCGAAGAACTCTTTCTTTTTTTCCCAAGTTTTGTTCAACTCAGGGTTTCTTTTCATTTAGAACCCGTTAGTGCCCTTTCCCTTTGTTACCTCTCTGGTTCAACTAACAGTTCTCTCTACTAATCTAAAGAACTTATTTTTCTAGGGTACACCTTTAGTTCGTAACTCACCCCCTTCTTCCTACATCTTGTCCTCTTCTTTTTCGAACTTGCACAATGAGAATTGCTCGAAACACCCTAAAACGGACTGTGTATCCATCAAACGTTACTTACGAGTGGTCTACTTATTTACTTCGAAATGATGACGTCTGTTTTGTTTAACTATTTTTCAGTAAGGGATTAGACCTAACATTAAGTGACTCTAAAACATTTTAAAAATCTCAATTTTCTCGACAACCTCCACCAACCAACTAATCGTGTATCACCTATGGATGATACACAATCATTTTCTAACCTTATGTTCTATGGGGTCAAGAAACGGATTTATCCATCTTTGTCTACACTCAAAGGATGGGGAGTCTATGAAGTTCCGTTTCGACTCTGGTCTTGGGGCTCTAGGACTTAGACTCAAGAAAAGTGTAGGGTAATCAAACACAAGAAAGATCCTTAATTCACGGGACCTCCTTTGAAACAGACGGACACAAGAGCTCTGGAACACGTCATGCGTGTTCCTTGTCGTCTAGGCTTTGTCCCACGTGGGAAGTCAGACTGACTTTATTGTTCGCAACCGTGCTTTTTTACTCCCATCGGAAAACCTTTCCTATAAAAAAGATTTTACATGGTAGTGTAATTCTACTTAGTATACTCTTACAGTGTCCATTCTATCGTTACGGAAGGACTTAAGGGTAGTCCCTTTGGGTTTAGATCGTTGTAAGATTTTTAGTACCTCCCTCTATGCCTACATTATTACGGGTTTTAAGACTGTGGTTCACGTTACAAACAGTGTCTTTGAAAAGGCGTTATTATTTGATGACTTTGAACTCTCGACCAATTCCGTGTATAAGGTAATAATGAACTCCCATGAGACCTCGTTGACTCTTTGAAACTATGTACCGTGAACATTGGAGTTGCATCTCATCAACGACATACGGAATTCCAATTAGTGAAGAAAATAAAAGTAAGTTATTAGGTTATATAGGAGATTAAAACTAAATTAAAGACTTCCTGTGTAAAGATAACTCTTCCATAATGAGGTTGATCAACTCGTAATACTAGGTGGACCGACATTATCAAAAGTCACATTTAATTATTCAACCGTAAAACCAAATAGTTACGAAACGTTACACCAATTACATTTACTTAATCGAGTCGTCTCTCTTAATCTTCAGGTTAACGTCTTATAATTTATATCGAGGGGTAATATATATCATTCTTGAACGACAAATAGGTAAGATATATATTAACAAACGTTAACGATTTGGGTTTGAGGGTTAGGTGGAGAGGGGGTGGTGGTGCAGGAACCATTGGTGTTCAGACAACAATTACAGACACTCAGACAGAGTACCTTTCAAGTAAAGAAAGTATAAAAGACTAGGTGTATATTCACTATTATAGTATAGGATATTATTTGATAGTACCTTTTCTAATACTTTTTTATATATACATACACACATATTCACTTAGTCGAACGACATGTCATCTTTAATTATGTTCTAACATCTCGTTGATATGAAGGTATTTTATTCATTTATTCGAATATTACCGTCTTTTCAGGTTAACGTCTTGAATTTTTACATCCTTGTATCGTAGAAGAAATCACATCCTGGTACCGTACTACCACGTACACAGACATGAAAAACATACACATAAAAAGTAGACTTGTAACTTTAAGACATGAGTAACCCTGCAGTGATGAGTTACTTTGAGTCAGATTTCATCCATCCAGAGGGGTCTTTGGTACTTTGGAATCTCCTTTTGTATCCGTCTTATGAGAGGTTGTATCTAGTGTCGTTCTAGGAGATACTGGGTGGAGGGTCTTATTACCTTTATTTTTGTTTTTATTTGTTTACCCTAGATTAAATTGAATTTTCGAAAACCTGTTCCTTCCTTTGATATTCGTTCCACTTTTCTGTCGGAAGTCTTACCCTCTTTTATTAGCGTTTACTTTGTTGACTGTTTCTTGATTAGAAGTTTTATATGTTCGTCAAGTTATGGGCTCTTTACTTGTTGGATTAGTTCTTCACCCATTTTCTTGATTTGTCTGTAAAGAGGTCTCTTCTGTATGTCTACCGATCATTTGTGTACTTTCTACGAGTTGTAGTGAGTAATAATCTCCTTACGTTTAGTTTTGGTATTACTTCTAAGTAGAGCACGGCCAGTCTTACCGGTGGTAGTTTTTCAGATGTTTGTCATTTACGACCTCTCCCACACCTCTTTTCCCTTGGGGAATGGGACAACCACCTTTACGTTTGACCACATCGGCGATACCTCTTGTCACACCTCTAAGGAATTTTTTGACTCTTATCTTGACGGTATACTGGGTCGTTAGGGTGACGGTCCGTATATGTGGTGCTTTTAGTCTTACCTTTCTCTGTGTACATGAGGTCACAAGTGACGTCGTGACAAATGTTATCGATCCTGAACTTTCGTTGGAACCTCTTCCTTTACCGTCGGGTGAGGTCACAAGAACGGACCTCTTAGGGTCCCTGTCCCCTCGGACCACCCGACGGTAGATACCCCAGTACGTCTCAGCCTGCGTTGACTTCACTGAATCGTCGTCATCGTCTTTCGTTGGATCTAGGTAGTCGTCTGTTTGTCTATTCCTTCAACACCATGTATAGGTGTTACCTTATAATGAGACAATACTTTTCCTTTTGTAGACTCAGTCTAGATTACTCCACCAACTTTGACCTCGGATAATATATCTCACTTCATTCAGTCTTTCTCTTTGTGTTTATGACGTATGATTACGTCTATATACCTTAAATCCTTCTACCATTACTGTGGGGATGTACCGAAGTGACCACTGAGTCTCCAATTTCGTAGACGGACGTTACACCCTCTAGACCCAATCTAGGGACCCAGTCCTTCTAGGGGACCTCTTCCTTTACCGTTGAGTGAGGTCATGAGAACGGACCTCTTAGGGTACCTGCCACGTCGGACCACCCGAGGTCAGGTACCCCAACGTTTCTCAGCCTGTACTGACTCGTTGAAGTGAAGTGAAGTAAAGTGTACGTCCCGTCGTTATTTCTGTGTCTACACTTCTTGTCTGAAAACCTGAGACACCTTCTTCCGTTCCCACCCTACTAAACTCTCTTATCGTAACTTTGTACACATAATGGCATACATTTTGTCTAGTGGTCACGTTCAAGGTACGTACTTCGTCCCGTGGGATTCGGTGTTGGGTCTCCCTATCCTATCCCTCCCTTCACCGTCTCCCCCCAAGTCACCCTCCTGTGTACATATGAGTACCAACTAAGTGCAACTACATACCGTTTTTAGTAGTGTTATAATATTTCGTTAATAGGAGGTCAATTTTATTGAATTAATTGACTTTTTTTTCATTCATTCAGAGGTCGACAGAGAGTATGGGTAGAATAAATGTGGTAGAATATTGATTTACGAGGGATTTATGTTTCTTCAACCTACATAAGAAAATAATTCAGAATTAATTAATTTCAAAACCGACCCGACGAACGTCCTAAAATCAAGGAGTTGGTCCCTAGTTTGGGTCCAGGTAGTCACTTTCACGACTCGGGATTTATGACCTGGTGGTCCCTTAAGGGTTACACCTTATATAAGAACATTTATAAAACAACGTTTATCTTCTCTTGATCCCTTAGACAACTATCACTAAGACAAAAGACAAAAGATGCCTTCCAGAGTCGGATTTAGACACATGTATGAGTCTGGAAAGGTTTCCCGTCTCTCGTATCTTGTTTTTACTTTGCAGAAATACATTTACAGTTTACTCGGACTCCCTCTATTTTTTACTACTCCCCTGTGTATCCGAAACACAAGGAAGGGACGTCGGGGTGGAACTCTTTAGTCCAATGGCTCAAGGGAGGAATCAGAATCTTCGGATACTTGACCTTTCCCTTTTTCACGTCCTTCCAGTCCCAACCACCTCTCGCCCCCTACCTTTTCCTGTCGCCCTCCTTAGTAAGACTCATCAACTGAGTTCTCTTGAAGACTGGCTCTTTCAAACTTCAAGTTAATCGAAAACCAGACGAGATTAATTGGTTTTCACGATCATGTGTTTCAAGTGACGAACACCTTTGAAAATTTCAAGACTATTCGTACTCCTTCTTATCGAGGAAGAATGGGAAAAGTGGTCCCGTAGGTAATCTTGTCTCGTGCCCTCGTCGACGCTACCTTGGTGTCGCCCATCCTATTTCTCCTCCAGTATAACAAGCACACCTTCTACAGACACAGTACCTCGTTCCTACAGTTAGACCCTGTAAGGCCCCACAAAACCTTGGAAAGACCACTCCACAGTAATTTGACGTGATCGTCCTAAACCCCTTCCACCAACGTAACCTCGATAACGTTTACACAATCAGACACGACTCGGTGTGAAATTTTTAACGACAATCTCGGCCATCACCCGACATATCACGGGTGGAGTTAAGCACATGGGAGTCTTAGAGTCTTACATCAGAACAAACTTTTATCTCATAAACTTCTACATTAATCGATTCCAAGATTCTACTTTAGTAAGACCTAAATCAACAACTAAGAGTCAACGATTCAGTACAGGTGGGGAAACGTTGGGGTACCTGACGTCGTACGGGCCGAAGGGACAGGAAGTGATAGAGGGCCTCAAATGTGTTTGAGTACAGGTAACTCAGCTACTACGGTAGGTTGGTAGAGTAGGAAACGACGGGAGAAGAGGAGGACAGGAGTCAGAAAGGGTCGTAATCCCAGAGAAGGTTATTCAGTCGAGAGACGTGATCCACTGGTTTCATAACCTCGAACTCGAAGTCGTAGTCAGGAAAGTTATTTATAAGTCATAACTAAAGGAAATCCTAGCTGACCGAACTAGAGGAACCACAGGTTCTCTGACAGTTCTCAGAAGAGGTCGTGGTGTCAAGTTTTCGTAGTTAAGAAGACGTGAGTCGGAAAAAATACCGGGTTGAGAGTGTAGACATGTACTGATGACCTTTTTGGTATCGAAACTCATATGTTTGGAAACAACCGTTTCACTACAGAGACGAAAAGTTATACGATAGATCCAACCAGTTTGAAAGGGAAGGTTCGTCATTCGCAGAAAATTAAAGTACCGACGTTAATGGTAGGTGTCACTAAAACCTCGGGTTCTTTTATTTTGTACAGTGACAAAGGTAAAAAGGGGCCGATAAACGATACTTCACTACCCTGACCTACTGTACTAGAATTAAAAAACTTACAACTCAAAATTCGGTTGAAAAAGTGAGAGGAGAAAACACGTGTAGTTCCCCGTCGGTTTTGTACCTAAATCCTACCTGGGATTTAGGTTATTAACTACTGAAATATCCCCTTTCCTCTCCCTCTGAATCTGTGTATGTCTCTGTGTCCCTCTTTTTAAATATACTTCTATCTCTTTCTCTAACCTCATCACTTGACTTGAAGGACACGAACTATCGCTCAAGGGTGATCGATAAAATGTGAGCCCTTACATAAATAGTAGTTAGTATTTATTAGAGGGTCAAGTAGGGTGGGAGGGGAAGGGGTTGAGACGGTAAGAGATGTAGACCCAGAGACAAGGATAGAACCTTTACCAGAGTCGAGCGACGAGACAATACTGGATCTACTCACCACCCCTCTCTCCCCCTTTGTCCAGGTTCTCCCTTTCCTAAATACATATGAATACCGATCAAGTGAAGTAACTTGTCGTGTGTGATTGTATTGTAACATTTCGTTGATATGAGGTGAATTTTTTCTTTCTCTAACCTCGTTACGTCGATGTTCGATGTTTAGTTCCCTACGGTTCACAACGGTCTCAGTGACCTTCGACCATTTCTCCATACCTTGTCTGAGAGAGAGTCTTTGAGGTCTTCCCTGGTGGTACGGTTACAGAATTAGAGTTTGAAGACCACAGGTACGTACGGACAATTCAACGAAGTCAGTACAGGTTTCGAAACACTGAGACATTCTGGTATTCGGTAGACAGAGGAGGCAGGTACCCTAAGAGGTCAGTTCTTATGACCTCACCCAGTGGTACGGAAGGAGGTCCCCTAGAGAGACTCGGTCCCTAGTTCGGACACAGAAAATGTAATGTCCACCTAAGAAATAGTGACTCGGTGACCCCTTCGAGGAGACCGGAGGTCTGACACTGTTTTATTTGAGGTCAAAATTCAGTGGTTTAAAGACCGTTAAACAATATCGGAAGGATCCTTTCATGGTGTATTGGGTAGAACGAGTTAAAATCTAGGACCCTTCACACCAGGTACCTTTGCACGTATCGTATCAACAAACGAATCGTTGACTTATCTCTAATTAAAATTAAAAGGAGTGGAGACGGAAGGAGTACATGAGGAATCTGTATTGGCTTGTTACGTAGGTTTTCCTGAGTAGCTATTTCTGAGTTCCCAGTCTTCCTCAGTATTCTTTATCAGTCATATGAGAAAAGTAAGGGACTAATTCAATCTCCGTTCTAAAATTCAATAGGATAAACAAAAGGAAAAACGACGGGACCCAAAACCAACGACGTACGTCCTGAAGAGATCAACACGTCCTAAAGAGATCGACACACGTCCGAAGAGTAACGGCTTCGAAAAGAAGAACGTCTCGTTCCTGAGACCCTAGGTATCCGAAGTCATCGACACCATGTGTCCGAGACAACGGGACCTCGTACGCCTTAGAAGGACCTGGTCCCTAACTTGGGTACAGGGAACGTAACCATCCACCTAAGAATTAGCGACCTGGTGGTCCCTTCAGGGATTTAATAAGATGAAATTTAATTATACAAAAATAAAGATAGTAAAACGGTTGAACAGAAATTCTTTTATAAAAAGGATAGTACCTTTTAAGAAAAATTATTTCATATGTCTTAGGTACCACGTCACTTGTACCCCCTTTACCGTCGTCTATTCTGAAGGTAAACGTTTTCTCTCTCAAAAGACGATGTCTTAGAATTTGGTCATTTTGGACAGTAGTGTTGTGTCAATCCTGGTGACCTGGAGAGAACATTTCCTATAATACAATACACAAGTTCAGTCGACACTTAGGGTACTTTATTGTAACAGAAAGAGGACGAGAGACAGGTTACAGGAGGAGGAGGAGTTTGTGTCACGTGTTTACTGTGGTGGTTTCTTGGGAGATCAAACCGTTGTGTCCAACTAGTTGTGACTTCTCTGGAACTGGTTACAGAGGAAATAGAAATTGGAATTGGGTCCGAGAGTGTCAGGATCGTGACTGGAGAAGTCCAGACCAAGTATTTATTTCGGTCTACGATCAAAACCCCCAAGGACTCAGAAGGAGGTCGTCAGGTAGGATTGTTAGACTTTCGAACGGACATACACGTACACACACATACTTTATTATTACCGAGATACTATTATCCTATATTCCGACAAATAAACGAGAAGAGAAAGTAAAACGAAGGAGTCACGAGAGAACGAAGAGGTCTAAGACGAACGAAGAGGAGTGGAGGGAACAGTCGTAAAAGTCCGAAATAAAAGGTGGGGACCGTCTCCAGACGTCCAGTTGGTACCTTAATGTCCAGTCGTCACCGTAACGAAACTCACGGTCCGGTTCCAGGAATGACGAGACAATTGTCTCCTTTTACTGTCTAATATGACTTATTTTATTATTAAGACTTCAATCTCATACATAAAATTTTTCGTACACATTTTCTACCTGAACTTTTACTTTTGTCTGATATGGTTTCTGATATGTCCGTTTTTATTTATTTTTCTTGGTTCCTTTTATTTACTCGACGATTCCAGGACCTACAAATACAAGTCTTCTCTTTCACCTACCTACTCACCTATCCCTGTCCCATGACCTAAATTACCTTCTTACCCTCCTTCTAACTTTTCTTCATAATCTATTTTACTCTCTCCCATTAGTCCTCTTCTACCCTTCCCTCTCGACTCCAGTAGTCATATCTCCTCTGTTTATTTTATCTCCTTTTACTCTTTCTTATTTTCTGCTTTGTGGTCGTACTACGCATGCTTTTACCTATGTCTATTATTACCTCCTTAACTTCTATTGTTTTTCCACATAAAGTCCTCACCGGTGTAGACCAGTAACGGAGAATTACTTGTCTAAAGTTATTAAATACTGTCACAAAGACACAGAGGAAACCTTTGGTTCTACTACCTCCTCCTTCAGAAGACGGACTTTCTTCCTAACGGGAGAACAAGATGAACGACGACAGATCAATTTGTTAGTGTAGAAAATTGGGGAGATCAAACAAGGGTTCCATTTTATTTTCATATATATACCCGAAGAACGAGAGAATTCTGAAATATATGAGAACCCTGAGGTGACAGGTAGGTCACCAATTGTGAGACTCGAATGTGACGTCCCCCAGACCCAAACTAAGGACCAGTCCCTTGGTTCTAAGGTGTACGGTGTATCGTACCGTTTTATTCATTTATTTATTTCTGAAACACGTAAGAATTTATTTAAATTTAATTTGACTAATTAGTCCTTCGTTATACCCTTACGATAAAAATAATAGATGTGAGTATATAACTTATAAATATGAAAATGAAATTATATAAATAAAAAATTTAAAAGAACATTAAAGAAAATTGTAAGGTTCATCTTCCACTATTGTGTACTTTTATCCATCTTCTTGAACAGTACGAATTCAAGAGACCTAGGCACTGTTGTTTTCTTACACGATTTAATGAAATTTTATACAATCAAACTCTACTGAGTAAATTTGTCAAAGGATTTCATGGTTTGTTTACGTAAGAAAATTTCGGATTTTCTGTACTACTTCCAATATTCAACTAACAGGTTCAGGTCTATACTAACTTACTGATTTACGAAAACCGGTCGATTTGTCATCGAATGGGAACATCGTATAGACCATTGACCGTCGGCGTCTTTGTCGGAATCGATAATTTACCCGAGTTGGTTTTGGGAACTGGAAAAGTGAGAAGTTGAAGTGGTAGGAAAACACGAACAACGGAGTACCAACGTTCTGTCGACGGTGTAGAGGTCCGTAATACAGAAATGAAGTCATAGTGTCCGTCCTTACCTTTTCAGGGACATGTGATGAAAACTCTGATCTTCCTTTTATGGTCCAAAGGGAACTACATAGTAATTGGTCTTGACTAAGTGTACGATTAAACCCTGGTTTAGGTAATTATCTTCCCTTACTCTAATAATATTTACTGAACCTGGTCCGTACTGAGTAAGGAACCTCGATTCAGTCGTAGGATAGAACGAACTTTAGTCTAGAAACGGGTGACGTTTTCCCGCAAAGTGAATCGTCCATCCTTTTTGTATTACTGTTGTTTGACCCACTCAGGGGTTGTCTGTCTGAACACTATAGATTCTCTGAATATGCCCGTTTAAGATTTCTTACATAAAGTAACCACTAACCATCGAGTCCTACATAGCTAAGTTATCCTAAAACTTGATCACGTATGGACGAAAGAAGAATTGTTGATTTTAGAGTAGGGACAATCTTTTGTTATATCATGAATTCAAGAGGAATACGGTGAAAAAGCCTCTTCCGTTACCGTGGGGTGAGGTCATGAGAACGGACCTTTTAGGGTACCTGCCTCCTCGGACCATCCGACGTCAGGTACCCCAGTGATTCTCAGCCCGTACTTACTCGCTGAAGTGAAAGTGAAAAGTGAAAGTACGTAACCTCTTCCTTTACCGTTGGGTGAGGTCACAAGAACGGACCTCTTAGGGTCCCTGCCCCCTCGGACCACCCAACGGCAGATGCCCCAGCGTGTCTCAGCCTGTGCTGACTTCGCTGAATCGTCGTCCTCGTCGTCGTACGGTGAAAAATGTATAACGAGGGAGAACTATAACTAAAGGTGGTAAATAAAATAGAAATTAAGAAAAGACGTGACTGAGGATGGGGGTAAGAAAAAACAGATGGGTAATGGAAAAGTGAAACAAGACAAGAAATCTGAGACTGAGTGGTAGATGAAACAAGATTGTAATTTATGTGTTGTGACGTGTAAACTATGTTATCAAGTAACCCTAAGGAGGTGTGTGAATTGGAAAAAGTCTACCCACGAAGTTGTCAACCGAGAAGAGGGTGACTTCGGTCCAATAGATTAACTAAATATAGTAGGTCCACGGGTTGTATGTGAAACTAAGAGAGGTAAGAAAGAGACGCATCTATAAACGTCCAATATATAGCACGGAAACGGTAATACGTCTTCGTTTGTATTCCGTTTGTTTCGGTATAAAAAAAGAAAGTGGTTTGATCTTGATACATAGCTAGGAAGAGAGACGAGTAGAACTTACGAAAGTAAGATTATGTAAGGTCAGAGAAAAAGGTGTAAGTGTGTGAGACTAGGGTATAGAACAATTGAGAAAGGAAAAATAAGAGACGGAAAAGTAGAATGGTCGATGATATAGTTCCACGAGTTCGTTTCTTACGTAAACGCGCATTGACTCAACCGAAGAAACGGGTGTCATACAGGACGCCCCTCTCCGTTCCGAACGTTGTAGACCATATGGAGGGAGGAAACGAGTGACTCCGGTCTTCCCTCTCCTGTCTTCCAATCTCCAAATCATAATCCTTGTAACCTCGGTGATATCCCTTTCACCTTTATTGAGGAAAAGGGTCTCCGACAGAGATTCACCTCAATCCCTTCATTTATATCGTTTGACCTTAATGTCTCCAAGATTTTCATAAAGAAATAGATGAAAGTGTAAAGAAGTATAGTGTTTTTTACTCTGACCATTCTAAGGTACACTTTACTTTTCATTCGTTTTTAGACCACTCAGTCCATATGTTTTATAGTTCGTTCAGTTGAACCATTGCTCTTACTTAAAGAGTGAAGATATTTTCCTTGATCATAATTGTTTCATCGATTGTATACGGTCCATGACACTAAAATATGAAATAGAGAATAAATTAAATTAGGAGGTAACGTGAAGTAACAAGGACTGTAGATGTATTATATCAGTATTGTCTAGAAGAGAAATAATAGTAGTTTTGTCGTTAGGAAGTAATCTTCCCTCGTTTACGTTCAATACATAATTAAATGAATTAAATATGACAAACACGTTCATAAGTGATTTCTTAAGTTCTATGAGTGTTTCCTACGAAAATTACTTAGTAGGTATGTCAATGGTAGTCATACAAAACTTTTATACTTTAATTTCATTTTCTTACCAATCTGCTTGACCTATTCGTTGGAATTTACTCAGTTTTGGTCATTAAAAATTTTCTTTTGGATAGTCTTAAGTTTTTAAAGGTTTTTACCAATCTTACCAATATATTTTTTATTTTACGTATAAAGTGAAACATATGTTTAGTCACTGAAATAGTAACCGACCACCGAATCTACCATTTCTTAGACGGACGTCACACTCTGAACCCAAGTTAGGGACGTAACTCTTCTAGGGGACCTCTTCCTTTACCGTTGGGTGAGGTCATAAGAACGGACTTCTTAGAGTACCTTTCTCGGACCGTCCGATGTCAGGTGTCCCAGTATTTCTCAACCTGTACTGATTTCACTAAACCGTGCCGTGCCGTACCTCGACCGGAATTCAGTTCCTCAAAATGCACATAAATGGACTATTGTATCGTTCCTACACTTTACCATCAAGTTTAAGAAACGTAGGACTGAGTAGAGACGACATTCACCGTAAACACTCTGTAGAGACCGGGGATTCGCGATCAGTGAAAGGAACGTCCACCAGATCATACTTGTTGAAATCGTTTCCCTACCGTCAAAATCTACGATACGTCGGACAAAAGACGGGAGACTGGGGTCTGACCTGAGACCGAGACATGGAATAAAACGAGGGACATAATGTTGAAAGAAAACCGGGACCACACAAACCGAGACTCACAAACGAACACATGTGGATAGGGACTGAGACTCAAAATTGAGGACGGGTCATGAGTACGGTTGAACCCATGTTGAACACTTTATCACGGTGACCACTATAAACTGTGTCTCTGGTACACGGAGAGTCACTTTTCTAGTTTCGTGAGAGGTTCAAACTGGGTCACGACCGACTTTTCGACCCGATATAGTCGTCTTTGTCACCGGTGTCACGTGAAAGAGTTCCGGTCTCAACCGGTAAATCTTACTTCACACGACATTCTTTACCTTCTGTGAACACTGTTTCTGAGTCGTGTAATCCTCCGACGACGACTTTTTATAAACACGAACAAAAGTCTATTTAGTGGATATTTGTTAAATGGTTGGACTTCTTCAACCCGACAAACCCATTTAGATTAGATCTTCTACGTATTTGTTATTAGACTCCCGAGACGTTACTTAGTTTATTCTTTTCTAAAGACACGTGGTTAACAACTCCAAGGATATTGTACTTTTATAATTCCTAATTTTAAGTATCAGGATGTCGTACCGTCGATGAAACGTAAATAACTCAAGTCTCGTGTTTGATTGTGTCCGAAGTCTGTCTTTAAGAAGAACAACTAAATTAGTGGACCATCGAAGTACTCTTCTCAGGATCTTCTAAGGTACCAAATAAGACTTCTTTATTCAAATACAAACCCCTGAGAAAAAAATTTGAGAAAAAATAGGTGTTTAAGTTTGATATCTAGTTTTATAATGATTCTTTTAATATAATGGACTCCTTTATAAGATTATCTTGTACTAACACTGAAAGTTCGTATAACTTTATAAAATTATCCATTAAATATTAAAAAACACCGATGTTCTCAAGACAAGTCCTTTATGTTATTATTATTAGTGGTAATAATACATGAAGGAGATACAGACTGGGTGATTTCTACGAAGTGTCTATAATAGAATAAGTCAGAAATAGGGACAAAATATCCATTCCTGCAACTAATTATTGTAATTTATCGAACGGACTCGAGGATATCAATTATTCCTCATCTTTATTCGAAGTTTGAGTATATACAGACTGAGATAGACTTTTGACCTCATTTATAATTGATTGGGTGTATCCACTCCTAATTTACTTCCATAAATATTCCTTCATATTACTTGTCCTGGGATACCCCGGAAAAGACCCTGTCTGGTGGAGGGGGGGAAACGAAATTGAGGAAAGAAATTTTGTAATAAAAAAATGAATAAATTAACCTCCTATTAATGAAATGTTATAACACTACCAAAAACGGTATGTAGCTGTACTTAGTCGGTACCCACGTGTACACAAGGGGGATGGGACTTGGAAGGAGGGGTGGGGTATGGAGACCCAACAGGGTCTCGTGGTCGAAAATCACGGGACGAAGTACGTGCCTTGAACGTGGCCAGTAGACAAAATGTATACCATTATATGTACAAAGTTACAATAAGAGAGTTTAGTAGGGTAGGAATGGAAGAGGCTCAGGTTTTCAGACAAGAAATGTAGACAGAGAAAACGACAGAACGTATTTTTAGTAATAGTAGAAAGATTTAAGATATATATACACTATTATATGTCATAAACACAAAGAGAAAGACTGAATGAAACGAGACATGTTATCCGAGGTCAAAATAGGTGAAGCAATCTTGACTGAGTTTACAAAAGAAAAAATATCGACTCATTATAAGATAACACATATACATAGTGTTGAAGGAATAGGAAACGGACAGTTACCTGGATATCAACGAAGGTACAGGACCGATAACATTTTATCACGACGTTACTTGTGACCCCATGTACACAGAGAAAGTTAAGACCAAAGGAGTCACACATACGGGTCGTCACCCTAACGACCTAACATACCGTCAAGATAAGAGTCAAAAAATTCCCTAGAGGTGTGACAAGAGATGTCACAGACATGGTCAAACGTAAGGGTAGTTGTCACATTCTCACAAGGGAAAAGAGGTGTGGGAGAGGTCGTAAATGACAAACATCTGAAAAACTACCACCGGTAAGACTGGTCGCACTCTACTTAGAAGTAACACCAAAACTAAACGTAAAGGAATTATTACTCACTACAACTCATAGAAAGTACCCAAATGATCGGTAGACATACAGAAGAAACCTCTTTACAGACAAAGCAAGAAAACCAGTGAAAAACTAACCCAACAAGTAAATAGACCATAACTTGACGAACATATAAAACTTCTAATCAAGAAACAGTCAACAAAGTAAACGATAATAAAAGAGGGTAAGAATTCCGACGGAAAAGTGGAACGAATATCAAAGGAAGGAACACGTTTTCGAAGATTCAGATTAATCCAGGGTAAACAAATAAAAACAAAAATAAAGGTAATAAGACCCTCCACCCAGCATCTCCTAGAACGACACTAAATCCAGTCTCTCACAAGATGGATACAAAAGTAGATAAGGAGATACAAAAGGAGATTAATCAAAGACTAGAATGTAAATCTAGAAATTAGGTAAAACTCAAATGGAAAGACATACCACAATCCTTCAAGATCAAAGTAAGAAAATGTACACCAACTGGTCAAAAGGGTCGTGGTGAACAATTTGTCACCAAAAGAGATAACATATAAAAACGAAGGAAACAGTTTCTATTCAACAGACATTCACACACCTAAATAGAGACCCGAAAGATAAAACAAAGTAAATAGATATAAAGACAAAAACACGGTCATGGTAGGACAGAACTACTGACATCGAAACATCATATCAGAACAATCCTTCCAACTAAGGAGAGTAAGGTAAGAAGAAAGACTTCTAACAAAACCGATAGACTCCAAAAAAGAAAACACACACATACAAAGGTATGTTTAACACTTTAATAAGTAAGATCAAGACACGTCGAACTGTCCCTAACTCAACTTGGATATCACGAAACCCATCATATGAGTAAAAGTGATATAACTAAGAAGGTTAGGTCCTTGTACCATATAAAGATGTAGATAAACACAGTAGAAACTAAAGAAAGTAGTCACAAAATATGAAGAGGTATATATACAGAAAACAAAGAATTCCATTTAAATAAGTATTCATATACCCGAAGGGAGTATCAAGTCAAACATTTCTTAGACGGACGTTACACCTCTGGGGTCAAGTTAAAGACCTAACCCTTCTAGACGACCTCTTCCCTATCCGATGGGGTGAAGTCATAAGAACCCAAAGGGAACACCGAGTCGTCTACTTCTTAGACGGACGTTACACCCTCTGGACCCAAACTAGGGACCAAATCCTTCTAGGGGACCTCTTCCCTTTCCGATGGGTGAGGTCATAAGACCGGACCTCTTAAGGTACCTGACATATCAGGTACCCCAGTGTTTGTCAGTCTGTGTTGTTTCCGGGTAGATCAATTTCGATACCAAAAAGGTCATCAGTACATACCTACACTCTCAACCTGATTTCTTTTGACTCGTGACTTCTTAACTACGAAAACTTGACACTACAACTTCTGAGAACTCTCAGGAAACCTGACGTTTCTCTAGGTTGGTCAGGTAGGATTTCCTTTAGTCAGGACTTAAAAGTGACCTTCCTGACTATGACTTCGACGTTGAGGTTATGAAACCGGTGGATTACGTTTCTTAACTGAGTAAACTTTTCTGGGACTACGACCCTTTCTAACTTCCGTCCTCCTCTTCCCCTACTGTCTCCTACTCTACCAACCTACCGTAGTGACTGAGTTATCTGTATTCAAATTTATTTGAGACCCTCTACCACTACCTGTCCCTCCGGAACGCACGACGTCAGGTACCCCAGTGTTCTTCAACCTGTGGTGACTCTCTGACTTGACTAACTAAGTATTCATAAAATAAGAAAAACAACGTTACAACTTACCCTAACAAAGGAATTAAAGAAAAAGACAAAAAAGTAACAATCACATATCACGTTCCCTAAAACCCCATAATTAAAACATAGGACGTTGAAATGAAATAAGTAACCAATCGATATCATTAAAAGACCACCATAGAAATCCCAAAAGACACATCTCCTAGTACAGTAAACGTTTGTCACTCTCAAAATGAAGAAAAAAAGTTTAGATCTAAGGAGAATAAAGAAAAAGAAGAGACTAACGACACCGACCCTGAAGGTTTTGATACAACTTATCATCACCACTCTCATCCGTGGGAACGGAACAAGGACTAAAATCTCCTTTACAAAAATTAAAAAGTGGTAACTCTTATTACAAACGACGCCCAAACAGTTTATAACAAAAATAATACAACTCCATACAAGGAAGACACGGACGAAAGACCTCAAAATTTAGTATTTACCGACAACTTAAAACAGTTTCCGAAAGAGACGTAGGTGACTTTGTTAGTATAACAAAAATAGAAGGTTAAACAATTATACCACATAGTGTAATTAAATAGACACTTATAACTTCTTAGGAATGTATAGACCTTATTTCGGGTAAACCAGTACTACATACTAGAAAACTTATACAACGACCTAAGACAAAGGTTTTTAAAAAACTCCTGAAAACGTAGATACAAGTAGTCACTATAATCGGACATCAAAAGAAAAACACATCGTAAAAACAGACCAAAACATAGTCCCAATACCACCGGAGTATCTTACTCAGACCCTCAAACGGAAGAAGACGTTGAAAGACCTTCTCAAACGTATCCTATCTATGATCGAGAAGAGACTTAAAAACCATTTTAAGTGGACACTTCAGTAGACCAGGACCCGAAGACAAACAACCTTCTAAACACTAAGGTCAAATCTAAAGGTACGAACACTAAACAGATAAGGTTAAAAGATAAAGAAGGACCAAATCAAAACCTTCCAACATAAAAAGATTCTTAAACAGGTTAAGAAGAATCAACATGTAAAATAACCGTAAATAAACGAATATCATCAGAGAATACTAAAAAACCTAAAGACACAGTAGACAACACTAAAGAGGTAAAAGTAAAGATTAAATTAACAAATTAAGAGGGAAAAATAAGAACTACCAAGAACTGATTGTCAAACAGATAAAACAAATAGAAGAGTTTCTTGGTCGAAAATCAAAACAACTAGAAACGATATCAGTGGAAGTAAAGAAAAAGTGAATAAAGACGAGATTAAAAATACTAAAGAAAGGAAGATGATTGAAACCCATAAAACAACAACAACAACAACAAGAAAAAGATCAACGAAATCCATATTTCAATCCTACAAATAAACTACAAAGAGAACAAAGAACTCCATCCGAACTAACCATATTTTGAGAAAATCGTGACGAAATGAATTAGACCATCCAAACCCCAACAGAACAAAAGTAATAGTAAAAAAGATACGTATAAAAATAAAGGAAAAAATAAAGAAGAAGTCTTCGTACAACAGATCGGAGACATACAAACACAAAAAATATCAAATAAAAAAGGACATTAACTATAGATTAGAATGACGTAACACTAGTCTTTTCTAAGAACTTTACTAAAGTTAAAAAAATTCAAATGGTTCTGATCTAAACACCGGGTCCTACACTAGATAGAATCTCTTACAAGACACATGGGAATTCTGTTTCAACTTTAGGTAACAAAAACCTACTTTACGGGACATATATACTTAATCCAGATTGTTCAGGTAACATTGTTAATTTCAAACACAAAGGAACAATTAAAAGACAAACCAACTAGATTGGTATCCACACTCACCCCATGATTTCAGGGGGTAATAATAATACAATGACAACGAAATTGAGGAAAGACTTCATTGGAATCTATTTTCGTTGATTATGTGTAAAGGACTCAACAAGATATCTACGATTTTGGTGGTGGTTCACCACTAGTACTCATTTATCGGGGGTTTGGATTATCACGGATTCCTAACTATTATAATTGGGAACACTGTGATAGGTTGTTTGTGACCCACAATGGAGTGGTAGTTGACTAGTCTCTTGACACGTGTTCGACTAGTGTATGAAACCGTAAGGGGAAAGAGTGAAACGGAAACTTTTTAGAAACGACTTTGGAAAGGGCGTCAAGTTCCAAAAACTCGTATTCCGCGAGTAAGAGAAACATAACCGTGGATGTGATTTACGACAAGAAAGAAAGTGGTGTTGGGTCACAGTCATCCGACCAAAATAACGTGTAGACCCGTTTGTCTGGTTTAAACAAAGTCACTGTCTTCAAAAGACACGGAAAAAAAAAAAGAAAGGACATTCACGTTCTAAAAAAAATTTCTTACATAACTCTATTATGTCCATAAAGGTGGATTATATCCTCTCCTTTAAAGGGGGTGGGAAGATCCATGAACGGACTTTGGTGGGACATTATTTTCTTTTTAATTGTCCTCTTTTTGTCTCAAATTATTGTACATATGAAGATCATACCCGAAGGAACCGCCATCGAGTCACCATTTCTTAGACGGACGGTTACGTCCTCTGTACCCAAACTAGGGACCCAACCCTTCTAGGGGACCTCCTCCTTTACCGTTGGGTGAGGTCATAAGAACGCATCTTTTAGGGTACCTGTCTCCTCGGACCGTCCGATCTTAGGTACCCTAACGTTTTCTCAGTCTATACTGTGTCACTAACTTGTTGTTGTTGTTTATGGAGGTCATATGTACTCTCTATGTAACCTTTTGTTGTTGAGAGTTTTTACCGAATTCTGTGGTGGAACTTATGGTAAATGTCGAATTCCGTTTTCTCTGTAACCCTTACCCTCCGTTCAATTTACTCTTTTCGTTCCGTTAACTCGAATTCCACTAATACGTCTACATTTAGACCCCAAACTTCTTCCTTAAGTATCCCGGACCTGAGGTAGAATCCGGACAAGTACGACTAGTACGAGTCGGTGGAAAGGGTACCTGAGACTTGAGACACGAATCACGGATACTTTTGTTGTTGTCTTCCTATTCTGGGGGAGGTCTGCCCTTGGAACTTCTCGTATAGATCCAAGGAGTAGTAGATTCTCTTTTGTATGTGATTAGTGGGGAAGGAGGTCTGTCCGGTATGTAAAAAGACATAGATAGTCTCACATTGAAGCCCAAATAACTAATAACCGATTAACAAACTGACAAACTCGTGTACTCGTGTATCGTGCACTTACTACCCCAATAACCCTAACATAAAAGGAACCAAATACATTCAGAGTTCCTTAAACCTCACCACCCAAGTCTGTGCATGTGTACCCCATATTTTCTAAAAGTGTTTACGACCAGCCCCAGGAACCGATTCCCCTCTGAGACGGAACCCCGGCGGCCACATTATTTGACGTGAGGTGATAGACGCAACAGGAAGGGTCACTCAAACAAAGGGCCTTACGCACCGATGTTGTTCCAAGAGAGGTAACTACTATCAAAGAACATAAATCTTAGGAGGTAGAGAAGGACCATGACTTTCCTCTGTAAATTTGACTATTTGATGACAACCCATAACAATTATAACAACTGTCAGAAACCTGATCTGGTATGAAAAACGGGAACCTATTGAAGAAGTTCATGATTCTATACGAGAAAGATGTGTGACGTAGGAGTTTGACCAATTTACTCCACATTTTCCTTAATATTCGACTTTTCTTCTACTGGAACCGGGTGACTCAAAACTAGTTCTTTGATCCTTATTACGAAACTTACGACAACTCCTCCTTCTCTGCGTCACTGACACATCCATTAGACCTCTGACACTATTAGTGACCCCTCTTCCGACAAACGAAGGTCAAATCAGGTGATTAATCAAAATGTCTTTCCGTCGACACAATGTGACACGTTCCCCAGTTACCGACATGTAAAAAGTAAGGTGGAAATGTTCTCAGTCTAACAAATTTTCGTTTGTTTCTAACCACTAAAAAAAAGGTTCTTTCGTTCACAGTCTGGGTAACGACCCAGAAAGGTAAGTAGGGATATACGGTGTATCAATAGAGTGTAGATATAAATATCGATATACATGACGTTTATGATAGTAACTAAAAATATCAGTACTTGAGAGTTTGGGGAAGATTTTCACCAAGACACAGGACACACAAGACGAAATCTTCTCTCCTTCTATCCTTTCATATCTATACTATATGTTTAAGAAAGGTGACCTTTTTTCATTCTACAATTTTGAGACAAAAGACGAAAGTTGAATATAATTTATACAAATTAGTTATAAATAATAATTAATTAAAAGTTATTATCCAACGTTAAATATTTCCGGAAATATATATGAATTAAGTGAATTGTTAGGACCGTTGATCCGTAACAATGGGAATATACCAAAGTTAAAGAACCTCTTACGACACGGTCCTTTTACGATACATAGGAGTCTCCTTGACTATAAGTGAAAGGAATTACTTTTGGTTTATATACATTGGATTAAAAAGGGAAGTACGGGACCGAAGATCCTTGGAGTCTAAGATTACATTATATATAAATACCGATAATATAGTTGGAAATCTCAATCTTTACGAAAGAGGAAAAGGAAACAAGACGAAAAGATAAAGACAAAGTAGTCGGAGTCCACTAATAATATGTATATTAAAAAGTATTAGACGAAGTCTACAAGACTTTCTCCTAGGTATACTCTTTTATTTCTTTTTTTACTTCCTTATTAAACCGATAATAACAGAATTAAAGTCTCTATCCACTTCGATGAATCGTTTCAATGTTTCGAACATTCACCGTCTCGACCTCGAAGTAGAGTCCGGACGACTAAGGTTTAAGGTGTACCAAAGATCTTACTGGGTAGGGAACTCTAATTCCACTCGATCCTAACATGGTTTACGGGACAGGGTTTCCTATTTTGTCAATGTAAAAGATGAGTGGCAACACGTTTAGGTATTCTAACGACTATGCTATAAGAATTTCTAGGAATTTCGGACCTGAACCCCTGTGTCAAAGTTAGGAACCAACCCCTTCTAAGGTGTGCGACACTTGTGAATTCGGACCCGTGGTGTTGACGACTCGGGTACGATCTCTCGGGTCTTCGACGTTGATGAGTCGGGTATACCACGTTGATGACTTCCGGGACGAGGACCTCGGGTACGAGGTGGTGTTCTCTTTGGTGAAGTTGTTCTTCGGGTGTATGGAGTCGTTTCTCATCGGGAGTGAACGGTGTTACTCTATTTTAGGAAAGTTTCGTTACTTCTTGGTCGAGTTCGATTTTTTAATTTTTATTTTTTGATTTCTAGGAATTAAGGTCTCTTTCTTCCTAGTTGTTTTGTTGTGACGAGAACAGTAAGGGTCGAAAAATGTACAAGTGAATCCTCTAATAGGTACAATTTTTACCCCCAATCCCACACCAACGTCTTGTAGCTATACCGATGATAGGTGTCGGGGAGGGTAGAGTAAGGTTTCTTCTCCTGTTTGACGAAGGAAGGTCAGAAGACTCTTTAACGTGGTCGACGATGGGAAAAGAGGGACGTCGAGCCGTACTTAAAAAGAAAAACAACCTTTCTTCTATATTTTTCAGTTACGTAATAAATATCATCAATAAAAGTAGTAATACATAAGTGTTATTAACTTTCCACCTTCACCTCATATTATATTACCTCACCCTTCTTTTACTAAACGTCTTTGAAGTCTTTGTAAGTATTCTTTACAAGTCAACGATTTTTTTTTTTAGGGTTGTGTTTGTAACCTAGAATTTTATGGTAAATTCGGTGGGTGTAGACGTTTCGAAATAAAAACGATACATAACCAGCTTTCGTTATCTCAATCACATTTTATCTTAGACTTCCTATTAAGAGTTAAGGAAGGTACAAGGTTCTGAACATTTCGTCAAGAAAAATGAGAGTCTCATTCGTATGGAAGACTACAAACCGGGCTGTAGGATTACCGAGGTTCTGTTACACAAGATACGACTGAATTGAAGTTAGGTAAAGTATTGTTCCGTGATATGGTGACTGAGGTGAGTTGACCTACAGTTTATATACAAGAGTCAATGTTTCTCTTGACCAACTATTTTACATCTATCTGGGTAGGATTACATAGTAGGAGTACTTTGTGTGTGTGTATAAGAAATGACTGTACATGAGGGTCCTGATATAAATGGATGTTTCCTGTCGTATATGAATAGTCTATATCTGCCACATAAAAGGTACTGTTCCGTGATTTGGAATCCAAAGGGGTACATAATATTCTCTACAGACCTGACCTATTGTGTTTCTTAGAAATAACCGACCCTCTGAAATTTGATTTGCATTGTCTTTTTGGACTGAGTTTTACAGAATTTGTGATTATTTTTACATAACAAAATACATTATTCTTCCGATATCGGAGAGTAACACACCAAGGTTCCGGTCCATCAAATCACTGAATTTCTATGACCCCAACGTTAACTTCGAGGAAAGTAGAAGGACAATAATACGAGGACACCGGAGTCGGATTGAGGTCGAGGGAAGTACGAGTGTGTCACGACCGTAGCAAGGTCCATAACATGTTCCGGTTTACCTTTTTCTCTAAGGAAAAGGGGTATTCAGAGGTAATTATACATCACTTTTTAAAGAAAGACTTCGGTAGGTCGTCCAAGGGGGATTACAAAGTAACTGATCTTAACATACTACATAGTCAGGGACATGACGTCCGTGGACCCTACTCTACTGGTAACAACTGAGTAATTTCAGTTCTTCGCTTACCCCATGGACTTTTTATACAATCAAGACAACTTTAAACCCTTTGTCCTCTTAGTTACCACCCGATCGTTAAATTTTTACGGAGGGGTCCAAATGGGGAACGGGTTGGTAGTTGAACAGGGTAATTGTAAACGAATTTTTACGAGAGTAGATGTATTTTATATGGCGGTGGAAGACTTGTCTTCTGTCAGAATTTAGAGTAGTCAGTTTTGTGGGTTAGACCACATAATAACTGACGTAGACCCTAGGGACCTGTAAATAAGAAGATAGTATCAGACGCGTGTGTAGCGATTTTTTTCTACAAGTAGTGATCGTATAAATTATATTTGATATTAAATAAGAGGGAGATTGGGGAGTGGTTTAGTTAAGGTCAAGACTTTTCCTTTACATCTTTGTGGATTGTTATCAGTGACCAGGTATCGTGAATATAAGACGAGCTACTCTCACCGTCCCGAAGAATAGGTCCGTCATCCCTCTTCATGAACCAGTAAATTAACCTGTCGGGGTCATGATGAGAGTCCTACACAGAAAGAAAGGAGACAACACCGTCTCTACCAAGTAACGAGAGGTTGTTGATAAGAAGAATGACCTGTGTGTTACTCCGGTGGAAAAGGTCGGAAAGATCGTGAATCAACGTCTGTACATCTGACGTAAGATCGGGTATCTTACGATCGCCTTCACGGTGTGTAATGAAGGTCCGACCCGGGTATTTTAGTGATCCTACACACGAATGCACAGCAAAAGGGGGAGGAAGGTTGAGTGATAGCTCATAGAGTTCACCTCTGACTGTCAATTTTCTACTACGACTTATACCATCTTTGAGGAGAAAGTTGGACTTGGGGGTTTACTGACGCGTCCATTTTCGACATGGTGGGTGAAGAAGTCAACGAGTCAGGACCATATACCTACGACGACGACGCCGATTCAGTGAAGTCAGCACAGGCTGAGACACGCTGGGGTATCTGCCGTCGGGTGGTCCGAGGGGGCAGGGACCCTAAGGGGCCCGTTCTTGTGACCTCACCCAACGGTAAAGGAAGAGGTTACGTACTTTCACTTTTCACTTTCACTTCAGCGAGTCAGCATAGGCTGAGAAGCTCTGGGGTACCTGACGTCGGATGGTCCGAGGAGGCAGGTACCCTAAAGGGTCCGTCCTCATGACCTCACCCTACGGTAACGGAAGAGGCCCATACACCTATTCTTTATTTTAAAGGTTACACAGACTTCGCAAATTGATCACCCAAATAAACAATACCGTCAGTGGGATGGGTATGGCTCTATTAAGAAATACCGTTGTCATCTCTACTTGTAACTCCCGTATACAATAATGACCCCCGACGTGTCGAAACCATAAGATGTAGGACAACCACCCTCAAATCACGAGTCCCTAAACGGGATCTCTGGCTCTTCAGTGGTCGGTAACAAATGATTGGAACCTGAAAGAAACCATTATGTTAAGGACATTCTTGGGTCATCCGAAGTCCACGAAGGTCAGTTGAGGTACCCGATTATTGTGTCGGTCTCTAGAAAAGAGCTTTATCTGACACTCGGATTCTTAAGGACTGAGGTGCGGTCCCTGAAGATGTACTACGGCCAGGAGGACCTGGAGTCTAATTACTGGAGACGGGGCTCCGTTAAACTTTGTTATTGGAACCCATCTTTGCTTTATGAGTATTAGGTTAAAACCGGTAGACCCAAAAGGAGAAGTGGTCCGTCTTTGTCGAAAGATTTTTAACAAATTCTACCTAGACCTTCGAATTCCAACAGAAAACCGACTATAAATAGACGACAACGATTTAGAGGACGAAGGGAGAAATTCTATCAGATAGCAATCAAAATTGAACAAAGAAAAGGCAACCTTGAAGTGACTTTCTGTAGGAGCCTAGAAGGATGGTAACGGGGATTATGGTTTTAGAAGGTCCGGGTCCTAAACACAAGTTCTCGTTCTTTATCAAATTTGATAACAAAAGGTCTGAGTCTTTTTTTTGGTGCTTGAATAGTCAGTTGAAGGAGTGATGGTAAATGAGTCAAGGAGTAAAATCAAAGGTAACGAAAGTCGTGAGGTGAAGACCTTATTGTAGACATAGTTGTCTTAATTATCTACAGTCTTTTTACTTAGTATAGATTCTTAGGTGAATAATTATGTCCTCTGTACCCAGATTAAGGACCAGACCCTACTAGGGTGTACGGTGTCGATGACTCGGACGTGTGGACCTCTGACACGGGACGTTGTTCTCTTCGGACGTGTGGAGTCGACCTCTCACCGGGGACGAGTGACGTTGTCCTCTCTCGGGTGAACGTCGTTACTTCTGGGTCACGTCTGTTTTTATTTATGTATTTTCTTATTATTTGGTGTAGAGACTAAATTTCTCGTTGACTTAAATGTCTTCCAATAACCTATCCATAGTACACCGTACGATCTGGTCCTCATCTCCTTCACAGTCCTTGTTACCGTGCTTCGTGGACGTCTTGACCGACCAACTCTTATTGAAGGTGACGGTGACTCAGGTTGTTGGGCGTCGAGTGTGAGGACGGTGGTGGTAACCCCACGACAGTGACGGTGACAATGATTATGATAAGATCCCCTGATTGGAACGACGGTACAGGAGACGGTGTTCTTTACGAAGAAACGATAAGAGGTAAGGTCTAGGGTCCCATTCGGACCCTTCGATGTAGAGAAACCGACTCGGATCCAGAGTTAGCAACCGAAGGAGACACCGAGTCGTCACTTCTTAGACGGATGTTACGTCCTTGGTGTCCGTTAGGGACCCAGTCCTTCTAGGGGACCTCCTCCCGTACCGTTACGTGAGACCATAAGAACGGATCTCTTAGGGGACCTGTCTCCTCGGACCGCCCGATGTCAGGTATCCTAATGTTTCTCAGCCTGCACTGAGTTCGTTGAATCGTGTGTGCGTCCAGAGTATGTACGAGAACTGAGCGTTCCCTCCGACCTATTTACTCCTGGACCGTAATCAAAGAGGGAGACGGAGTATTTTACCCTTGAGGGGGTTCATCTCTTCACCGAGTCTATGTTTCGTCGGTCTTTCTAAAGGATGACAGGAACATTCGTTATACTTTTACACGTTGGTTTCGAAGATAAAAGATCGTCTCGTAATTTTGACTGACAATTTAAGTAAAGATAAGTAAATGGGTTGTTAAGAACGAACAGGAAGAGAATACAGTCGGTGTGCTAATCAACTAAAGGACTGGAAAAATACAGAGACTCTGTCTCCTAGAGGAAAAGAACCTAAAGTGGAGACGGTCCCCGTAGGGACTCTCTTCTAGGTTAGGTCCGGTGTCGTATATGGAAGTCTTTGAAGTCAGTAGGGAGAGTAACCTTGCAAGGGTGGTCCTCCAGTCATATACCTGTCATACATTAAAATCAAGATTTGGTGCACCCAATCTTAAAGGAATCTCTGTGGTGGTATTGAAGAGTTCTTCCAAGTGTATGCTTGGGTCTTGTGGTCTCTAGTACCTGTCGAACGGGGTGGATAAGATCCTACATGGACTTCGAGTCGGACTCGGTCGGGAGTCTGGTGGACAGGGGAAGAAAGGAATTTCAGAACTACGGTCAATTAAGTGATGCGGAACAGTGGGTAGTTGGAGTATTTTTTTCCTCAGAGTATCTCAGAGAAGTATAAAAAATATGACTACTAAAATACACAAAGGAGGGGAGACCGGTCGGGGGATGATAGATTGACAGTGTTATAAAATGTAAAAGTTCTTTAGAGTAAAGTGCTACTTCTTTTTAAGGTAGTAAAATTAGTAGAAATTGTCTTCTGAGTAATTTGGAAGAACTGAACTAAATTTAGATCAAAAGAGGATTCTTATGTTAAAGGAAATCGGCAGAAGGGATTTTACTTAGAAAGGAGGAAAAGTCGTAATCCCCTCTGGATCCAAGCTAGGGACCTAACCTTTCTAGGGGACCTCTTCCCTTACCGATAGGTGAGGTCATAAGACCGGACTTCTTAAAGTGACTGACATATCAGGTACCTCAGTGTTTCTCAGCCTATGTTGACTTTTTTAAAGTGAAAGTGAAAGTCGTAATCCCAAACCATACACACACTCACTAACCTCCCCCTGTCTTAGGGGTCCTGACCGACCTTTCGTAACAAGAGGGCAGCGACACATTTATCGGGAACAGGACACCTCCAATTTGGTAAGTCCAATACATGGGTCATCCACAGGAGTATCTACTGGAAGATGTTATAGATCTTCGAAAGTAGACTGATGTCAGAAGTGGCATTTGAGAATAAATCGGTAATAAGGTTTACTGAACAGACAGGTATGTGTGTTCCGGTGACAAGATTGGAGTACCATAGAACAGGAGGAGTGGAGGTACAGACCGTTAGAGAAAGGTGGGATATGTGAACTTACAAGTAGGGGTCCCTGACAAAACTGTGACTTTGGAACTTGAACCTAAAGGGTAAAAGAAAGTGGGGGGTGAAAAAAAATTAACCTCATCCCAGCTAAATGTTACAACATAAGTAAAGATGGTATGTCGGTTCGTTCGTCCAATACGTACATGTATATAAGTGAGAAAATTTCTAAGAAAAGGGTGTATCTAGTAACGTCTCGTAACTCATCTCAACGGACACGATATGTTATCCAGGAATAATCAATAGATAAAATATATTATCACACAGGGACAGTTAGGGTTAGAGGACTAAACAGAGAGGGAGAGAGTATGGGGGACCATTGGTATTCAAACACAGGATAAAAGATTAGTGGTAGAGGAGAAGATATTAAAAATGGATAATGTATGTGATTTGTCTAGGAAACTAGTATAAGTCTGTAAGCCCTCGAATTAGAGAACTAAAAAGAGGATTAAAACAGTCAGAGAAACTTCCAAGTAAAGAAAGACATGGACTAGATTTGAGTCCCCGGACTATTAAATAAGAGAATAGAATCAAAGGTAAGAGAACGGAGTAATGTGAATGTGAAAAGGGAGGAAGGGTTGAAAGGTCCTTTTGTGAACGAAATATAGGTAGACAGGTGAGACAGTCGTTGAGGTAACTCCAGGTGTGTAATCCATGAATTATTTATGACTTAATTAATCAACGTGAAGAACGTAATCTACAATAGTAACGTAGTCTGGTATCGTCTCACCTCGTAAAATCGGTGGAAGTCCAATAATCCTTAGAGAATGTTAGTCGAAGGATGCTATCGGTCGAGATTAGAAGGAACTAGATTGTCACGAAATGGTGGTTACTAGTTATGGTTTAAATAAACTTCATTTCATTCACGTGAATAGTCATTAAGAAAAGTTGTAAAAATCATTGAAAGGACAAGATCCTACACCTTCCTTCCATGATTCGTATTTTTAACTAAGAGGTATAGTAGTCCCTGTTGATCTCAAGTGACATAACTTCGACTTAGAACTTGAGACTTATCTTTGAGTAGACACTTCCTTTCACTTGTTCTTTAAAGTCCGTTTTAATATCCGTTTAAGTTTTCCACAGTTTCACATATCACAAAAACTCCTTCCCGACTCCTTTCGTTCGATATAAAAGATTCACAGATAAAAACGGTCGGAACACATTCCGTGAAATTTATGTAATGGATCGTTCGTCAAGTCACTTGAACTTTTATCCCTTGGACCCTCTTTCTTCACTACCTTCCACCAGTCTACTCCAACCTTTCAATCGTATAACGTCCCAAGACTTTCTAGGATGTACTTTATATTACAATATAAAAATGAATTTCCAATATTCGTCAGTAAAATCGTAAAATTTATCCCTTACTACATTAGTATATCTGTAAAAACCTCCTAGTGACTACTGACATTCTTCCTTCTTGAGTCCTACAAGTTACTGTACTAGGTGAGGATCAGGCGATGAAAAAGGGGTCGTAGACGATGACGACAACAATAGTAATTCAACGGTTCAGTACAGACTAATAAACGTTGACGTACCTGACATTGAGCGGTCTGAGGAGACAAGTACCCTAAAGGGTCCGTTGTTATGACCTCACCCAACGGTACGGGAGGAGGTTCCCTATAAGGACAGGGTCCCTAGTTTGGGTGAAGGGGACGTAACCGTCCTTCTAAGAAATGGTGACTCAGTGGACCCTTTGGAGGAGATGATGACGACGACGACGATTTAGCGAAGTCAGTACAGACTGAGACACGTTGGGGTGTCTGCCGTCGGGTGGTCCGAGGGGGCAGGGACCCTAAGAGGTCCGTTCTTGTGACCTCACCCAACGGTAAAGGAAGAGGTTACGTACTTTCACCTTTCACTTTTAACTTTCACTTCAGTCAGTCAGCACAGACTGAGAAGTGCCAGGGTACCTGACGTCGGATGGTCTGAGGAGGCAACTACCCTAAAAGGTCCGTTCTCATGACCTCACCCCACGGTAATGGAAGAGGTTAGATGATGACGTGAACTACGAATTATTTCTCAGTGGAGTCTGTATTTACTTACTTACTCTGACCTTCATCTCTCCTATTAACCCTCCAAAAATATTGTCAAGTCTACTCCCTTCAGACTAGATTCCAGTATTACCATGTCCACCTCCTCTCTCCGGTCTTTCTGAACCCCCTTTAACCTAAACACTAAATTCTCTCTTCTTTTTTCTAGACTATGGTCCATCAAGAGAAACCAAAATATTATTATTAAGGATGGGGTCTCCTAAAATCTAGTAGTTTACAATTACTTGATTCCATATGTTATGTAATATAATTACTTACTTTATGTGAACCCCTAACACAACCTGACACTCGTTTTCTTTAAAGATATTGGATCCAAATTTATATAATCCTGAAAGTAAAAAATTGTATTCTTTTAATCTCAGTCCACGATATAGTCCTGACTATCTCGGAAGATATGACGGTGGTCTAACAGTCAAGGAGAGCGAAAGTCAAGACGTCAAAAAGATTTATATACACGATATCCGACTTACAAACACACAGGTGTTTTAAGTATATGACTTTGGGTTACAGCTTCCACTGCAATAATCGCCCACTGCTGGGAAATTGTACTAATACATTACTCCCGTCTCAGGATTTCTTATCCAAAGTCAAGTCAAGTCAAGTCAAGTTAGCGAGTCAGCACAGGCTGAGAAACGTTGGGGTACTTAACGTCGTGCGGTCCGGAGGGCCAGGTAGTGGTTGAGGGTCTCAAGTGGGTCTGAGTGCAGGTAGTTCAGTCACTACGGTAGATCGGCAGTAGGAGACAACATGGGAAGAGGAGGACGGGGGTTAGGGAGGGTCGTGGTCTCAGAAAAGGTTACTCAGTTGAGAAGGGTACTCCACCGGTTTCATGACCTCAAAGTCGAAGTCGTAGTAAGGGACGTTTCTTTAGGGTCCCGACTAGAGGAAGTCTTACCTGACCAACCTAGAGGAACGTCAGGTTCCCTGAGAGTTCTCAGAAGAGGTCGTGGTGTCAAGTTTTCGTAGTTAAGAAGCCGCGAGTCGAAAGAAGTGTCAGGTTGAGAGTGTAGGTATGTACTGGTAACCTTTTTGGCATCGGAACTGATCTACCTGGAAACAACCGTTTCAGTACAGAGACGAAAACTTATACGATAGGTCCAACCAGTATTGAAAGGAAAGTTCCTCATTCACCGAAAATTAAAGTACCGACGTTAGTGGTAGACGTCACTAAAACCTCGGGTTTTTTTATTTCAGACTGTGACAAAGGTAACAAAGGGGTAGATAAACGGTACTTCACTACCCTGGTCTACGATACTAGAAGCAAAAGACTTACAACTCGAAATCCGGTTGAAAAAGTGAGAGGAGAAAGTGAAAGTAGTTCTCCGAAAAATCAAGGAGAAGTGAAAGACGGTATTCCCACCACAGTAGACGTATAGACTGCAATAACTATAAAGAGGGCCTTTAGAACTAAAGTCGAACACAAAGAAGGTCAGGTCGCAAAGAGTCCTACATGAGACGTATCTTCAATTTATTCGTCCCACTGTTATATGTCGGAACTGCATGAGGAAAAGGATAAACCTTGGTCAGACAACAAGGTACAGGTCAAGATTGACAACGAAGGACTGGACGTATGTCTAAAGAGTTCTCCGTCCAGTTCACCAGACCATAAGGATAGAGAAAGTCTTAAAAGGTGTCAAATAACACTAGGTGTGTCAGTTTCCGAACCGTATCAGTTATTTCGTCTTTATCTACAAAAAGACCTTGAGAGAACGAAAAAACTACTAGGTCTCCTACAACCGTTAAACTAGAGACCAAGGAGATGGAAAAGATTTTGGTCGAACTTGTAGACCTTCAAGTGCCAAGTGCATGACGATTTCGGACCGAACCTCTTAAAACTCGCACTGAAATGATCGTACACTCTACTTACGTTAACACGTCATCAAACTCGTAAGAAACCATAACCGAAAGAAACCTTAACCGGTGACGACTCAAAAGGTTTAACCGACCGTATAACTCACGTCGTGAAAGGGTCGTAGTAGAAAGTCCTACACTTTGTCGAGTTGACCTTAAGGTAGTGGAGGTGATCGAAACAAGTATCACTACGAAAGATTCCGGGTGAACTGAAGTGTAAGGTCCTACAGACCGAGATCTAATTACTGGTGTGGTAGTACTAATAGGTCCAGTACTTGTAGAAAAAACATGTCAAGAAGACACATAAGAACGGTGGAGAATTATAGAAGACGAAGACAATCCAGGTATGGTAAAGACAGGAAATAGCTCGGGTAGAAACGTACTTTACAAGGGAACCGTAGAAATTAAAAGAACTTCTCTAGAGATCAGAAAGGTTAAGACAAGAAAAGGAGATAAAGAAAGAAACGTAACTAGCGACTCCTTCCGAAAGAATAGAGAGGAACGATAAAAAACCTTGAGACGTAAGTCTACGAATATAAAAAGGAAAAGAGGAAACGAAAAGTGAAGAGAAGAAAAGTGTCGATACACATTCCGGAGGGGTCTGTCGGTAAAACGAAAAAACGTAAAGAAAAGGTACCCCTACCAGAACTAGGGACAGAGGAGATGCTACAGTACTTGGAGTCAGGTATCAAGTAGTCCGTGAGATAAATAGTCTAGATGAGGGAATTTAGATAAAGAGTGAAGGTGACATATTAGTGTTCCCTAAACTAAATCCAGTATGGACTTACCAGATCACCAAAAGGGATGAAAGAAGTTAAATTTAGACTTGAACCGTTATTCCTCAAGTACTAGACTCGGTGTCAGTCGAGGGGCAGAACAAAAACAACTGACATATCTCGAAGAGGTAGAAACCGACGTTTCTTATATTAGTTAGACTAAAGCCACAACTGATAGACCACTACAGGTACACATCTCAGAAGAGAACACAACAACCTTCTCCAAAAAACGATACTGGTCACACAAGAGAACCGTTTTGCGATAAATCGTGAAAATATTTTCTCCAGGATCTTTAGAAGGAGGGGAGAAGGTGGGACACTCTTATGTTGTTCAGAGGTCAGACGTTAAACCTTCTCCCAAGAGTCGTCTTGAGGTGGTACGACCGTGGGGTTAGAGCCTGTTGATCGAGGTCTTGATATTCGTTATGTAAAGACGAGAAATATTCGGTGGGTCAGTCACTATAAAACAATATCGTCGGAACTACCTGATTCTGTCCTACCAAAAGTGGAGTATCGGTGGTTGGTCCCAACCCACGTATAAGGTATTTCCAGTTTCCCCTCCTAGTTTCCCGTTTCCAACAAGAGACCGACTAAACGGTGAAGACACGTTACAAGGGGTTTTCAAGGTGGTGTACCTGGTACCGAAGTAGTGAAACAGGGGGTCACGTTCTTCCTGTCCTTTTCGTCACAAAAGTAATGAGTGCAACGTTCTGTCCTTTGTCAGTCACAAGTGAACTTTCCTTTTTCTCGGTTTGTTTGTACTCGTCACAGAAAGTATTGTAGACCTTTCCCTTCCACTAAACTCCTCCCCAACCTTGGTTTCGGTGTCCAAGTTCTCGGTTCGAGAGTAGTGACGAGGTGTGACGGACAGGTGATTCCCGTCTTGACCCGTCAGGAGACCATGGTGGTGGGGTATTTGGAAGAATTGAGTTCCGGTATATACCCGAACTTTCGAGGTCCTATGGGGACTCTCAAATACATGTTCAGTCCCCTCTCTTCAAAGAGTCTTTCTACAAGAGTTGAAATTGTCTGAGGAGTCTTCTTACACCCTAGGTGTCTCCTACTCTCGTTCGAGACTGACTTATCGAGGGTCATGTTCTCATTCACGATGGTGACATGTTCGTGCGACTTGGGTTAGAAGACACGTGTGTGTGCACGCGCACGTGTGTGTGTGTGTGTGTGTGTGTGTGTGATCCTCCCTCCACTATAGTAATATGGAACTAACAAAACTGGTAAAGACTAAATCTTTCTAATCTCCAAAGGGAACATGGAGAAATACCAAGAGTTCTCCCAAGTCCAACTATGATTTGAAATCTTTTAACTTACTCCTACCAGTGTCTTTTTTCTAGTAGAGGGACATTTCCTAAAGAAAATAAATGGTTATCTCCGACCAAGTAGAGGAACCAAAATTCTGCTAAAAGAATAAGGATATACATGGGGTCAGATATCCGACTTTGACTCGCGTCCTGTCGGGAAGACACTCCCACTCAAGAAGGTGACCTGAGAGAGTAGGGTCACAGAAGGACGTTGTAGAGTAAGTGATCCTTTGGAGACCTTGATGACCACAGAGTACAAACGAGGTAGGGGTACAACGATTTCAGTACACAATGAGAAATCACAAAGAAAAATGAAATTTTTAATATTGGACACCCTGAAGGGACCACCAGGTCGCAAATTCTTAGTCGGACGGTTTCGTCCCCTGTGGTCAAACTACAGACCCAACCCTTCTAAGGTGTACGGCGCCCCGTTGATTTGGACACGTGGCATTGATGACTCGGGTGAGAACTCTCGCCACTCGGTCTTGATGACTCGGGTGTTCGAGATCTCGGGTACGAGTCGTTGTTCTCTTCGGTGGCGTCACTGTTCGAGAGTGTAAAGTTGATCTCTCATCAAGTACGAACGGTGTTGATTTCTTTCGGAAGTTCGTCGTTACTTCTGGGTTCACGTCTGTATTTATTTATTTATTTATATATTTTTAATTTTCATGTTGGACACGGAAAACGAATTTTTACTCTAATATCTATGTTACATATAAGTCAACGACTAGCCATCATGAATAACTCATAGACGATGCGAAGTACGTGATGTCGAAGGAGATTAGGAAACGGAGGGAAGGGGTGTGGATCCGACGGGTAGTCTGGATTGTGAGTCCAGAGAGGACGGTTTCTGAAATCTAAGGTACTGGGTGTTCGAAGACCAATACTCCTTCTCTCTCGGTTCTTTCGGAGTACACACATCACTTTCGGGTAAACCCGTCCACGGCTAATGTCGACGTCTCCGACTCTCTCTACGAGTAATCATCTCTACTTATTTCGGCATTTCACCGAGTACATCTGTAAGTCGAACTGACGAACATAGGTATGAAATCTTCTTTACTAGTGAAGAGACTTTTACCATAGCACAATTCCTTCCACGAGAATCGATAGACATTGACGGGAAAAACTCGTGGGCACAGTGTAGAATGGGTAGGAGGAAAATGCTACTTCGTTTTACTAAATTTACTTACCTCGGTGTATTAGGATAGACCTCTACATGACTTTTTATTCCGATATACAGTCTTCTTTCTAAAAACGGGTAAACCAAGTCATTAAATTGAAGAGGGACTGGAGGTAAATTTCTGTATAACTACGGTCCAAGAAGACGGTCGATCAATTTAAGATCAAAAGGTCATCAAAGACTTTAACTCCAACGAAATAGTTCTAGTTGTGACCTCTTGTCGTATAAGGTACACCGAGATTTTACCTGTCGAAATAAGGAGAACAAATAAAGTCACTTATATGTCTTGAAAATTGAGTATTAATGAAATTATACAGGAATCTTTACTCTGACGTCCATATGTTAGAGAGAAAAAGGTTTGTTAGGGGATTTAACCGTAGACCATTACTACTTACTAATGTATTAATTGAACATGAATTTCCTCCTCTTTCAAAGAATGGGTATAACCTTTCTTTACTGAATATCGATAAGATAAATTCAAGTCTCGTACTTTCTCATAGTATCAACGTTGTTTAACCCTTCTTTTATTATTTATCTATCGAAATGTTTAGTGATCACACGAATAAATTCTGAAAGACCGTGTAAGGAACCGACAATATTCTCAAAACTAATTGACCCAAGACCTTAATAGTACGTTACATATCTAAAGAGATACCTTTTTAGTTTGGATTTGATTATCAGTCACCAACCGTAAGAGTTCACCCGGTTTTCGGAATTGTTTAACATTTCTTATACAGTTTTCTGTCTAACTGAACCAAACGACTTAAATCCCTTTACGAACGAGACTGTCAATTAGTTAACTTTATGAACGTTAACTTTCTAACACAATGATTAAGAGAAGTGTTAAATAGAAAGAAAGGAGTAGAGAAGATTTGTTTCGGAGTCTTTACTGACGGAAACGGTTACTTCAATGGGTAAATCGTACATCTAAAAGACTTTGTACCCACCGATTGACCGTTTTGAGAATTAATTAATCGAACCTAAAATAAAGACTTTTAATAGTACTCTACAACGAAAAATTCAAAGAAGGGTTAGTACCACATCCTTTCAACTTTGTATGTACTCAGTTTGTTGAGATTATTAAATTTTATTTAACTCTTTAGTTCTACGTATCTGTTTGGAAAACTCTTCTTGTGAATTCCAAAATAGAATAAATTAGTTATTACCTACAACAATAGGTTCTTTAGTCATCTAAACCCATCTAAACAGAAGGGAGTGGAGATGCTCACTAATTAATATTTTATGTTTGTATTTTAGTATTTTATATTCATACAGAGTCTTTGAGACTTAGGACTCGAATAACGAAAAGGGGAGGGATGAGTCTTTATGGACTCCGATTTATTCCCTGTAAGTATTGTGTTTCCTATTTTATACTTCGGGTAAATTAAAACATACAAGAGGTGGTTTTAAATTTTCTACTAGATAGAAAAAATAAAAAAGTACAGGAAACTAATCTTGTCATTCAGTACTTACATAGAATTTTTACATAGCCCGTATTTTCTTTTCTCACATCTTCACTCTTTTTCCTTTCCCCTGAATTCTAACTACTCTATTCTTTATTGTTGACTTACGTATACCCGGAACAAACCCAGAACTAAGCTAAACCGGTGTTATGTGGTGTAGAAACTTCATTAAACCCCTAGTACTTATACTTGAACGATAGTCTATTATGATTCTTTAATGACAATTAAGACAATCTAAATTAACACCGTACTATGTATATATATATATATTAGTCTCTACTTCTTGTTTCTTAAATGTCGTCTTTACCGTATTGGAAACCTCAAACGAGATTCTATCAAATCCTTTCTTGTTTTTCCCACCTTCTCATTTTTTTTTAAACTGTTTACAGTATAAATAAGTTCAACTAACTACTCATACTTCTATAAAAATCTTACAGGCAGACAAACATAAACTAATTTTTAAAAGGTGTTATTTTTAATACTAGAATTAAGTAACGGAGTCTTTACTCGTTTATGTACTTAACGTTTGAAACAAATGAACATAATCGACAAGGTCAATCCGAAAGAATTGTTCTCTAACGAAATTCGAGGCGTGCATTTCGATCCCAGCGAAAACAGGTGCCCACTAAGATAAAAGAGACGGGTGTCAATCGTCTCTTACTCTCTCCTACTCGATTAATGTCGGAAAACACAGTGATCCAAGTTCGTTGGTTGATATATAATTTCAGACGGGGTCCGATGTCACTAAGACCCCATCCCCGATCCCAAATAAAGTGAAGGACAATGAACCACTCCTAATTCTCCTCCTTTCGAAAACACAATCGAAAAACCACCCCTTCTACTCTCCCTCCTCGGGGAAGGACGGAAGTGGTCGGTCACTCCCTTCGGTCCTTAGGGGAGATTGACTCGACCTGTCAAATAGATTCTTCCCTACTTGTTGGAGGAAATACGACTGTCCATTCTTATGTGTCCCTTTCTTACGAGAACCGGAAGGACATCTCCTTGTTCACTATGTAAAGGAATGTCTTTGGTTCTATGACGAAGGTGTTTGTAACTTTTCTACAATGCACCTCTTCTTACTCCTTACCCGTACAGTCCATTCAGACTCTTGACGAACCAATCTCCACAATTCGTAAAAAAAGGGTGTTTTTACATTGTACACACATTATGGAATTATGTATGCTGTTCGCAGGATCATTCACATGGACGTCCTCCGTCTTACATTATTAAGGGTTTGACAAAACTGGTGACTAAGAAAAAGGTCCTCGTAGTACACTCTGATCATAAAGAACCTTGTGTGAGACCTTTTACGACGGAAACTGGTTTGGTAAAAGTTGAATTCAGAGTTCACATGTTACCCGAGAATTGAACCCAGAGAGAAAGGGAAACACGTATGATATCGGTATTGTTTCAACGAAAAATGTATTTAAGTATCTTAGTCAAGTCAAGTCAAGTAAAGTCAGCGAGTCAGCACAGACTGAGACGTTGGGGCACTTAGCGTCGTGCGGTCCGGAGGGACAGGTAGTGGTTGTGGATCTCAAGTGAGTTTGAGTGTAGGTAGCTCAGCCACTACGGTAGGTCGGTAGAGTAGGAGACAGTAGGGGAAAAGGAAGACGGGGGTTAGGGAGGGTCGTAGTCTCAGAAAAGGTTACTCAGTTGAGAAGGGTACTACACCGGTTTCATGACCTCTAAGTCAAAGTCGTAGTAAGGAAGGTTTCTTTAGGGTCCCGACTAGAGGAAGTCTTACCTGACCAACCTAGAGGAACGTCAGGTTCCCTGAGAGTTCTCAGAAGAGGTTGTGGTGTCAAGTTTTCGTAGTTAAGAAACCGCGAGTCGGAAGAAGTGTCAGGTTGAGAGTGTAGGNTTACTCAGTTGAGAAGGGTACTACACCGGTTTCATGACCTCTAAGTCAAAGTCGTAGTAAGGAAGGTTTCTTTAGGGTCCCGACTAGAGGAAGTCTTACCTGACCAACCTAGAGGAACGTCAGGTTCCCTGAGAGTTCTCAGAAGAGGTTGTGGTGTCAAGTTTTCGTAGTTAAGAAACCGCGAGTCGGAAGAAGTGTCAGGTTGAGAGTGTAGGTATGTACTGGTTCCTTTTTGGTACCGGAACTGATCTACCTGGAAACAACCGTATATATATTATATATATTACAATAAATACAAAAACCAACACAACTCAGAAGTAACGACACACCCGAAAAAGAGACCAACACCACTCACCCCCGATGAGAGACCAACGTTACACATCCGAAGAGTAACACCACTGAAGAGAACAGTGTCGTGTCTGAGGTCCACGAAGTCATCAACGCCGTACGCTCGAGTCATCAACACCGTGTGTCCGAATCAACGAGGTGGTTTACACCCTAGAAGGTCCTGGGTCCCTAACTTGGACATAGAAAGTGTAACCGTCCATTCAAGAAGTGGTGACTCGATGGTCCCTTCAGGTCACGGGTCTAGAAATGGAACCATAAGAGAGGGTACTTTTATCGGTGAAAGGGTGACTCGATCCAGATGAGTTCAAGACGGTAATGGGACGTAGGAAGGACCTAGTCGACTCAAGTGTCACGAAGGAGGGAGGAAATGGTGAACAAAGGTAATACAAGTAAATCGTGAGTTTATGAAGGAATAATTATGTGGACACGTGTGTGTGAGTGAGTACATATACGGAATAGAGGATATAATCTGACGGTTGAAAAACTTTTATCTCTAAAATTGAATAATATAATGTCACTTATTTCATATCCGTAAACGACTCATTTATAATTTGAAAAGGTAACATAAGAGGGTGAAGACCGTAAAGAATCGTGTCACGGATTGTATATCGTCTTAGGACGATCAGTAGGTGTAAAATGAAGCGTCGACAGTGGGGTAGAACCGGAGTGGGAACTAAGGAGGGATCTTCCTTACTAGTGAAGGAGAGAACACGTGGGTGTCATATTAGTGTCTATCACATTATGTAACAACGAAAGTAAAAAAAGATTTCGAGAAGGGAATGATCCAATATCTCTGTCTCTGGTAATAAAAGGTAGAGACAAAGGAGTTTCGGAATAGTCCATACATCATCTATGTATTATCTAGAACAATTTATATTTACTCTCATTCAGTCAAATAAAGACCAAGAATGTGACTATAAATTTTATTAGATATGTTAAGATTGACTATGATATTAAGAAGGTAAAACAAGTTTGTATAGTGTCTGTATATATTATGAGATTCACCATTTTTACCTGAATACATCATGTAAAGAAAATAAGTAAGTTTCTGTTTCGTATATCAAGTTTTCATTAAAATAATTTTTTTCGAAGATGTACTTTAAAACATGAAGTTATTATTAATAAAGAACATTTCTACTGTTCGACAATACTTTCGGGGTCTTACCCACACATTGAGTTATACCATTTATTTTTTTTTTCAAAATCAAAAGGGTTTAATATTTTTATACTTATATAATAAGGGTGAACTGATAGAAGGTTCTTAGGACATTATAAATTGTGACAATAAATACCTTGTGTCATTATACGTAACTCTTTCTTGACACATTCGTCGTAAGAACGTTTATTACAAACCTACTCTTGAAGGAGGTCGTTTATAAAAGAGGTAATATTTTACCAGTTTTCATAAGTCGCTTTTTGGTATTAATGACCTCTGAAACATTAACCGTACGTTCGAATCACGCTCGGTGTCATCTGATTCCCAACGTAAGTGTCTTCGGACGTGGTTAAGTGACCTCGACCCTCTATGTCATGAATCATCGTGTTATTGGTTATCTTGTGATAACTGGTCATCCCGTCTGTCTTATTTTTATAAAAGTAACCAAGACAAAAATTTGTTGTCAATTGAAATGTTAATAAAAAACACATCTTTTTTGATGTGTTTGATGAACAGACTTTTATGTATCATTAAAAAATGAATTTATTTACACCAATTTTAATATGTAAAACGATAATTTCATGTTTCACCCACGTTTAAAATGTATCACTAAATAACATTTGTGAAGTGGTAGTATTTATTCGTACAGACTTCACGGAGAAATTAGTCCATGATCACTACATCTATTTATACCAGAATGGGTGAATCCTTGAATAACTGAGACATTACAAATAGAAATGACAAGAACAGATCTCGTTCGTTCTACCTCAGTTCAAAGGGTTATCTCAGCTGTGTACACGGTTATAAAAGAAATTCGATGTAACTCTTTATTTGATGTATATTGTTTTCTTTATAAACAAGGGTATGTCAGTTAATATGTAATTCTTTAAGGAATAACTCTAGGAAGAGAGAGTAAGGGTTCACAAGGATTTATCAGAATTAAATCTCGTTATCCGAATTTAGTCTCTCCCGAGTTTTTATTACTGGTTCTGGTTCCTGTCTCACTTCGAGCGGTCATATCATTGATCAAGGAGTCATTTGTATAGTCAGTCCGTTGTTATAGTCGAAGTAAACCGTTCAATAATACGTAACATTCAACTGTTCGAATCAAATCCCGGTTTCTTCAAACTCGAGAACACCTCTTGTCACCCTCCTCCGTCGTCTTGAATTCACTATCGGAACCTCAAAAGTCACACCTTACCACGATTGTTACCGGTCTGATCACTGAACCTGAGTATTCTGGAGAATTGAAACGATATCAAGTGGACCTCAAGACATTGGTCTTTTCACTACTCGATTCTAACAACGACACTGATTACTAATTACTTCCTGAAATTTTATGACTCAAAAAATATGTGTGATTAACTATGACATAAAAAATTCTCACGTCAGTATGTCGTTAGTAGTCTGAGAAGTTTTTTACTTACGTTGTCTATTGAACCTTTGTGTTGGGATTACTGGTATAAAATTTTTTCAAAAAAGGGGTTTTCTATGTATATTCTTTGATGTTACAAAATTCTAGACATTTGTCAAAGAAAACAACCGCCTACAAGTAAAATTAGAGACCTTTAACATTTTATAAAGTGAAGTTCGAATTTTCAAAGATGAAAAGGATGAAACGGTAGAAGGAGAGGGGTCTATAACTATGCTCCGGTACTTCTGGATTGGGTCCGGGGTGAAAGTCTACACTATCTTACCTATCCACCCAAGACACGATCACAGAGGGTCTGTTTCGTTCGTCACAGGGACCTAGGACTCTGTCGCACCCGTTTCACCGACCCTTAAGAGTCTTCTGTTACCACCTCCGACGAAAACTACCTCTGGTTCTCTACCTCCAAGTCTCTGTAGTAGAGCGACTACAGTCTCACTCCTATAACTGATGTATCGTAGGGTACCACCGTACATCTCGTCTCTTCACTAGAAAACCAAAAGGTGGTTGGGTGTGTAAAGGACTGTACTTAAAAAAAAATTCACTGAAAACAACAAATAAATTTAATTTTTTATTTTTTTGGGGATTTAATTTTTCAAATCAATTCTACATATCACGAATGATACTCGGTCGGGACAAGATTCACAAAAAAAGAAGGGGGTATATAATTGAGAAAATTATCATAAGTGAGATATTCCATGCATCAAAGAAGAAAATGTCTACTTCTTTGACTCCGTGACTTACTACTTTCTGCAAACAAGTTCCTGTATCGGTCATTCACCTTCTCGACTCTAAACTTGGGTCCTCAAATCGATTGGTTAGAACACGAAAATTAAAGACGAGAAATGATAAAGAAGGAAAAATTTTTATCACTAAATAAGTAAACCGACGAAGTCCAGAACCAACGTCGTACACCCTAGAAAACAACACTACACACCCGAAGAGAGATTGACTTAAAACACCCGAGTCACCAACGTCGTACCCGAATCAACAAGGGACCATACACCCTCGAATCAAAGACCTGGTTCCTAGTTTGGGTGCAAGGGACGTAACCTTCCATTTAAGAATTGGTGACATGATGGTTCCTTCAGAACGAGATGACAAAGTCGTACATTCAGATAATTTACTCCAACAAAAACAACAAATCAAGGATTCAGCACCGGTTAAGAAAACGCTGAGGTATGTGATATCGGGCGGTCCGAGGAGACAGGCACCCTATTGGTTCCGTTCGTATGACTCCACCCAACAATAAAGGAAGAGGTCTCTTAGAAGGGTTGGGTCCCTAGCTAGGGGGTAGAGGACGCAACCGTCCTCACAAGAAATGGTGACTCGGTGGTCCTTTCAGGTAATTTACTCTATGGTGTGTTTTTTATATTTTACGTCCTGACACGTATCCTCCGTGAGTTTTTAAAATGAAGGGGAAGACAATTTTACAACCACATATGGACTTTGATTGTGTCTTAACAATTGATATGAGGTTATATTTTTTTTTACAGTTAGATATACAAATATAGATCCCTCCCGTCTCAGGTAATGGCTACTCTAATTCTGGCATCCGAGTCGTCAATCAGTTGGACCTATTTTCGGACGGGAGAGAATGACACCGATACCCGTTTGATATATTGGAGTATACGGAAGGATAGTAATAGACATTTTCCCCAGTTGTCTCATCGTAGAGTCTCCCAACGACACTCCAATTTACTCCATAGTACATTTTAAGAACGTCTTCAGATTCATCTATCATTGGTGACTACTTGAAGCCAACAATCATCCCTCGAATATGTCTTACGGAATTATGAGTCGGAAGGTAACCCTTATATCATCTGTCATTCATTTATAAATTACTTACTACCTTACCTGTATTTTGAAATAATTAAACGGGGTCAGACTAAACGGGGTCCCTACTAACCCCCGGTCTCTCCAACATATTATAAAGGGACGAGGGGCCTCCGCGGTTCTACTGAGTCGTTTGGGAGTAAGACCGTAGACTGTCACTATACGATTCGACGAACCCGTGGTAGACTGAAACTGTACTAGGGTCGAGACTGTGTAAAATACCAAAATCTGAGACTGTCTGGGTTCGGTCCAGTCAGGGTTCCACGACTCTTAACGACGTCCGACCCCGTATCGACCTTCTTTTAAGTTAATGAATTGTAACGAGTACTTTACGTTATGAACACTTAAAAATTACTCGAATGATTTTACTCTCAATAAGGAATTTTTTTTCATATATTTTGTTTGTATTACAAATGGTACGACAGGAAAACTGAATCATATTCCAGACCCACACAGAAACTTTATTCTTCTCTTTCTCACCAAATTGTATAAAAACAAAACACATGACTTAAGAATCTATTAATCACGTAATGAACCCGAAGGGACCACCGAGTCTTCCATTTCTTAGGTGATCGTTACGTCCTCTGGTTCCAAACTAGAGACTCAGTCCTTCTAAGGGGACCTCTTCCCTTACCGTTTGGTGAGGCCATAAGAACGGACCTCTTAGGGTACCTGTCTCCTCGGACCGTCCGATATCAGGTACCCCAACGTTTGTCTGTACTGACTCTTTGCTTGTGAAAGTGAAAGTTCATATAATTAATCACATAAGATCAGTACGACAGTGAATAAGTTGTTTATGAACAATTGACAGATGACATACGGTCCGGGACAAGATCCTCAACATCCGAATAGTCACTTGTTTTGTCTACTTTTAATATAGTTCGTCTGACATGTTATCTTTTAAATGTAATCTTAACGTGACGAAGTTACAGTTATGAAAAGACTTTTATCGTATTTCAACTACTTAAGTTATTACCTTACAAGATACCAAGATTTAACATATTAGAAATGATTTAACATTTATGTTAGTTTTTACAATACCAAAGAAATTTTACATAGATACTTTAACACCAAGTTTATAATACGGATCGTGTTTGTATTATCATCTTAGACTCTTTCAATTGTACCCGGTTACAGAGATTTAGTCTTAAAACTTATAATAAAAGGTACTTGACAATTATCCATAAGTAGAATTTTCGTTATTTACTGAAAGGACGTGTTTATTGTAACCTTTATGTAGACACGAAGTACTTATAGGTTCGTGTTTCTGATTATGAGTCCTAAAGGGTTTGGATAAACTAGTGCCTTGGGAGAAAGATCACCAAAGAAAACAACCTGTTAACAAAATAACTTGGTTAAAACCTTTTTTTTAAACGATTCGGCGGAGACATTAAATAAAAGTCCCGTATTTCCTTAATATCTGTTACCATCCGAGTATTCTCTTTTTTTAGCTTCTTGGTTAAAAAGTAGGACAAAACATTCTGCTTGTTGTTCTGTTATTTTTACGTGGTTCTAGTTATCGAAAGGAAGGATTTGTTACAGACATAAACCGTGTACAAGAAGAAATGTCGTCTACGCAGAGATAACTACCGTTACCTGTTTAGACGTGGAGGTACCTGGACTGGAACATACACCTTGGTGGGGACGAGTTGTGCTGGGAGGACGTTGTAGGAGACACAGACAGTGGGAGAAAGAGGTCCGAAACAAGTGTGGCTGATAACTTTGTCTTTCAACAAAAACAAGACCTTATCCATCACGTAAATGTGCCTCTTCCGTTACCGTGGGGTGAGGTCATGAAAACGGACTTTTTAGGGTACCTACCTCCTCGGACCATCCGACGTCAGGTACCCCAGTGTTTCAGTCTGTGCCGACTCGCTGAAGTGAAAGAGAAAAGTAAAAGTGCGTAACCTCTTCCTTTACCGTTGGGTGAGGTCACAAGAACGGACCTCTTAGGGTCCCTGCCCCCTCGGACCACCCGACGGCAGATACCCCGCCGTGTCTCAGCCTGTGCTGACTTCGCTGAACCGTCGTCGTCGTCACGCAAATGTACCGAGTTTTAAGTTCTCCATTTCTTCTCACCTTTTAGAGAGAAGGTGAAGTCAAGAGGTTTGGGAACCATATTAATTACAACAATTAAAGATCATATAGGAAGGTCGCTATAAAATAAGTATATGTCCGTTGTTTGTATCCGTACGTATAATCGAGGTGGTGATTACAGACAATATTATGAAAAGTGTTGAGAAAAAAAGGAATTGTTCGATATAGTCTCTAATAAAAACTGGTCATGAACTCCTCAAATGTATAAGAAAAACCGAATGACACACGTTTTATATCGTGGTTTGTAACACACGGTATTCAATAAATTAATTATACGATAACTAATTGTGGTAATAAAGGTTTAAAACGATAACATACGTACATTTATAACAACGTTTCTTACTGGACCAGTGTAATTAGTTGAGTGTAGGAACTGTCATACAACCAGTACACGTAAAAACTTCGTAAAAACTCAGTCTCATATACGTAGTCATTAAAGTATCTATAACAGTTAAATGGAAGGTGTCCTGAATATGGTTATACGTGAGGGTAGTTATTATAAATTTTCACAAAGAAAACGGATATGGGTACTATCGTGTAGTTTTTCATAGTTTGAAAAACTAGAAACGTTTAGAATATCCACTTTTTCTATAGAATCATGGAAAATTTAAGCCTTAAATAGGGAACTTCTTCGACCTAAAAAAATTAACTTTTTTGAAATTCTCTTTAGTAAATTCTTAGATAACGGATAAAGAGGACGGGAGAATGTGTTGAATAAAAGTTCAATTAGGAAGATTACCAAGAAACGACAAATCGACAGTAGTAATACCTGTACTTAAGACACGAGATTACGTCACTATGTAATTTTCCATCTCTCCTGATCTCCAAAAACGGTCCTTACCCTGACCTAAGACTTACAACGCGAAGATAACAAAAAAGGCCGATGAATTAAAGAAAGTCGACACCGAAAAACAGACACACTTATAGGAGAACCAAAGATTAGATAAGGGAATTAATTATAAAATAGTAGACTTCTTTCCGCACTTTCTCAAAGGATCTGAAGTTTTATGATTGAAGATTATCGATGGTAAATAATTTATAAAAAACACCAAATCTATCTACAAACATACGTTTTAGACTAATTAAGAAATCTCTGTGGAATAGACCATCTACCCGAAGGGACTATCGAGTCAACAATTTCTTAGGTGGACATTACGTCCTCTGGGGCCAAGCTAAGGACCCAGCCCTTCTAGGCGACCTCTTCCCTATCCGATGGGTAAGGTCATAAGAACCCGAAAGGAACACCGAGTCGACCATTTCTTAGACGGACGTTACGTCCTCTGGACCCAAGCTAGGGACCCAACCCTTCTAGGGGACCTCTTCCCTTTCCGATGGGTGAGGTCATAAGACCGAACCTCTTTAGGTACCCGACATACTCCAGCGTTTCTCAGTCTGTACTGACTCACTGAAAGTGAATAGACCATCTAAGATAATAAACGTAGAATAACAAGTTACAATGATTATCAGTCCGACGTATATGCCGTCTCTACCCTAAACCACAAGGTTTAATAATTGAGATAGGAGGGAGGTCTTCTTTCCCATGTTCGAAAAACTTCTAACAAAAGGAGGGACGAGTTTCTGGGGAAAGAGGTGAATACAAACCCAAGGGTCTTCACAAACGTCCCAGACCCCAACGAGCCGTACACTGGACACCTTCGTGTCCCGTGGCGACGGGTAATGAAATGAGAGGTCTACGAAAACTTTGGTCTTCGGTCTTCATAGAATTACACTTGGTTTTATTGATTTTTCGGTCTAGTCGTTAGTAAAATCGTTATTTACAGACGAAGTAATAGAACACTTGAGACAGAGAGATTACTTAAGGGAAAAGTTTCCTAAAATACACTTCGTACACTGTTCGTCATATAAGACAAACCCTTAATCATTCCTCTAAGTTTCTCGAACCGTAGACCCGTATGTCCACCGACTAAATAGTAAAGGATAGACGAAGTTGGTGGAGACTTCAAGGAAATAACAACGAAATAGCACTTTATCTTAAAGGGAAAAAGAACAGGTGAGTATTACGGTACCTCATCTGTCTGGGTCTCATCTTTATGAATCGCTGATTTGTTGTTGTCTTTGTGGGTCTCGAGACTCTTGGAAACAGAAAAGAGTCCAATTTAATCAAAGGAAAGGTGATCTCCTATTGTTGGATCGAGGACTCGGAGGGTTACGTCAGGGTTCTCCCCGAGTAAAGACGAGAACGAAGAGTCATACGACTACGAGTGGAGTACATTTTAGTCAAGAAGAGTCCAATTCCCCTCAGAGGATAGAGACGTAGACCCTAGGTCTTCCAGAGAACGGTGTTCCTTTATTACCTCAAAAGGACCCTAGAGGAACTTCTTTAAGAGTGAGTCCCTTCCCAACCCCTCCCCAGTGGATCGGGACAGGTCGAGACAGGTGACCGGAGAAATCTCCTGTCCTATCCTTCACGTCTCGGGGACTGAGTGTGGTCCCAGAGAGTACAGAATTGTAGGAACCCTCTTGAAGACCTCACAGTCTGACCGGTTAATTCCCCGTCTACAAACCACATATATATCCCCAAGGATCCACCGCACCTACCATTTCTTTGACGAACGGTTACGTTCGCCTAAGAACGGTTACGTTACGTTCTCTACGTCCAAGATAGGGATCCATTCCTTCTAGGGGACCTCTTCCTTGACTGTTAGGTGAAGTCATAAGAGCGGACCTCTTAGGATACCTGTCTCCGCGGACCACCCGATCAGACACCCCGGCGTTTCTTAACCTGTACTGACTCGTTGACTTGTGTGTGTGTGTGTGTGTGTGCGTAAACCATATGTATATATTTGACGTTTTACAATACATGGACTCCTTCCTCCATCTACGTGGGGGTGGCCCCATTCGTCTACCTCAAGTAAGGGATACCCGTCTTTGATGTTTTACAGTCATCGTCCTGTTTCCTCTCTCCTCCGACCCGAAGGTATCGATGGGTGTCCGGAGGAGCGACCTTAGGTAGAACCGACTCTTTACCGTGTGTGTGTACCCTCTTAGGACTGTACATGGTATATACCTGAGTCTTGGTCGTTCAGTTTCATTGACCGGTTTCCTTTGAGTCTTCATTACGGGGTATTTTCACTAAGTTCGGTGGCACTCCCATGTCGATAGAGAGACTCGGGTGGACACACAGATAGGAGTGAAAGACATGAGAAAAAGAGGATCATTTGTGATGGACAAAGTGATAAAATAGAGAAACACCTTTAAGAAAAAGACGTTTCGGTTTCCCGGTCCCGGAACAGTGACTGGTGGTCAGATCACCACTCCTAATTGTGAGACTGTCGGAGCCGGGGTGGAGTTAGAAACCAGTCCTTGGCTTTAGGTCGATGTTCGCCGACGTCTGACCTCGGGGGGCTCTAGTGTGGGTGAGGACAGCATTAATAAAAGTGAAGGTGGTCAAGGTGAACTTTTTGTCTTTGCCAAATTTAGGGGAGAAAACTTAAAAATCTTAAGGTTAAAAATTTTCTTTAATAAATTCAAACTCTAATACAGGAAGGTGAAGTTTAGTAGAGACACCTAACCCGTAGTAACGAAAAGTCCAGTGACAGCTAAAATTTTGGAGTCTTTTGTGTGAGTGTGAAGACTACTATTGAAGACTAGTATTCGGAACACTTATTGTCCGTCCTTTGATTACTTGTGCACTCCTTATACAGGAAGGGGTCTCCCGTCTTCCTGTTCAGTTCCCCTCTTGGAACCTATTACTCATGTAAAATTAGGAAAAAAAAAAAAAAAAATTTTTTTTTTTTTCCCTTTGGTATTATCTAATGGGTGTCACCTGGATGTCATTTGAACTTGGTTCATTAGACAATTAATTATAGGAGAGAGGAGGGTTTTACGACGAAAAGTGACCAGTAAGGTCGAGTTAAGGAAAATGTTTGATGTAATATATAAATTTTTTTGTATTATACAATTTGAGGGTCCTTGCCTTCACTGTCAAATTTGATCAGATCCAATGGACTAGAAAGGAAAGGTCATAATTACGTTGGGGGTCAAAATGAAAAAGTTTGTAATAAAAGACCTTTATATTTTTGTGGGTAACCGAGACAATTTTTCTATAATACTTATATAATCCACAGTTCTGAGACATGACACTAAATACTTACAAATAATACAAAACCGAAGTGACTCATACTCTAGACTAATGTTCCATTACTTTACCCAAAAACATACACAGTACTCTGTCCAAAGTATCGAAACATAAGGACATCAAATTGTGTGAATATTTTACCCAGGTTCGACGGTTCAGTTACCGTTTGATAATAGACGTTAACCTACGGAAAACAATTTTTTTCTACCTTACAACTCCAATAAAAGTACGGAACCTGTAAAACACATCGACCACTTTATTTGAGATATTAAATTTTTTAAGAATTTTATGTATCTAAAGGTTTGTTTTGGTCAAAACAACTGTATCTTCAAGTAAGAATAAAGAATGAGGAACGACGGTGGAGAGTTCAAAACAATGGTGTCTGGGCGTATGTTGTATCTACACGAAGAACCAATCTTAGTCTAACCTTTGAGAATTCCTTGAATTTCTCGATCATTCTCCACCTACTTTCGTCCTAAAATTCGAATGGGTAACGGAGGTCGGGACCGGTGAAGGAGAGAACTGAGTATACGGGAATCCTAAAGATAAGAGACGGAAAGACGGCCAGTAAAGACAGACTCCCTTTTATGGTCACAAACGATTATGTAGGAAGAATTTATTAACTTTTCCGATGAACATAAACATTGTCTTTACATACAAATACAAGTGCAAGAAGTCGGAACCAAAGAAACTGAAAACAATATCGGAAGACTCTTGCACCCAGAGTAATTCACCTACCACTAAAAAACAAGGTGACTTGTAAAATTACCCAAACCTATATACAAACAACATTCCCTTACTGAAGTGAAGAGAAAAAAGGACTTACCTTATATTAAACCTCTTGACCCCCGTTAGACCCTTCCTTCATACTCGCTTGCCTCCTGTTCTTTTCTCTTTTCCTTCATTCCATACCCACTCTTTATACGTACTTTATGTTACATTGAGGAATAACACGGATATTTAGAGGTTATTTCCGAACACATAAAAAAGTGTTTTGCCCTGTCCATTTCCATCATAGAAAATTCGTCTCGTAAGTCCTTCAGCCTGGGTCTTATCTCACTTATCTCGTCTCAAGATACCTGTTAAAACGGTCAAATTTGCTTACCTCTACTGTGGTGTATATGGATTACGAGGTTCCCAGTCTTCTCCAGACCTACTGTTACTTCTACGAGTTTCTCTTCCCTTTTGATTGTTTGTTTTCCTTCGAGATTACAAAAGTCGAACTTCATCGACATTGAGGGTCTACTGTAGGAAAAGGATAAGTGTAACTTTTTATTAGATTAAACAAATAAAGAAAAAGTAACTGTTCGAACCAGATATTTTCGGGGAGTTGATTATTAATAGACGAACGGAGTCGAGAGAGTTTTCGTAAAAGAAGTCCTGAGGGAAGGAACAGTCTCAAACAACAACTGAGGTGTCCACGTGATCGACCGTATACCCCGTTTCTCCGGTAACATCCCTCACCTAAAGACGTCAACCGACAAACCGACGAATACTTAACACACTAGAATTAAAAGGTTCGAGCAAAAAAATAACCGTTGATGTAAAGTATTCTCACATAATTTCACAAGAACTTTTATACATAGATGGGTCTAATTTTTTTTTTTTTTGTGGAATCTTTTTGGGTCTTGAATTACATCGATCAAAGTCAACGATTCAACGATTCAGTGAAGTCAGCACAGACTGAGACACGCTGGGGTATCTGCCGTCGGATAATCCGAGGGGGCAGGAACCCTAAGAGGTCCGTTCTTGTGACTTCACCCAACGGTAAAGGAAGAGGTTACGCACTTTCACTTTCCACTTTCACGTCAGTGAGTTAGTATAAGTTGAATCGCTGACGTCGGATGGTCCGAGGAGGTAGGTACCTTAAAAGGTCCGTTCTCATGACCTCACCCCACGGTAACGGAAGAGGTTCAAAGTCATCTCTTCTTTCAAAAAATTTCTACCAAATGTCTTAGAAACCTCTCCGGTCCTTTAGTCTGTACCTCCGGAGCGTCGGTTCTTTTTATGACTTAAATGTGGAAACGACCCACTCCCGGGAGTCAGGAACTCGTCCCGACTCGTCTCCTGTGAATATCGATATTTGGGGTAGGGGGAGGTGAGACGGTACGGTGTGGTTGGACACGGTCGTGCTTCCTCCATACTCGTCAGAGGAAAGGAGAAGGGTTTGAGTCAGACTACTCGGATTGGGTCCGAGGTACGGACTCCGACCCTTTCAGTTAGGACCAAAACTGGTACCCTACGTTTGAGTGTTTCTCCCTTTCAGGTTTTTATCGTACTCTAAAAATTATCGACCACCGGTCCCTCGTACTGTTTGGATGATGTTGGGTTCTTATATACCACGATTCAACGAAGTCAACACAGACTGAGACAAGTTGGGATACCCGCTGTCGGACGGTACAAGGAGAGACAGATAAGAGGTCCGGTTCTTATGACCCTAAGAGGTCCGTTCTTATGACCTAACCCAACGGTACAGGAGGAGGTCCCCTAGAAGGGTTGGGTCCCTGACCTGGGTACAGAGGATGTAGAGGACATAACCGTTCGTCCAAGAAATGGTGAACACGGCGGACCCTTCGGGTTCTTACATACCATGGACCCTGAATTACTTTCGAGTTCTTTTACGTAAATGATAACAATGGTGTCCATAATACTTTTATTTTATTCTTTTTAATCCAATGAGAACTATACATACGTATATTGAAGACAATAGAGTATAAAATTTCGTGTGTAGTCCGTGTTTTGTAAGATAAAAGGTAACTCTTTATCAACTAAATGTTCCAAAACGGTTAGAGACGACATATCGTTTTCCTCAGTCAATATGTATATATCTGTAAGACAGACCATGTTTCATACAATTTCTCGTGTGTACGTTGGTACACATGTAACGTTCTGTCGTGTGACTTAGACAATCTACAGAACACAAAAAGTGAGTTAGAAGTAAAGACAAGAGGAGGTAGGAAGAGACCTGAATCCTGAGACTAACCACCATCGAAGGAATCGAGGACTGAAGACCGACTCAAAAGGTTATTCCTCATAGTCGTCCTAACTTCTATATAAAGAAGGGTCCGAGAAAAGAACGTCTCGCGTGAAACCCGATCAACGTACGGAGCTGGGTTTCCGGGTATTCAAATCTCATAACAGTTATTCACTAACATTCATCACCCTTTTTCTTATTTGTGGTACAAACAAACGGACAAAAAATTATTAAACTAACCTCATATCAACTAAATGTTATGACACAACAAAGTCCAATGTCACTCACTAAATAAATCAATATGAATAAGTATATGAACCCGTAGGGACCATCAAGTCTATTATTTCTTAGGTGGACGTTACGTCTTCTCGACCCAAACTAGGGACCCATCCCTTCTAGGAGACCTCTACCCCTACCGTTGGAAGAGGTCATACGGACCTCTTAAGGTACCCGTCTCCTCGGACCGTCCGATATCAGGTGCCCCAACGTTTCTCAGTCTATACTGACTCGTTGTCACACGCACGTACGCGCGCACGCGCGCGCGCGCGTGTGTGTGTGTGTGTGTGTAAGTATATCAATAAGAAAAAGTCTAAGAAAAGAGTATATCCAATAGTGTCTTATGACTCATCTCAAGGGGCACGATATATCATCCAGGAACAACCAATGGATAGAATATGTTATCATATACATCCCAAGTCTTGGAGGACCAAATAGGTACAAAGACGAAACCACTGACAATTCAAACAAAAACTATAGACATTTAGCTAAAGACAAAACATTTATTCAAGTAAACTAGTAAAAGTTTAATTTACGGTGTATGCTCACTATAGTATATGAGAAACAGAAAGAGACAGACTGAAGTGAATCATACTATTAGAAATCCAAGTTGGTACAACCACGTTTACCGTAATAAAGTAAATAAAAATACCGACTCATTACAAGGTAAGTAGATGACTACCTGAAAATCCGATTCGTTGGATTTACAACTACGACAAATTTATGAAGAACATAGATATTGTCTTTACATACAAATACAAGAAATCGAACAAAAGGTAGAACCCCAAGTAGAAGACACACCAAGGAATTGAACTCCTACCATTGGTCGGAACACCATTGCATAATACAAAGCATCAAAGAGATGTAACTCTGGTGTAGGAACTTTCATTAGGGATTAATTTAAGAGGGATTCATATGTTAGACTAACGCGGTAGAACAAGGATGGACCTGAGACGATTCTGGGACTCTTTCGTGACAACTTTCTATGACATTTATGTATATCGTCGTAAATAAATCTCAAAAATTTTTTAACACAAAGGATGTCGAACATCTTATTCAATTAAACTAAATTTTACACGTATGTAACTTCCTGGTATAAAGGTCATCTTCAAACTCCTTCCTCTTGAAAAGTGAGACTTATTTATTAATAAACCAAAGAAACGATACGGTCCGAGACTCCTTTTGTCGTAAATTTATCATATTACTTACTTTGGACACAAGTAGAGATTCAGAATTTCTCTATTCTAGAGTCTTCTGACCTTAAATCAAAAAATGTTATGAAATTTCATACATTATCGATAACTTTATCTTTATTACCGATCTTAATAAATACACTAGTATTATTTATTAACTATTCTTCTTCCTTTTTTGTACGCGTGTGACAGATCTAACAGATCAAAGAAAACTACTGATAAAATTTAAGATGTTTCATTCAAAAGTTCGTAGAAATGTTTTAATATTAAAAACTTTATATTCTGATAGGTCTTCCTTGGTAGACTAAAAGAAACTCGTTGAGTCAAAAGGACTCTTATTTCGTCTGTAATTATACAAACCCTTCAATTTGGGGTCCTCACGTATTCCTAGGGTGTCATTCTTTACTTAAGAGAACGGTCGACAAGTGTGTGTGTGTATGTGTTTGTGTATGTGTTTTATTGAGAAAGTTGAATTGACATAAAATATAATCGTCGTAATAAAAACTAAAGTATATATATTTCTATGTATAGGACTTTGAGGACAGAGTAACACTCTACTTCTTTGTACTCATTTCTACTTATTACCTTACATATTTACAAACGGAGTTTAATAGTAAAATTACGTCAATAATTCGTTCAACATACATTATCACTACTTCACAAAATTTTAGGAAATATTACTGAGGATAAACATCCTATATTCAAATTATCCGTAAAATACTTTATAAAAGTATGGGATACGTAAAAAAAAACGAAGGTTCCGAGGGGTGGGTAAAACAGTTACCGTCAACAAGAGAGTTTTCCTTCCTCCCATGGTCGACCTTGTTTCTCCCGTAACTAGTCGAAACTCAAGGTTTCGGTTGAACTTCTTTTTAAGGTCGTTCTCCCGACTCGGAAAATCTTTAACTTGTCTCAAGATTTTACGGTTTTTCTTTTTTTTCTCTCTCTTTCTTTCTTATTGTGTGTTTTCCTTTTTTTAGGGATGACCAGTGCATAGTTTTCTTTTCTGTCTATCAAAACAGATCTTTGGGGTTCTTCCTCTCCTTTACCTCTCTGAGGACCAAACACTCTGTCTACGACTCTCCCTGGTCCCGGTCCTCCCTTCCACAGAGAGATTGGGGACTCCGATTTGGGACCCCGTACAACTGGTATTCATGTCGACCCACACCACGAACCTCCGAGAATCTTTTTTATTTTGGCCCTTTGACGTCTTAAGACCGTATCACCTTGAACGAGAAGGGAAGGACCCCGTGACGGATTTTGATTTCTAGTAGAATCTGTTCAAGAACCATTATGTACCCGTGTAAAATCCGGACGTGATGAGTCTCACACCAGGATTCTTTCACGACCGGACATTAGGCGTCACTCCAGTCAAGACTTTACCCCTAACTCTCAAATCTTTGAAAATGCCGTTAAACTATCTGATGACAATACCTGACTTACAAACACAAGGAAGTTTAAGTATCCGACTTTGAGGTAGGTGGTTACAGTATCGTAATCCTCCACCCCTGAAACCCCCCACTAATCCAACTCTACTCCAGTACTCCCAACTACAACAAGTCGATGATTCAACACAGGCTGAGAAACGCTGGGGTGCCTGACGTCGTGTGATCCGAAGGGAGAGGAAGTGACAGAGGTCCGCAAACGAGTTTAAGTACAGGTGACTCAGTCACTACGATAGATTTGCAGAGTAGGAGACAACGGGGAATGAGGAGGGTAAAAGTTAGAAAGGGTCGTACTCCCAGAAAAGGTTACTTAGTCCAGAAACGTAGTCTACCGGTTTTATAATCTCGAAGTGTTACTTATAAGTCCCAACTAAAGGAAATCCTAACTGACTAAACTCGAGGATCGACAGTTTCCCTAAGAGTTCTCAGAAGAGGTCGTGGTGTTACGTTTCAGTAGACAAGATACCGCGAGTCAGAAGAAGTACTAGGTTGAGAGTGTAGGTATATACTGGCGACCTTTTTGGTAACGAAACTGAGATACCTGGAAACAACCGTTTCACTACAGAGACGAAAAATAATGCGACAGCTTCAAACAGGATCGAAAGAAAGGTACCTCGTTCAATAGAAGATTAAAGTACCGTTGTCAGTGGTAGGTGTCACTAAAAACTCGGGTTCTTTTATTTTAGACAGTGACAAAGATGAAAAAGGGGTAAATAAACGGCACTTCACTACCCTGACCTACGGTACTAGAATCAAAAAACTGATAACTCAAAATTCGGTAGAAAAAGTGAGAGGATCTCCTGTACACCCACCTCTCGAGTACACACCTCAATCAGGGGAACCTTCCCAGTCCTCTCTCGAACGAAGGTAAGATGAAAGGAGACACACTTCTATTGTGTTCTGGAACTAATAGACGGTGAACCTTCCTTCAAAAGTCGTTTTGACTGGGACAACCGTGGGAGTAGAACCTGGAGGTCAGAGGTCTTGATACTCTTTATTGATAGACAACACAAATTCGGTATATTAGCTATTATACGAAGACAATCCTCGGGTCTGTTTCTGTTGACTAAAATTTGGACAACTTAGTTTAGTATTAAAAAAAATTTTTACTCCGGACATAACACACGGAGAAACGATAAAATAAAAAGATTATTAAATAAAAATAACATAAAATGTTTTTTTATATTTCGTCACCTAACTCCCGTCCCCACTCTTTGGTAATATCAAACTCCTCACACCAGGACTTCCTTTACGATATACACCGACTCACTCCCCAGTTTCTCTCCCGACCTCCAGGCTGAGGAGAAAGGAGGTTTGAAGAAAGTGAACGAACTAAGAGACCCGTTACCATCTTTAGGTCCTCTTTCATTCCGGTACTCAATGACCCTATCTTCTGTCTGTACAACCCCGGTGGGGATCTCTAGGGACCTTGCCTACTGGACACCAGGAGTGACTGAAGATGTCATTACAGGTGATCAGTCCTCTTCTGTACCTTACAGGGAGTCACCCTTGTTCTCGTCTGTGGTTTATCTACCGAATTTGGTCTCGATCTCCTTCCTGATCTGACTATGAGTCCGTCCAGATGTTCCGGTCCGTCTCTCGGTGTTACAAGAGCACCTCGGTCATATCCTCGTTAGGTACTAACGTGGTACCCAAGGTGGTCTACAGTCGTGGTACCCGGGTACCTTGTAGGATACTGACCACCCGTAATGATATTTTACCTAGTGTCCAGTAGGTAAAGACTCCAGAGATCCTCACCGGGGTTTCACAGAAGAGAGGGTCATTGAAGACTAGAAATTTCAAGGGACATGTAAGTTCTCGGTAGAATCCTTACTCCCACCTCTTGTCTTCCTGGCTTCTAAACGAAATTTCACTAACGGGGTTTCTCTAATATGTGACAATAAGTTGTCAGTATAAAGGGGGTAATAGGTCGTCATACTATGGAACCCTCGTTTTGATTCAGTCTACATCTTTTATTTCTTTGACATAAAGAAAGTTTGGACTGACCATCACGTATTTAATAACTGGGACAGTATGTGGGTTATTTAAAATTGTCATTTTTAGTACGGACCGTATATCATGTCAGAATTATTTCCGACCGACTTTATAACTTCCCTCGAAATTTTTTACAGTGTAAAGTCTTTATCTGTGTATCGTCTTACTCCTACTGTATCCCGAACGTCTCGATAAGAGGTGAACCACCGAGTCTGAGAAGTCGAGGTAACGGGTTATAAAACCTGTTTTATTTACTTAATCCATTTTATCAGTACTGTACACTTAACTGTTATTTTGAGACTCATTCAGTAGTCTATCCTTCGAAAGGTATAGTACCCTTAGACAGGACCCTTTCCCCTCTGTTTAAATTAGGTAAAAATTCCTCAGTGACTCGAAGAGTTTTCCTATTCTATGTTCTCTACCCCCTATTACACGGAGACTTGTGGTGTGTCTCTGAAGTAGAATTGTCAGGGTTCGAGACAGATCCCGCGACAGACACTGGAAACTCTTGTAGACCATTCATTACTAGTGATCAGTAAGGTAGGTATTTGTAATATCGTAGAATCATTGACACGATTCGTGACCCGTAAAGTTCTGTAAATTTCTATTAAAAGTCTAAGGTTTACCGAAGGGACCACTGAGTTTACTATTTCTTAGACGGACGTTACGTCCTCTGGGCCCAAGTCAGGAACCCAACCCTTCTAGGGGACCTCTTCCTTTACCGTTGGGTGAGGTCATAAGAACGGACCTCTTAATAAACTTGTCTCCTCGGACCGTCCGATATCAGATGGGACTACGACCCTTTCTAACTTCCGTCCTCCTCTTCCCCTGTTGTCTCCTACTCTTCCAACCTACCGTAGGGGTTGAGTTACCTGTACTCAAATTCGTTCGAGGCCCTTAACTACTATCTGTCCCTTCGGATCGTACGACATCAGGTACCCAAGCGTTTCTCAACCTGTCCCGACTCACTACCTTGTCTTGACTCGATGTCTAAGTTTCTCTAAGAAGGATCAGAATTCCTCTAATATAAGGTCACCTTCTTTGTTCTCCCATTTGTTTCTGTGTTAACTTGACCGTGATAATTGTTCTTCCTTCCCTCCAAATCTTTTGGTCTTCTTCCCTTTGTTGATAAAGATACGGATCAGTCACTTTTCAAGGGATTCCTCTATCACTAGAAGACCCGATTCCGAACGTAGTAGACCTTACGTGGTTCGTACGGACCCTCTTAGTCCGTCTTTGACTTCGTCCCTCTCCTCGTTTTGATCCAGATTCAAATGGTTCCGTTGTCTCGACTATGTGAACTCTACCAAGACACTGATCTCGGTACTCGTAGACACTACTACACACTTCCCGTTCCTACCCCTTTCAAACGTCCTAGGATGACTCACAGTGTCTGTCCAAACTTCCGTCTTATTGAACCGACCTAAAAAAAAAAATTTGTTTATGATATTTACCGCCTATCTCACCTTACCCTTTATTGACTTCTATTCTCTTATATTCTGATCGAATGTCTTCTGACTTATTCTCTACGATCGGACGTAGAAACCAAACGGGTTTCTTTTGAGTCTAAAATTTTTTTCCTCCCTCCTACAGAATTGTACGTTTGACTTACGTCTTTGTCACTTCTGACCGATTAGAGTACAGACACTGTGTTCAAGTTAGAGTAACTCTCAAAGACACCAATATGTGAGAAGAAACACCTTATCGGATAAGAAAGGTAAAAGAAAGAAGGTCAAGGATCTTATACAAAACGTATAGTCAGAAAGGGGATGCTTCTACTAGAAATGACTTGACGGAAAATTAAACCAAAGGAGGATCAAAACACGAGGTTTCGTATCTATTTACTCAAAATTCGAAACAGGATTTCGTGATCTTAGAGTACGGATGAACCCACGATGACAAAGTAAATCACACCTATGTGAGTGTTCTAGATGAACCGAAAAATTATCGACAGAGAAAAATGATAGACACTTCGGATCAGTTCTTCCGTCAAAAGTAATGGTTCCACTAAAGAGAATAATATGACAAAAATTACTACTCTCCCCGAAGGAGAGTAGGATTCAAACCTTACTTAAACCGATCTAACAGAGTCTGTTACAAGACATGAGACAAATTCGTTTACAGTTTAAGTGGAGATGTTTAAGAGTACTTTGAGATGGGGTGTTAGGACCTTGCTGAGGACACTAAAAAATTTATTATAAAAAGGGGTATAAACCTAAAACATATAGTGACCCAGATTACGACACGAACTTAGGAATACTGACCGGACGTGAAGTAAAGTGAGAACCCCCTTCGTCTACTTACGTCTCTATATTAAGTTTCCCTGGGTCCTAAGACCTTTAGGTTTGACGCGACCGAGGAGAGTGTACCAAGGTTAACCATTATACTGTTAGAAACGGTTCGTCCCGTAATTAAAATTGGTATCTTTGGACCGTTCAGTCTGTTAAGTCGAACTGTAACGTTAAGTCGTCACCCTTGATAATCAAAACCTAGACTAAAATTCACCAGAGTCTTATGGTCAATGTTTATCTTTCCCAAAGGACTTCGGTTCAGTATACCGCCGGGACACAAAGGAATAGACGAAAGCTGGTCCGCTGGCCCCTGGTCTCGTACACGGAGGGTCACGGTTACAGATTAGCGTACTCTCTCTCTCCGTCAGTAAGACGAGACCCCAGGAACTTAAATTAAAAATAGACAAAAAAAAAAAGTAAAAACGAAAGAATAAAGAAATAGGAGTTTAGTCTTGTACATGTACCAACCCCTTTTTTATGTTCATTAAACTTTCTAGAATTTTCGGAGAACCTAAAGGTAGTAGGTTGTCATTGACGAAAAAGTAGGTTTTCATTGGTGAATTTCTACCATGGATAGGATCTTTCCCGTCCTGTTCCTCTTTCTGTGTCTCCCTGTCTCTGAAAGTGAACGTAAAGGATAAAAGACCTTAACGAGGTTTCGTTTTCGTGGTTTCGGAACGAAACCGTCCCTATCATAGGTGAAATAGAAACGCCGTGTGTCTACAGAACGGGGGGTAGGACCTCGCCCAACAGATCAGAAGGAGTTGGAATGTTTGTCTAAGTGTGGGGTAGATTCCGTGACATTGATTTTCCGAAGAAGACTGGGGAGAGAAACACAATCGATGAAGGAAGACTACCATTCCGTCTCTCTGACAAAGGAATTATTTTCACTGTTAATGGGACGACGTTCACTCACGAGTAATTGTTCATGACCACACGGTCCAAACGTTAGCAGTTAAGCGCAAACTGAGTCGTGAAGGTTCTTGATTACAGAGGGAGACAAAGAGACTGTGTTTTAAGAACCGAAGTGAACCGAACGGACGAGACGGGAGAAGAAAGATACCTATCCAACCAAGGAACGTATAAGGTGTAGGCTTAAGACCCCCTCGATTAGGCGATCTACGACGACGGAGAAAACTTGTCTTACAAGACTCAATTCACTGGAGTAATTAGTGACCGATCTCAGAACCGTGTCCACTCAGACGAGACCAGGTAAATAACCGTCGGAAACAAGTTTAAACTCAGGAACAAGTTTTTTTCTTGATTGTAAAGAAAGTATTTCCCCCGTCCTATCCCCCGAGGGGACCACCGAGTCACCATTCCTTAGGCGGACGGTTATGTCCTCTGTTCCCAAGTTTGGGACCAGACCCGTCTAAGGGGGTACGGAGTACCGTTTATTCGGTAACACGGTGTTGATAACTCGTACACGAGATCTCGGGCCCTCTGTGTTGACAAGTCAGGTGTACGGTGTTGATGACTACGGGTTTACGGGATGTCGGACACAAGGTGTTCTCTTGAGTGGAGTCACTCTTCGGACCCGTGGTGTTCCTTATCATCGGGGTCGAGGAATGGTGATCTCTTTCGGACACGTGTCGTTGTTTCTAGATCGTGTCGGTTTTTTGGTTTTTCTCTCCGTTCTCCCCTTTTGAGATACACCCACAACGTCCGTCGTTCTGATCTGTACTACAACGGTTGTTTTCTTCACCGTCCTCTTCCATCCTTCCCTAAATTAGCTTTCGATAAATCCTCCGCTCTTACTGTCTTGTCTTGAACCACTGACTAGTAGTTTACGAATGTAAAGACCAAACGTACTGATCCAATCTTCCCCAAGATAATTCTCTTGTTCTGTATCAACCAAAACCGTAAATAAAGATCCATATAAATCAAACTTCTTACACACCACCATAGACCCTCTACTACATAGAAACGTTTATTTGATTAAGTCTAGATCTCCACTCCCATTATAGACCGACCTCTATTAACTGAACCCTCAGTAACAAGTGTCCAACGTCTAACGTTGGATGAAGAACTCTTGAAGACAAGAGAGATGAGACCTTATTCTGGTGTTCGTTTTTCTACCACCGTTTCATTCTATACCTCCGTTGGATTTATAGGTAGTTGTCTACTTACCTATTCGTTCTACACTACATTTATATGTTACCGATGAGTCGGTACTTTTTCTTACTTTTAAACGGGAAACGACGTTGTACCTAACTGAACCTCCCGACATATGATTCCCTTTATTGAGTCTGTCTCCTTCTATTCAGGACACACTACGATGAATATAAACCATAGATTTTTGTTTTGTTTTGTTTTTGTTTTTGTCGATTACTTATATATTTTCCTCGTCTGAGTGTCTACATCTCTTGTTTCACCAATGGTCACCCCTCTCCCTTTCTCACTCCCCGTTATATCCCCATCTCCTCATTGTCCATGTTTGATAATCCATATTTTATTCGATGTTCCTGTATAACATGTTGTACCCCTTATATCGGTTATAAAATATCATTGATATTTACTCCTTATTGAAAATTTTCAACCCTCAGTAATGTACCATGTGGACATTGAATATATTATAACATGTCGTTTATACGAAGTTAATTTTTTCATGAATTAATAACAATCTGAGTTTACGAGATTAAATAATCCTTAGTGACTTTATGATATTACACGATAAAATTTGTTAATGTGTCAATTGTAAGATAACAAAAAGAAATAAAGAAACGTAACTAGTGAATCCTTCCGAAACAATAGAGAGGAACGATAAGAAACCTGGTAATTTTACTAATTTACAAGGTATGAAACCTTGTACTTTCACTAATTGTGATTTTTTTATACCACCGTGTTACTTAAAACTTACCTTGTGATGAAGAAAAATCTCTATAAAAGGAAGTAATCTGAATATTTAATTATCGTGGTTATCATTTTTTTTAGTTCGGAGTTAAAGGAGTTGTTTTTCTAAAAATTATTCCGGTAATACATCAAGGACTATCCTCGATTCCGTTGGACCAATAATCTTCTTTCATTAATTTCCATTACGACTACTTAACATCGACGGTAACTCTACATATTGTCACTTTTTGTCCTTCGCAATACTAAGATACATTACACTTTTACACATAAGTCGAACCACCTCTTTTTCGTCCTTCACAGAGAAGAACCGTTTCTTCTAAATTTTATAGGAGGATAGGTGTCTTGTGTCCTGTAATTAATACCGTCTCTTTGCGTCGATGGTTCCTTTCCCACCTGGGTCGTGAGTCCGATGAGTCTATCTCTCGATGTCATAGTGGGTCTGTAAGGAGAGTCAAGTCGAGTCAACGAGTCAGTACAGGTTGAGAAACACTGGAGTACCTGACGTCGTACGGTCCGGAGGGATAGGTACTGGTTGAGGGTCTCGAACGAGTTTGAGTACAGGTGACTCAGTCACTACGGTAGGTTGGTAGAGTAGGAGACAGTAGGGGAAGAGGAGGACGGAAGTCTGTATGGATGACTTCTTATATATCCTCCGTCGACGGTTAAAATTTTGTCGAAATGGTTATAAGTCAGAGGTTTCTGAGATGAAGTTTATCATGTAGCCGCCGTCGAGTCTTCTTCGTTTCTCGTTTCGAACTTACTAACCTATGTTTCTCTGGAAGTTTTCTTCTGTATCTCTACTGCACCTGTAACAAAGAATTTTCAAATTCCCTCAAGCTACGTACTCTGTCCCGTGAGTCCCGGCCACACGACCCTACTGGGACTCCCTACCCTACCCCTCCTCCCTACCCTACCCCTCCTTCCACCCTCCCTCCAAGTCCTACCCCCTGTGTACATGTGGGTACCGACTAAGTACAGTTACGTGCCGTTTTGGGTGATGTTATGACATTTTATTAATCGGAGGTCAATTTTATTTATTTAAATTTTTTTCGAATTTCCTTATTGTGGTCTTCCCGTACCTCTATAATATCCTTCATTTACTTCAAACGTCACAAGGGTGGTAGAGTCAATAACTTACCCAAAACTTCGTTACCTTGAGACCAAAATTTGGGATTGAAGTAGGCCTCTTACCCACAACGAATCGTAGTGACTCAAAGGAGTCACCGAGTCTGGTATTCCTTAGACGGACGTTACGTCCTTTGGACCTAAGTCAGGTACTCAGTCCTTCTAGGGAACCTCTTGTCTTGCCGATAGGTGAGGTCATAAGAACGGACTTTTTAGGGTACCTGTCTCCTCGGACCGTCCGATGTCAGGTACTCAAGGGTCTCACTCTGTGCTGAATCGTTCATTGTGTACGAATCGTTGTAATATTTTTAACTCTTTTATACACGTTTCACGGACCATGTACTCTTCATAACTTTACTATCGATAATGAAAATTTAGTGAAACAATCATTTATGTTTTTATGGACATTCTTGAGAAAAACCAAGAGAATGTTTACTAATATTTTAGTATGAAGAGATAATGGAGTTCAAACTTTCGGACAGTTGGTGTTTCAGGAAGGGTGATTTTAATAAATCTAAAAATCTTTAAAGTGGGATGTTAATCCCACTTAAGTGACATCAAAACTTCCTTATTTACCTTACCGAAGGTAAAAAGAGATTTAGAATTCGTTAAAAGTCTAAATTTTTGTACAACTTCTAGGATAATACACATACTCTGACCGATAAAGAACCTACTAAGTCTTTGGGTCCAAAGACACACCGTAGACCTCCCTGAAGTCCTTAAACACCAACCCACCTACTAACGAGGTGGTAGCGACGCACAAACCCTATAAACCCGACGAAACCAGATACATCGTAGAACGATCGTTGAAGAAAGTTCAAATAATGGTGATACCGTTCGAAGTCCTCCAGAGGGGTCGGGAAACTGGTAACCCGACAAACGTTTTGGTCTTGGTCAGATTTTATTTAGTGACCCGTGTATGACTACAGTCTTTTACTGGTAGTGCGACAGAAGAGTATATGGGAAATAACAATATAAATCTTTCACTTGAAGGAAGTTGAAAACTGTCTCGGTGGGATATAGAAAAACTAGAAACCAATATAAAACGACACGTTTATAAGATTTTTCAATAAAGGGATCACCAGTTCATGTGATTGATCTCCCATTCAAGGGCTCCCTATATCTGACTGTCGTGTAGGTGGATCTCACCTCTCTTCCCTCTAGTGATTTGTGTGAAACAGTCTAATCCGGTCACAGTATTTAAGTATTAAATCTGTTGGTCGTCTGAAAATGACGTAGTCTTATACAACAGTCTATTTCAAGAAACACTTGTTTAGGTCACACTTTACTTTTGAGTAAGAAAGTTCTGTTACCCTTAAAAATAAAGACTCTAAATGATCCGAAAACCTCTTCGATTGTATATCAGACTCGAAAAACTCTCCAAGTAGGACAGTACGTCCGTGATTCTACACTCTGGAAGAAGGATGGGTTCACATGACTCACTTCTTTTTTTAATGGATTCTTTACTACTACTCACCGAGACTGAGTCGTTTGTAAGAATACACACATGAGTCAACGAGTCATCACAGGCTGTGACGTTGGGTGGCTGGGGTACCTCGGATGGTCCGAGGAGACAGGTACCCTAAAAAGGTCCGTTATTATGACCTCACCCAACGGTAAAGGAGGAGGCCTCCGCGAAAGACTGGGTCGCTAGTTTGGACACAGAGGATGTTATCGTCCACCCAAAAAAAACAAAAAAATGGTGACTTAGTGTAAGAACCTGGACACGTTTTGTGTGTTTCGAAACGATTTGTACATATTAATTCCTAATTGAAGGAGACTGGACGGGTACATTGGAAGGACTGGAAGTACGTCTGTCTCTCTTTCCGTAACCAAGAGAGATGAATGGTAAATATCGTTTTGAATTGTCTAAACTTTGTTAAGATCTCTGACCTTGAGAAATCAGAGTCTTTCACTCCTGTACGAATCGACTCAAACTTCGAATGTGATTCCTACTTCCCGGTGTCACCAACACTTCACACTCAGAAAAGAGGTCTGACATCTCCAATATTATCATGTCAACACCCTTTCTTGACAGTTTATAATTGAGACAGGGGTCTTTAATTGTCGAAGGTTTACACCATCTGGTCCTGACATACACAGAGTCTTCATTATGGACTATACTCTACGGTGTTCTATGTGTAAATAAGTATCTTGTAGACTTAATTTGTCAGTATGACTTCCATGGTAAAACAGAAAGAAAGGAAGGACAAGAACCAATACTAGGTAAAATAATTGCTAATGAAGTTCAAATATGTTACCATGGGTTGACACTATGTTAGGTTCTTAGATCAAGAGTTCTTTCTTACAGAGTGGACGAATATAAAGGGTAATCTCCGGTGAAGGATAAAATCTTATGTAATTTTAAAAATGTTACCCATGAAATGAGTTCTATGAAATATTTGATTGATATTATTAATATAAAATTCACAAAAATCTTCCTCTCAACCGAGACATGATGAGACCAAAAGAACCAATATTTTTGTAACTGAAATGAATCTCCAATACCTGAAAGTTTATAAAAATTTATCATAGTTTGTTAACTCAATAAGTCAAAGTTTGTTACTGGTGTCCGAAAGTAAGGGGTTCAAGGTCCGTTGGAGAAGACTCACCGGGTAAACAAAGGCCGATGAAACCATAAAAGGAAGAGATAAGAAGGTAATAGAAACACAAAGGTAAGTGGGTGTCCTTCACCTCATTAGAGGTGTTTACTAGAGAAAGGAAGAAGGTGACTATATTCTATATCCTCAATGTAACAATTAAAAGATTGTTCCTTTTACAGTTCACAACTAAGATCTTACTCTTACTTTCTCTGACACCACTCTTCCCCACCAAATTTGATATGAAAACAAAAAGAACCCTCCGTCGTCCGAGTGATACGTATCTTAATACCTTTTACTTTGTTTCATGTTGTGTCGTGCAACCATTAAGTAAATTGGAAGACGTAATCTTGTTTTAGGTCTTGTCAATTCTTAGATTTCGGACAGAAGTTCTCAAAAGATTTGTGAACCATAGACGGTTATTATTACATTACTTGATAGTTTGTGAAAACAAGAACGTTGGGAATATATTAAGTATGTGTCGTACGTCTTACCCTGTCCCTTCACGTTATCAGGAACAAGGTGTCCTGTCGAGTGTGTCCTTCACGATCTTTCTCCAAAGGTAGGTAGGAGTTTAGATGACTGTCGGACAAGTGAAAAGTGTGGTAACCCCGTATACGAATAAATTGATAAGGAAAGAATGTTCCTAGAGAAGTGAGTCTCATTTGGTGAAATAGTAGACTCGGATACCACTTTTCATCTTTTATTTTAAGGACAATACGTCGAGACAACAGGAGGTTCACTTAATATTTATACAAACAACCTCCATAAAATGTCTAATACTGAGGGGTGACTCAATCTGTAAGGAAAAAGAGTGAAATAACTCTATAATCACTGTACATTGATGTAATTAGATTCCATATGTTCATCGAGTCAGCAATTTCTTAGACGAACGTCCCGTCCTCTGCGGTCTCTACGTCAAACTAGAGACCCAGTCCTTCTAGGGGTCCTCCTCCCGTACCGTTGGGTGAGGTCTTAAGAACGGACCTTTTAGGATACCTATCTCCTCGGAACGCCTGATGTAAGGTATTCCAGTGTTTCTCAACCTGTACTGACTTCGTTGACTCGTACGTACGTAGTGTGTGTATGTACTACTGAAATATATACATATATACTGTTGTACTAATGATGTTCTTCAACTCAATTGTAAGTGATTGAGTATATCAATGTGAAAAAAAGATCACTACTCTTGAAGTTCTAAAAGAGAGAATCGTTGAAAGGTTATATATTATGTCATAACGACATCCTTCCCCCTGGGGAAGGTCCCGGACTTTGTCCCGAGAACAGAGTGTGAGTCTTTACTTAACAGACTCCAGTTAATACGTCCAGTCCTTCGTTATCAATCTTGACCTGTACCTTGTTGTCTGACCAAGGTTTATCCTTTTCCTCATGCAGTTCCGACATATAACAGTGGAACAAATAAATTGAAGATACGTCTCATGTAGTACTCTTTGTGACCCGACCTACTTCGTGTTCGACCTTAGTTCTAACGACCTTCTTTATAGTTATTGGAGTCTATACGTCTACTGTGGTGGGAATACCGTCTTTCACTTCTTCTTGATTTCTCGAAGAGTTACTTTCACTTTCTCTTCTCACTTTTTCAACCCAATTTCGAGTTGTAAGTCTTTTGATTCTAGTACCGTAGACCAGGGTAGTGAAGTACCATTTATCTACCCCTTTGTTACCTTTGTCACAGTCTGAATTAAAACCCCCCCGAGGTTTTAGTGACGGCTACCACTGACGTCGGTACTTTGACTTACTACGAATGAGGAACCTTCCTTTCAATACTGGTTGAATCTGTCGTGTAATTTTTCGTCTCTATAATGAACAGTAGTTTCCAGGTAGATCATTTCCGATACTAAAAAGGTCATCAGTACATACCTACACTCTCAACCTGATATTTCTTTTGGTTCGTGACTTCTTAACTACGAAACCTTGACACCACAACCTCTTGAGAACTCTTACGGAACCTGACGTTCCTCTAGGTCGGTCAGGTAGGATTTCATCTAGTCAGGACTCGCAGTTAACCTTCCTGACTATAACTTCGACTTTGAGGTTATGAAACCGGTAGACTATGTTTCTCGACTGAGTGAACTTCTCTGGGACTACGACCCTTTCTACTCCCGTCCTCCTCTTCCCCGACTGTCTCCTACTCTATCAACCTACCGTAGTGACTGAGTTACCTGTACTCAAACTCATTCGATGTCCTCAACCATTACCTGTCCCTCCGGACCTCACGACCCCAGGTACACCAGTGTTTCTCAGTCTGTACTGAGTCGTTGACTTGACTGGACTCCTTCCACCTGTGGAAGGTCCCGGGCTTTGACCCGAGAACAGATTGTGAACCTTTACTTAACAGGTTCCTCTGTGTACACGACTGTTTCGTTTTCTAAAATAACCCTTTCCCGTAGGCCCACCTTTCGTCATCCCATTCCCTTGGGTCCTCTTGTTGACACGGTGCACCGAACTTCAGAACCCAAAATACCACTACCCTAATCAAAAACCCAACAGAAATCGGTTAGTAAGACTGAGTCTCGGGAAGAACCACCACGTGCGGAACAAGTTGGTTCTACCTACGGTCTTTCTTCCTAAGACCCTCCACTAACCTGACGTCACAAAGGAAAACTGGAAAGGACTTGAGAAGACCAACCACCACCGAATAATCAAGGTACGAGGAATGACCCTGGAGGACAGTATTATGTTGATTACGTTTACCAACGATACCACGGACTAGTCACACCCACCAAAGTAAGTCACACGAAGGGGATTGTCATAGTACTTGATATCAGTAATACGACATGTAGTGTGGGGAGATTGGTCCTCCTCCCGTACCGTTGGGTGAGGTCTTAAGAACGGACCTTTTAGGATACCTATCTCCTCGGAACATTGACCTCTTCCTTTACCGTTGGGTGAGGTTACAAGAACGGACCTCTTAGGGTCCCTACCGTCTCGAACGACCCGACGGTAGATACCCCATCGTGTCTCAGTCTGTACTGACTTCACTGAATCGTGGTCGTCGTCGTCGTTGGGTATATATAGTATTGACCTTCAACTTCAGAAAACTGGGTGAAAGTGGTAGGGGTCGGGGACTCAATGAAAAATTTTTTTTAGAATTAAAGTTACTTGTTTTTAATGTTCTCTCTTAATTGTTTTATTTCTTTTTCTTTTTTTTACATCAATAATCAATTCAAGTTTATTCAATTAAGGGAAAACTATAATATTTACAGGTGTAAGTTCTGAGAGTAAACAATCCAGTTCTCCATACTGTGTTACTTTTTTTCATATAAAAAGTTATTATTACATTGGGATGTCAGAACGTAAGAATCTCACTTTATGTAATTTCTCTAACGAAGAAAAGACATCTTAGAAAGGTGTCATATACGGACTTTAGAGTTCTCCTTTGACTGAGATTTTGAAACATTGTATTAGAACATTTGTGTCTATTGACTCTTACGACGTCGTACCACGTAGTTTTAAACTTGAGAACCTCCGGTTAGATAGTAGTCAGTACATTAATCGTTCCTTTCTTTCTATTTCATGATCTTTTGATTTACAGATAAAATTTTCTGTCTACGTATAAAACAGACTCTTATAAGGATTACAATTATAAAAACCATCACTATAAAATTGTCATTTCTCTAAAATATAGTAAACGAACTTTCCGTCTCAGGAATTTCAGTTTATGATTAGAAAGTTTGAAGATGAAAGAATAGTTTTACCCAACAGTCTTTTAGAACACCTAAGTATTAAGAGTTTCCGAGACAATCTTAGATCCTTTTCCCAGTATATTTTCACATACCCTTGGATCTCTCCCATCTTTCCCCACCCTCCCTCAAGTCCTCCCTCAAGTATACGTATGGATACTGACTAAGTACAACAACATACCGTCCTTGGGTACGGTATAACATTTCGTTCATAGAAAGTTAATTTTTATTTATTTAAAATTTTTCACATACTCCGAAGGTACCACTGAGGTCACCACCCCTCAGACGGACCGTTACATCCTCTGTACCCAAGTTAGGGACCAAGTCCTTTCGAGGTGTACGGTACCTCGTCGATTTGGGTACACGGGGTTGATGGTTCGGACACGAGATCTCGGTCACTTTGTGCTGACGACTCGGGTAGACGGTATCGAGGACTTCGGACTCACGGGATCTCTGGTACGACGGAATGTTCTCTTCGGTGGCGTTACTCTTCGAGTGTGTGAGGTTGATCTCTCAACGGGGTGAGAGAGACGTTGATCTCTTTTGGGCTCACGTCGTTGTTTCTGGTTTTACTATTATTTATTTATTTATTTTGTAAATTTTTACATTAATTGTTTCTCACACTTCGTGAAGGAATTCTTTCTCTCTTCCCCGTCTCAAATTAAAACGGAACCCTTCCTCTTGACACCCGTTTGGGATCGAAATAATGGAAACGTCACCGGATTCACGATACCTTCTTTCTTTCTACTCTTTAAAGGGTTCGTAAAGTACTTTTACGTGATTTATGACTATTCTCTAGGATAGAGTTAAGTTAATTGGTGTTAGAACTCACTGTGTTGTCGCGTGGTCCGAAGCACCGTCACACCTTCATATTTTTTTCCGAGTTGTGAATTCCTTGAATGTTAGAATAGTGTGTCTGTTTGTATAATTTTTATACAAGGTGTCGGTTCCTATTACTGTGTTTGGGGTAAACATAAGTTATCTATGACCTAAGACAAGAAGTGTTACAAGTTCATTGAGACACTTCACGTCACTCTCGGTGAATTAAAGGAAGGACACTATAGACTTAAAGGATCCGATTGAGACTCCCGGTTTGTAAGTCAAGAGAAATAAAAAAAGGTCGACTTTCCGACAGTAAAATTAACCTTTTATAAATCATAGACAAACACCATGTCACCCTTTCTTAGACGGACAGTTACGTACTCTACGTTCTCTGAACCCAAGTCCCAGACCCAACCCTTCTAAGGAACGTCATCCTTTGCCGTTGGGTGAGATCATAAGAGCGCACCTCTTAGGGTACCCGTCACCTCGGACCACCCGATGTCTGGTGCCCCAACGTTTCTCGGCCTGTACTACTGACTCGCTGCTTCGTTCACGCGCGTACGCGTGTGTGTGTGTGTGTGTGTGTGTGTGTGTGTGTGTGTGTGTGTGTATGGTATTCGAAGACTCGTGACTCTGACTAAAAATTTGGAAAAGACTGAGGATAACTTATGGAACACGACACGACACGAATCCCTTCGGGTAACTCATAGGAAATATAACCAATTACACGTTTTATGAGTTACTTCGAAGACTTTCTCTTTTGTTTAAAAAGAATTTCTTTACTTCTCTTCTCTCTTGTAAAATCATGGACAGTGTGTGGGGAGATGTGTGTAAGTGACACCACCAATTTATATTTTGAATTTTCAAGCTCTGGACCGAATTTTTAGGGTCGAGATGGAGAGTGATGGACGCACTAGGACCTGTTCAATGAATTCGATTTACCTGGAATCAAAGAAGTAAACGTTTTACCGTCTATACGCTCACGTACAGATTATTTTAAAACATATCTAATCTACATTATTACATTTATTTCACAGGTCGGATTCAAGAACATGTATTCACGAGTTATTAATCTTGATGTAATAACAAACGGTGGACAGATACAAATTTTTCTAAACTCCGTTGATTGTGATTCATTGTCTATATTATTTTGGTTCTATTTTTCTATTTACATAGTTCGATATCAAACTATAAAAAAAAATGAAAAAAAAATTAAAAAAAAGGAATAAAAAAAAACTAGTTTATTCACTTTAACTAAGTATCGTGAATTCTTTTAAAGGGTTTGGTCTATCATAAAACACCTCCTTCCATCCATAAACGACGTATAAATTTTGAACACAATTTTATATAAGAAATGTTTTAATAACCCTCAAAGTTATAAGATTTTAACTCTTACTTATTTGAGTTTTGTGATCACGTTTTTAAAATCTTTCTGACGGAAAGGTAGGAATTAATTATCGATTTTTTAGACTTCTCACCATCTGTTCAAAAATAGTTCAATGTCCTTTGATGTAAAAGATCCTTAGGTCTGTGTATCAAGATCTCGTACAACTAAGCCATTGACTGACTGTTCCAAAATTTTTAGTAAAACCACTTAGTTCTTTGAAGAACTCTCCACGAGTCGAGTTATCTTAATTTGAAGGGAGGCAGGTTGACGTTGGTACTTTAATTTTCTACAGACGAGGAACTCTTCTTTCGATACTCTTTAGATCTCCCACGTAATTTTCCGTATCTGTAGTGAAACGGCTGTTTCCAGGTATATTAGTTTCGATACCAAAAAGGTCATCAGTTCATACCTACAATCTCAACCTGGTATTTCTTCCGACTCGTGACTTCTTAACTACAAAAATTTAACACTACGACCCCTTCTGAGAACTCTCATGGAACCTGACGTTCCTCTAGTTTAGTCAGTTGGGATTTCCTTTAGTCAGGACTTATAAGTAACCTTTGTGACTATAACTTCGACTTCGGGGTTATGAACTACCCTTCTCGGCTGAGTAACCTTTTCTGGGACTACTACCCTTTCTAACTCCCGTCCTCCTCTTCCCCCACTGTCTCCAACTCTACCAACCTACCATAGTGACTGAGTTACCTGTATTCAAACACGTTTGAGACACTTTATCACTTCCTGTCCCTGTGGACCGTGTGACATGTGGTACCACAATGTTTCTCAATCTGTGTAGAATCGTTGACTTGTTGTTGTTATCGTTGTTCTCGTTGGGTTCACCCCGAAGGGATCACCGAGTCACCATTTCTTAGACGGACGGTCACGTCCTCTTTATACAAACTAGGAACCCATCCTTTCTAGGGGACCTCTTCCTTTACCATTGGGTGAGGTCACAAGAACGGACCTTTAGGATACTTGTCTCCTCGGACCTTCCGATGTCAGGCACCCCAGCGCTTCTCAGTCCGAATTGAATCCATGACTCATACTACGTACGGTGGGTTGACGAATGGTGGTTTTTAACAAGTTTCTAAGATTTTAGAAGACATAAAGTTCAGATAAAATCCTCTGAATGGGTAATTAGAGACTCAATCGATACGATGTTTGATTGTAGTCGGTAAAGATCCAATTTCACAAAATTGACACTCCAATACGACAAAAGGGGTAGATACAGAGAAGGTTCCAGTATTTTAGACCGTCCTGTCTATGAGGGATACGTTCAATACTAGGTTGGTAAAGGACGTGTAAAAGATTATGTCTCTCGTCATAGACATCGAAGTCACGGAGAAAAATTCAAGGGGTAAGAAAGACGAAACACGAAATCAGTGATGAGTGTCTACCATTTGTTAGGTGGACGTTACACCCTCTAAACCCAAGCTAGAGACCCAACCCATCTGGGGGACCTCTTCCCTTGTGGATGGGTGAGGTCGTAAGAACGGATCTCTTAAGGTACTTGTCTCCTCGGACCGGTCGACGTTGGATACCCTATCGTTTCTCAGCCTGTACTAACTCGTTGAAAGTGAAAGTAAAAAGAAAGTGTTGTACCCTGTACCGCTAGGTCAACCAAAAAACTCGAGAGTATCATTTAACGATAAAGACAACCCGAGGTTTGAACTCTAGGTCATAAGGGAATCCTATGACGATCCACAAATAAAAAGGAGGTCCAGGATCGACAGACGGTCGAGTATCCGTACACCTCGAATACGACTAGACCGAAAACGTGACGAGACACTCCTGGTTTCGACCCGACCATTTGAACGGGTCGTTTCCAACCCTTTTCTCCAGTATGGATAATGTACCAGGACATCGGACGTGTTCAAGACTCAAGGACGACTGTAGACACTCGAGTGTTCCGTTGGCTCCCTACTACCGTCGGAAGAAAGGTCTGCCGACACAAGAAATGATACAAGGAGTCGGATGTTTGTAGAAACGACACGAGACCCTAAAAACCTTGAGAACCAGGATAAGAACAGACTTTACACTAAATTAAAAATTCCGACTGCCCACGACATAGAATCGACGAGTTACCGCAGAGACTTAAAGACGTAAATGAAAAATTTTTTTAAATAAAAATCAACCTCCTATTAACGAAATCTTACAACACAACCAAAGACGGTGTGTAGTTGTACTTAGTCGGTAAATATATAGACGAAACAACGAGTGAACACAGACTGAGAGACGTCGAGGTACCTGACAACGGGTGATCCGAGGAGGTAGGTACCATAAAGGGTCCGTTCTTATAACCTCACCCAACGGTCAAACATGAGGTCCCCTAGAAGGACTGGGTCTATAGCTTGGTCTCAGAGAACACAGAGGACGTGACTGTCCGTCCAATAAGTGGTGATAGCGGTGGGTATACATATACACACAAGGGAGCGAGAACTTGGAGGAACGATGGAGGATGAGGTAGGGTGGGGAGATCCAACAGTGTCTCGTGGTCGGACTCGAGGGAGTGAGGTGTCGTTGAAGGATAATGGATAGATAAAGTGTGTACCATTACACGTATAAAGTTAGGATGAGAGAGGAAGGGAGTGACACAGGTATTCAGACAAGAGAAACTCAGAGAGAAGGCCGGGACGTTTCTTCAAGTAGTCCTGGTAAAAAGATCCAAGGTATATATACACAATTATATACTATAAACAAAAAGGAAAAGACTGAATGAAGTGGGACGTATCGTCCGAGATCCGATTAGATGGAGTGATCTTGACTGAGTCTAGGAAAGGAAAGATACCGGTTCGTTATAAGGTAACACATATACATGGTACTGAAGAAATAAGTGGGCAGATGTCTGTAGATCCAACCAAGGTACAGGCCGGAAATCGAAACTCGGATTAGTCGAGAGAGTCAGGTCACAAACCCAATAGTTGGTCAGGGGTTTAAAAGGCGTCCACGACTGAATGGTACTGACACGAAGTTATGATTTTATACTCTTATGGGTTGGTAGTACACTCGACCTTCACTAAAGTCTGCTCCTTTGTAAGTATAGCTCGTTAACAGAAGTATGTTAAAACCAACTTATCTTATGACTTCAACCACTCTCCCGAGAAGTTCATCCTCTTGGTGTACTCCTCTCCGTCTATTTAACAACAATTAAAAATTACAAACTTCGTTCAGTTTGTTTCGACAAACGGAGACCGAAGTTAAACATAATACTTCCTTTTTTTAAGTAACCTTTGAAACTTACTTGTTTATTTTTTAAACTGTCATAAGTAAACTCCTTCTATGTAACTTTTTTTAACTCCGTTTGTTAACAATTCACGGCTCCGTAAAGTAATCAGGATCTCTTGTTTCTAATTATTCTGGTTATACACTATAAAAGAGAGTTCCCCGATTGTAAGGTCATCCCCTCCGTCTATTTGTTTATTCACTAATAAATATAAGTCAACTTCGAGAAAATAGATTACGTTAAACCAAATCTTCAACTACATAATTGGTTTATTTTTACACCAATATCCTCCCTTAAAATTTTACGGGAAATAATAAAATTAAATTTGTATTTTAACATATAAGTGACTAAAAAACTATACGTTTTCGGAAAAGAGACGTACTAAAATGAATGTATTTCGTATATTTTATGTCCTATACTCCAAATTACAAACCTAAAAATTTTTACTTTACTTTTTCATTTCTTTGTACGTTTCATGACTCGTCTCTAAGAGGACCTCAACATTATCAAAACATCTGTTCATAGACTCAATAGAACAGTTATGAAGTAAATTGTCTTAATAAAAAATTATTGAGTTGAAATAGGTCACAAAATTTACATAAGTATATACAATAGTGTCTTTGTAGAGAGAAAAGAATATCGTAAAGTAATCAAAGTTGTATTTTAAATTAATACATTAATTTTATCGTCTCTGTTGACCAAACCTTCCTTACGATGGTTCAAAAACCTTTACGTGCTGAGTTGACCGTTCTTGTCTTCAAGTACCAATATGACCTCTTGTCGACTTTCGACCCTCTAAAAATCGTACGAAACCTGTAATCGGTAATACAAATTGTTTCCTTATGTGTTATAGTTAGTGAATCAACATCCATATTATTAACCTCAAAGTAACTCTTTTGACTAGTCTTGATTTACGATTCCGTACGTACTCCATAATACAATAGAGTCTTGTTGACTATAATCTAATACATCCCGAATCCAGTCTTGGAACCCGTCGTAGTTGAAACCCTACTCTCTGAATTGATATAATTCAACAACAAATCAGTATACGCTGAGAAACCGTTGGGGTACCTGACATCGAAAGGTCCGAGGAGACAAGTACCCTAAAGGGTCCGCTTTATGACTTCACCAACGGTACGGGAGGAGGTCTCTAGAAGGACTAGGTCCCTAACTTGGGTACAGAGGAGGCAGACGTTACGACCTCTGGACCCAAGTTAGGGACCCAACCCTTCTAGGGGACCTCCTCCCGTACCGTTGGATGAGGTCATAAGAACGGACCTCTTAGGGGTGCCTGTCTCCTCGGACCTTTCGATGTCAGGTACCCCAACATTTCTCAGCCTGTGTCGACTTGCTGATTCGTCTCGTGGCGTAAGGACGTAACGTCTACCTCAGAAATGACGACTCGGTGGTCCCTTCGGATTCATAGAATTCACATTTGTTGTTTGAATTACTTTTTATTTTAGTATTATCGAAATCATCTTAACCAGAACGTATCAATCCTACCCTCTCTTTTGTTACCTCTCATGTTCTCTTTGAACCTTTTGACTCTACCTCATCCTTTCCGAAAAAAGATTGGAAAAAAACCCTCCCTCCCTTAACCCTCGGTAACTTTTGTTTAAAGAAATTATGGTGTCAATAAGGGTCCTAGTTAGAAAGAAATTTCATGTCTTGTCATGTTCCTCCACTACATTTTTATTGATAAAATTAAGTTATAAAACCATTGTTAAGATTCAATAAATAATTACCTTATTATCTCTGTTCCCCCAACCAATATTGTTGTACAAAAAGTCCTCTCATTATTTTACTTCAAAAATATTAATTTTACTCCCACCATGATTATTTTTGACATACCCATTTTATGTTGAAAACTCACATCGTGTATCATCTTTTAAAACTTTTGAGACGTTATCATGTTTTTCCATGTATGTATATAGTCGTTATCAGTGGATGTTAAGAAAATGGGTCTCTAGACAACAAGTCAACGATTCAACACAGACTAAGAAAACACTGGGGTACTTGACATCGGATGTTCCGAGGAGATAGGTATCCTAAAGGGTCCCTTCTTATAACCTTTCCCAACGGTAAAGGAAGAGATCCCCTAGAAGGGTTGGATCCCTAGTTTAGACGTAGAGGACGTAACCGTACTCCTAAGAAATGGTGACTCAGTACCCCTTCGGCATATAGGTCTCTTTCGAACACAATTTACAATAAAGTATAGAGGAAAACTTATAATACATGTGTGTGTGTGTGTGTGTGTGTGTGTGTGTCTCCTCGTATGATTCTGAAAAAAAGGTTAAATTGTTATATAACACCGGTAAAAAGTACTGTTGTACTTTTTAAACACAGTAACCGATCTGACACTCATGTAACGGCTTAAAATTACAACTCTTGTTGATAAGAAAGAAAAGTAAACAGTAAAATTATAGTATCACCAACGACGTCTGAAGACCTTCGACAAAATAATACTCTGAAGAAAATAAATAAAGTCGTTACCCATGTTTTAAAATAGTTTAAAAAACAGTCGTAGATATCTTACCTGGTATATATACTAGAGGAAATTGACCATCTATCTTACTTTATGTACCTACCTTGGTGGAAGGGAAGAAGGGAGGGAGGGAAGGAAAGACGGAAGAAAGAAAAGAAAAAAGAAGGAAGGAAGATTCAAATTTATTAAAGACAAGATACACTTATGAAAATAAAAAAGATTCATTATTTATATACATCAAGTTTGTCATTTTACGAAGATGTTCTGACTATGACTTTTCGTGAAGGGGTTCGGGGTTTAAAGGATAAAGATACAAGAAAAAAGGGTTCAAAAGACCGATAAACAAAACCGTAAATTAAGGAATATAAAATATCACGATAAAGAATTGAACAGTTAAAATCAATAAAATATAATAAGAATACTTTACTCCTAAATATCAATAATGTAGTACAGTATAAAAAGATGACAGAGTTATACGTATCAGAATAGTCATTCAAAACAACTTAAGTACTAGTCATAAGTACAATGATACTGAAATAATCATAACCAGTCTTGACTCGGTTTATAATATTAATATAAAAGATAGAACACTTCTAAAACAAAATGAATCTCAATTATTAAACAACAACAAACCGGCGATTCACCACAGACCGAGAAAGCACTGGGGTATCTGACATCGGGTGGTCCGAGGAGACAGGTACCCTAAAGGGTCCGTCCTTATGACCTCACCCCACGGTGAAGGAAGAGCTCCCCTAGTAGACCTGGGTCCTAGCTTGGTCGTCGAGGACGTAACCGTCCACCGAAGAAAGGTCGACTCAGTGATCCCTTTAGGTTTCTCAATCATTATGAAAACAAAAATAAAAACAAACAGATCCAAATACATAAATAGTGTCAGTAATAAGGTTGACTAGTTATTTTAAGAAAATCTAAGATTAAAGGTAGACCACGAAATAGTTAATGGGTGTGCGGGGTGTTTGTGGAGGGGAGGGACGGGAACCTTCGTAGGTACGACCTCGGGAGACAGGACGATGAGGTTATATCTGATTAAAGAGAAATCACACGACAATTGGACCTTAAAGAGGAGAGAGGGTACAACTCAGGGAATAAAACTTTTAAACCAAAGAAGAAGACAAAATCAGATACAAGGGTAACAGGTCCTTGAATTCTCCCACACGTACCCTCTATTAAACAAATCCCGAACGTAACGATTTCTTAAGTGGACGTTACGCCCTCTGGATCCAAGCTAGGAACCCAACCCTTCAAGGGGACCGCTTCCCTTTCCGATGGGTGAGGTCATAAGACCGGACCTCTTAAGGTACCTGACATATCAGGTACCCCAGCTTTTCTCAGTCTGTGTTGACTAGTTGAAAGTGTAAGTAGACGTACAGACTTTTACAAGATTATCCGACAATATGAACTAACTATCAAACTATCTCTAACTATCAAACTAACTTTTGTCTTAAAATCCAACTTATTTTTCAAGGAGAATCTTTATACTTCCGTAACAAAGTAGTAGAAGATCGAAGTTTACATCAACATCTCAACGGACCGTTATAAGACTAACGTCTTGGAAGATGTTTTAAATAAAGGAAGACTATCGAAAATATCATGAAATGAAGAAAGATCACAAGACCTACTTTAAAGTTCCTCTACACGTAATTTTTCCCATAAAATTTAAAATAAAACAACTCTAAGAAAACATTTGAGTATAAGATTTCACGACCTTGTAAATGAACTTTATTAAAAAATATTATAGAAGGGTAGTATAAGGGGGAGGAGGTTCATATAAGAGAAAGGATTTGAAACTAAATAACCGTTGAAAAAGAGGACTTGGTAAAAGAATAAAAGGATGACGTCATAAAGTATATAAACGGAAAAATAATACGAAAGACCCGGGGTACAGGATATAAAGACAACTGAAAAATTAAGATCGTTGGAATAAAAATGTAACGTTATTTTTGTTTTAACAAGAGACTAATAAGGAGAAAACATTGATAAAATACTGCGGTATAGAAAGGAATTTGGAGACTCCTCTTATTACGATCCTAAAAATTGAATTTTTTTTAGATAGTATAGAAACGAAGGAAACTCAAGGAAAGATAAACAAACACAGAGACGTAAAATACTTTAATCTACCAAAGGAGTTTAAAGACTATTCGAAGTTTGGAAGTATAAATTCTTTTTCTAGGACTTGTGTACATACACCAGTCTTGGACGGTGAACTACCCGGTCGAGAACCTAAAACAACGTCCAGAAGGGGAAGAAAGATACCAGAGAAAATAAGAGAACATACATACATATCTAAATATGAATTTTTTTTAGATTAGAAGAAAGTCACCCCAGCCCACGAATTTTTGTGCAAACAAAGTAACCGGTACAGATTGACCTTCATTTTTCATTTAGTTAAATCAGTTTACATATTTGGAAAGGGAAAAGGAAAAACCACAGATGGAAACTACACGCATACAGAGACACAAACACACACACACACTACAAATCTACAGGTAAATAAAGTAAAGTAAAATAAAAATGATCTAATAGTCAAATAATACTTTCTTATATTGACCACCGAGTCTACCATTTCTTAAGCGGACGTTACGTCCTCTGGACCCAAACTAGGGACCCAACCCTTCTAGGAGACCTCCTCCCTACCGTTGGGTAAAGTCAAGAACGGACCTCTTAGGGGTACCTGTCTCCTCGGACCACCCGACGTCAGGTACCCCATTGTTTCTCAGTCTGTGTTGACTCGTTGATTCATGTATATTGAGTCCTTGTCGGTCTATTGAAAAGAAGGGGTCAAAAGGGTGAGAGTCCGTCAGGTAATCGTTCAGAAAGGTCAAAAGTGAGGTTTTATCTAGGATCAAGAAGGTTTCGAAAGGGAGAGACATAGAACCAGATTCGCTAGTGGAAGAAAACGGTCTTAATGACGATGTTGTAGGATTAACTTGAGGAATAATATATAAACCGGCTACGTTTAGGTTATCACACTTAGTTCGACAAAAAAAGAATTGGAAGAATTTTGAGAAGTTACGAAAACGAACCGTGGATCTTAATTTGAAGGAAACTCTACGGATCTCTCGTGTTGCATTACACCGGGGATGGACGAGAAAATGACCAGTGTTCAATGTACGAGTAAATAAAATTTAATATTTAAATCTTTGTAAGTACTGTCAAAAATAATTCTTGTAACACATAGTGTAATATGTCTGTAAAATTGTGATAAAATAGGTATATATCACACGATCTTTCTCATATGGTATCAATTTGGAACACACAACATGATACAGATGTCTTCATACAATAAGTCTAAAAGAGTATGTCTCTTTAAGTTAGTACATAAAGTCCTTTACAACATTGATTCACTAATGATTTGTCGTCGTCTTACCTCCCTGTATTAAATACATGTGTTTTATCACAGTCAACCGTGACTTTTAATCTTATTTTATCTAGGTTTGTACTTGTGGCCTGTAAAAGTCCACTGTGTACTAAGATGGTCATTGTACTGTAAACGGTTTCGAAAAAGTAAACACCTTACTCTCATTAACTTTTCTCTTCTATTTGAGGCAAGTGTACACTAGCCCAACTCCAAACCTGTGCTAACGTGTATTCTCTTTCTTCTCTCTCTATATCGTAATTCTCAATAAAGTAAGTCGAATTAGATCCGTTTATTCAAAAGGGATTGTCCTACTCATGTCTTTTTCTCACCCCGGTGACAGGGATCTCTAGTACGACACTTCCCGTGAGAACTCTTGACTCGTTGTACCACCTGGACCGACTCGGGGTCGTCCACAGGACTCATTTACTGGTCCCACCCATCCCTGTTACGAAGACGGAAAAAGTAAATAGGACTGAAAGAGTCTCCTCACATGTAGCTCTCTGTATCACTTCCCTTTCCACACTTATATCCACTAGTTTGATAATTTTATCTTTCACTTTCAACGAGTCAGTACAGGTTGAGATACACTGGAGTACCTGATATGTCGGGTACCTTAAGAGGTCCGGTCTTATAACCACACCCATCGACAAGGGAAGAGGTTCCCTAGAAGGATTAGGTCCCTAGCTTGGATCCACAGGGTGTAACGTCCGTCTAAGAAATTGTCGACTCGGTGGTACCTTCGGGTTCTTATGACCACACCCATCGGATAGGGAAGAGGTCACCTAGAAGGACTGAGTCCTTAGCTTGACCCCAGCGGACGTAGCGTCCGGTTAAGAAATGGTGGACTCGATGGTCTTTTCGGGTAATTTTACCTCACTAGTACATTAAGAACAAAGGTTGAAGACTTTTACTCTTCCCTGTGATAGTCATTTATGTGTCCCTGTTACCTGAGTTCGGTTAGTCCTGACAAAGTCTTTGGTCTTAGATACAAGTGGGATTAATTTTAGGAGACATCATTCTTCAGAATTGGTTGGAACTGTCCTTCTTCTCAAAGTTTTTATTTATACTAACTGACCGTTACTTAAGGTGAGTCGTGAAGGTAAAGTTTTATCACTTTATCAAAAGATACCTTTAAATATCGAAATATAATTAACAGATCGATCGTTAGTCGTATAGAGTTTTTTATGGAACTGTAACTAAAACAAATGATGTAAATAAAGAAGGTGTAAGGGATCTTCTTTCATAAATCTTTGATAGGTCCCTAAAGATTTTCTTTTTGGGTTCAGTATTCAAAAGACCTTGAATAAATGAAAAGAAGAACCAATAGTCTTATAATTATAAGTCATATTTGTTAGGTTCAACGAGTTTAAGGAAGGTACTAAACTCAATATTCGACTGTTCCTATGTAAACCTAACCTTACTTCGAGATCCAATTATTCCGTCCAAAGTATTCTGTATTCGGAGGTTTTTTATAATGGTTCGAAATGAACGATATTTCAACTCCCCATTTTGACGTCTGGACTTTTACCACTCTAATCTTAGGGGGTTGGTGACCATAAGGAGTGGTACTACTTTTTTTACTCTTTAGGAAAAGCTCCGGTACCTCTCACCAATCTAGTCGAAGATAAAGAACTCCAGTAAATAATACTCTTGCTTACACCTCTTTTTACCTCTTTAGGAGAACTCATGTCCTTCACCACCATCATCACCAAATCAGCGAGTCAACACAGGTTTAGAACACTGGGGCACCTGACATACATCGGGTAGTACGAGGAGACAGGTACCTTAAGAGATCTGTTCTTATGATCTCACCCAACGGTAAAGGAAGGGTTGGGTCCTTAGTTTGGACCCAGAGGACGTAACGTCCGTCTAAGAAACGGTTGACTCGATGTTCCCTTCAAGTCCCTATTACCCTCTTTCTTTACTCCTTTTACTTTTCCCTCTCGAGATTCTTTTCCCTCAAAGAACGAATTTCGTCAAAAACAAAACTAACCTGAACATTGGGTCCTCTGCGGTACCAGACCCTTATAGTTTCCTTCTATAAAGTTTCTCTTCTATTCTCAGGAAGAAACATCCACTTTCACTATGATTGTCGGGGGTGGGAGACCCAAGTGTACCAAACTCAACTAGAAGGTAAAGGATACCAAACGTCGTAGGTGAGTTCAAGAGAATGGCACTCTGCGTCCATTTCTAAACTTTCGGACCGAGGAACCGACGATCTATTACATGTTTTCCCTGTAAGACAAGACACACGTCTCGATTAACTGGATGTGTCCCTCGTTTTGAAGTCTGATTCGAAGTAATGGTAGTACTGGGTGAGTTTGTTCTCTTGTTCCGGTCGAGACTTTGTGGTACGACTAACTACTTATTTACATTACCAAGATTATTTTCAGAATTATTAATACTTTATGAGGACTTTTCGAAAACGAAAAACAAAAAGATTTACTTTTACTACCACCATATCTTTCGTTTATTTTGTTTTACACTTTTTCAAGGGAGAATAAAGTATGGGTATATAGAAGAACTGAAAAGACCTTTACATTTGAATATTACTTGTCTCTAAATATTAAAAATAGGTTATAACTTCGTACGAAGAGATATCATACGAAGAAAGAAAAAAAAGACACATAACATTATGACTCTAATATAAAAGTACACTTATGTGTTTATAGACATTTTAGAATTACGTTTAAGTCTTACTTAGCATAAAATACATTAACAAGGTAAAACTATGTCTAAAGTGAACAAAGGTTTAAAAACTAATTTGTTCCTTTACATATTATTACATATATGTAGAATATTTATATAAAAAATTACAAATAATAATTCTATTTAAAGATCCTAACCTCTTGATACCCACTCATGTAAAATACAATTTTTCTTAATTTTTAAAAAGAAATTACACACAAATGATTGAAGGAGAGACTCTAACAGAAGTCAAGTTGAATAAGAACTCACTATAAAGACGTCGTCTATCTTAAGTCTAATCAGGAAACTTCCTTTATGAGGTGTCGGAAGACTCATTTCAACAACAACACTTTAGTCCAGAGTCACATCGAACAAGAAACTTCCATTAGATGGATAAAAGGAACTGACGAAAGTTCTTAAGAAACAGACCAAAACGTGTCAATGTTGAGTTTACACAAGTCACACCTAAAGAAAATCAAATCGAACTATGAAGATAATTATAGATTACATAAAGTAGTCAAGACCTTTAAAGAATCATAGAGAATTTATAATGTAAATGAAGTTGAAGGAGGAGACACCTTGAAAGAGTGATATAGAAATATAGAAAAAGAAGACATAAAAGATTGAAAAACAGAGAACTACGTAACAAGACCATTAAGGAAAACTACTTCGAAGGTCCGATCACTCAGAAAGAAATCAATACAGAGTCGTCGACTATGTGAGTACCAAACAATAATTAAAACCAACATCATATCTTTTTACCTAAACTCATGAAAGGAATCAAGAGCTCTAAGAGAATAAGATCTAAACAGATCTTTCGTTCAGTAGGACAATAGAAAGGTTGTGACACTTTTCTAAGAAATTTTATAAAGTAGAGTCTAAAAAAACTAAACATATCGGACGATAGTGACGTTCGAATATGTCGTGTATATCAGAAATTTTTTTTATTCCGATATAAAAGGTGAAAATTACGAAAGAAACTAAAATGTAAAAAGAATAAACTAGATTCCTAAAAAAAAAAAGGAAAAATCAAAAACAGGTGTAAAACCCAGTGAACCTTTGAGGCATCGGACATTACATCAGAAATTACAATGAAGATACTAATATGTCACCTTCACTCTTTATCTAAATTCCCTGATATAGACTATCTGTCTCACGGACTACTTGATCCCTGTCTCCAAGCACTGTAACATGTCCTCTGTCCCTAGTTCTGGTAGGGGTACCTTTTTTTACGTTTTTTCGTTTTACCGACAGACTCCTCCGGAATGTGTATCACTTTTCTTCTCTTCACCTTTCGTTTCCTCTTTTCGTTTCTATATTCGTAGACTTACGTCTCAAGGTTTCTTATCGTTCCTCTCTATTCTTTCGAAAGGAGTCGTTAGTCACGTTTCTTTATCTCCTTTTGTTGTCTTACCCTTTCTAATCTCTAGAGAAGTTCTTTTAATCTCGATGGTCCCCCTGTAAAGTACGTTTCTACCCGAACTATTTCCTGTCTTTACCATATCTGGAGTGTCTCGTCTTCTATAATTCTTCTCCACCGTTCTTATGTGTCTTCTTGACATCTTTTTCTAGAAGTACTCGGTCTATTAGTGCTACCACACTAGTGAGTGGATCTCGGTCTGTAGGACCTTACACTTCAGTTCACCCGGAATCTTTCGTAGGGATACTTGTTTCGATCACCTCCACTCCCTTAAGGTCAACTCGATAAAGTTTAGGACTTTCTACTACGACACTTTCACGACGTTAGTTATACTGTCGTTTAAACCTTTTGAGTCGTTACCGATGTCCTGACCTTTTCCAGTCACAAGTAAGGTTAGGGTTTCTTTCCGTTACGATTTCTTACGAGTTTGATGGCGTGTTGACATGAGTAGAGTGTACGATCATTTCATTACGAGTTTTAAGAGGTTCGGTCCGAAGTCGCCATGTACTTGGCACTTGAAGGTCTACAAGTTCGACCAAAATCTTTTCCGTCTCCTTGGTCTCTAGTTTAACGGTTGTAGACGACCTAGTACCTCTTTCGTTCTCTCAAGGTCTTTTTGTAGATAAAGATAAAATAACTGATACGGTTTCGGCAACTGACACAGCTAGTGTTATTTGACACCTTTTAAGAAATTCTCTACCCTTATGGTCTGTTGAACTGGACGGAGAACTCTTTGGACTTACGTCCAGTCCTTCGTTGTCAATCTTGACCAGTACCTTGTTGTCTGACCAAGGTTTATCCTTTTCCTCATGTAGTTCCGACATGTAACAGTGGGACGAATAAATTAAAGATACGTCTCATAAGTCAACACAGGTTGAGAAACCCTGGGGCACCTGACATCGGGTGGTCCAAGGAGGTAGGTGACGTCTACCACTAACGTCGGTACTTTAATTTTCTACGAATGAGGAACCTTCTTTTCAATACTGGTTGGATCTATCGTATAAGTTTTCGTTTCTGTAATGAAACGGCTGATTCCAGACAGATCAGTTCGATACCAAAAAGGTCACCAGTGCATACCTACACTCTCACCCTGACACTTCTTTCGTCTCGCGGCTTCTTAACTACGAAAACTTGACACCACAACCTCTTCTGAGAACTCTCAGGGAACCTGACGTTCCTCTAGGTTGGTCAGGTAAGACTTCCTCTAGTCGGGACCCTAAAGAAACCTTCCTTACTACGATTTCGACTTTGAGGTCATGAAACCGGTGGAGTGCGCTTCTCAACTGAGTAACCTTTTCTGAGACTACGACCCTCCCTAACCCCCGTCCTCGTCTTCCCCTACTGTCTCCTACTTTACCGACCTACCGTAGTGACTGAGCTACCTACACTCAGACTCACTTGAGGTCCTCAACCACTACCTGTCCCTCCGGACTGTGCGACGCTAAGTACCCCAGTGTTTCTCAGCCTGTACTGACTCGCTGACTTGACTTGACTTGACTACGTCTCATGTAGTACTCTTTGCGACCCGACCTTCTTCGTGTTCGACCTTAGTTCTAACGGTCTTCTTTATAGTTATTGGAGTCTATACGTCTACTGTGGTGGGAATACCGTCTTTCACTTCTCCTTGATTTTTCGGAGGACTACTTTCACTTTCTCCTCTCACTTTTTCAACCTAATTTCGAGTTGTAAGTCTTTTGCTTCTAGTACCGTAGACCAAGGTAGTGAAGTACCGTTTATCTACCCCTTTGTCACCTTTGTCACAGTCTGAAATAAAGAAACCCGAGGTTTTAGTGACGTCTACCACTAACATCGGTGCTTTAATTTTCTGCGAATGAAGGTCCTTCCTTTCAATACCGGTTGGATCCATCGTATAACTTTTCGTCCCTGTAACGAAACGGTTGTTTTTAAGCAGATCAGTTCCGATACCAAAAAGGTCACCAGTACATACCTACACTCTCAACCAGACACTTCTTCCGACTCGTGGCTTCTTAACTACGAAAACTTAACACCACAACCTCTTCTGAGAACTCTCAGGGAACCTACGTTCTTCTAGGTCGGTCAGGTAAGATTTCCTCTAGTCAGGACCCACAAGTAACCTTCCTAACTACGACTTTGACTTTGAGGTTATGAAACCGGTGGAGTACACTTCTCAACTGAGTAACCTTTTCTGGGACTACGACCCTCCCTAACCCTCGTCCTCCTCTTCACCTACTGTCTCCTACTCTACCGACCTACCGTGTGGCTGAACTACCTGTACTCAAACTCACTTGAGGTCCTTAACCACTACCTGTCCCTCCGGACCACACGACGCTAAGTATCCCAACGTTTCTCAGTCTGTGCTGACTTGATGACTTCACTTGACTATTGTCATTAAATGAATTTGGATTATAGGAACCATAAATTTGGAGTATTCCGTAGTAATTAAGAGATTGTATTTTCACTTCTTTAATCGTGTCGTGTTAATAAGAAGAAATGTTTAAGGATCAAGAGGTAAAAAAGAAAATAATAAAAATCAAGAGTACCAAACATTATGTATGTAATATATAAAACTGTCCAATAACACAGAGTAAACATACTGAAACCAGATATAAATTTACCTCAGTTATAATCTAAACTTTTCTCCGTCAAAACAAGAGTTGAAATAGTTCCATATTAAATATTTATTTAAAACTTCTATAAATTCTACATTTAACGGTGTTAAATATATATATATTATATTGTATAATTAATATATTATTACATTATATTATAATCAATATAATATATACACATATATATATATATACTAACCGTTTCTTAGACGGACGTTACGTCCTCTGGACCCAAGCTAGGGACCCAGTTCTTCCAGGGGACCTCCTCCCGGATCGTCGGGTGAGGTCATAAGAACGGACCTCTTAGCGGTACCTGTCTCCTCGAACTACCCGATGTCAGGTAACTGGGAGTTTCTCAGGTAGTACTGACTCGCTGATTGTGTAAAACTATGTAATAATTTCTTATAAGGGTAGATCAATTAATTATGTAGGTAATAGAGTGTGTAAATATAAAAAAATGTTCTTGTAAATTCATGATGGAAGAATCTTTTAAAATCAAAGTGTTTACAATAGTTGAGATCGGTGGTACAATATGCAATCTAGGAGTCTATAATTGGGAGAGTATTGACTTTCAAACATAGGAAAATGTTGGAGAAGGATAAAAGGAGTAGGGAGTCGGATGAAAAGATGAGAGACAAAGATTCTCAAACTGAAAAGAAAAAAAAACTAAGGTCTATATTTACTATCGTACGTTATAATCAGAAGATAGACCGAATAAAGTGAACCGGACTACGTATTTCCAGGTAAGTACAACAGTGTTTATCATCCCAAAGGAAGAAAGAGTACCGACTTAATATATATACACACACACACAATCAACGAGTCAGTACAGACTGAGAAACGTTGGGGTACTTGATATCGGGGGTCCCAGGAGACAGGTACTTTAAGAGGTCTGTTATTATGACCTCACCCAACGGTAAAGGAAGAGGTTCCATAAAAGGACTGAGTCCCTAACTTGGGTCCAGAGGGAGTAACCTCCATCTAAGAAATGACAGACTCGGTGTCTGAGTCTGAAGTATTCCCTTTTGGGGTATAGATAGATAGATATTTGTGTACATATATACATATATATATATAGTGTGTATAGTGTAAAATGAATAACTAAGTAGACAACTACCCGTAAATCCAATAAAGGTATAAAAGTGATAGTATTTGTTACAACGTTACTTGTACCCCGACATCTATAGAAAAATTATAGGACTAAAGTAAAGGTAACCCATATATTTTATATGGGTCTTCACCCAAACGACCTAGTATATACCTTCGACATAAAAATTAAAAACTCCTTGGAGGGCATACAAAGGGTGTCACCGACGTAGTTGAATGAAAGGGTGGTTGTCACGTGTTCCCAAGGGAAAAGGGTGTAGGAGTGGTTGTGGACAGTGAGAAAAAATCAAAAACTTATACCGGTAAGATTGTCCATACTCTACTATAGAGTAACTCCAAAACTAAATATAAAGGGACTACAAATCACTACGACCCGTGAGTGTTCTTCGTCAAAATAGTCGACTATTATACTTGAGTCCCCTCGTACCAAACTCCTTTGACCCTTTGTCGAAGTCAAACCCAAACAACAAGTCTTATTAAAAGACCGACTCAGATGAGATAGATCTCGGAGAAGTGAGTGAGGAAGTGAAGTCCTCGAGTGTGAAGTCCTACCCGTCCAGTGTCTCAATCCTCCAGTGGTTCAAGCTGACACTTCGGAATCGTTAGTGTCCAACGAAGACACCACTAAAGTCAAGTCAAGTTAAGTCAGCGAGTCAGCACAGGCTGAGAAACGCTGGGGTACTTAGCGTCGTGCGGTCCGGAGGGACAGGTAGTGGTAGAGGACCTCAAGTGAGTCTGAGTGCAAGTAGTTCAGGCACTACGGTAGGTCGGTAGAGTAGGAGACAGCAGGGGAAGAGGAGGACGGGGGTTAGGAAGGGTCGTAGTCCCAGAAAAGGTTACTCAGTTGAGAAGGGTACTCCACCGGTTTCTTGACCTCGAAGTCGAAATCGTAGTCAGGAAGGTTTCTTTAGGATCCCGAATAGAGGAAGTCTTACCTGACCAACCTAGAGGAACGTCAGGTTCCTTGAGAGTTCTCAGAAGAGGTCATGATGTCAAGTTTTCGTAGTTAAGAAGCCACGAGTCGGAAGGAGTGTCAGGTTGAGAGTGTAGGTATGTACTGGTGACCTTTTTGGTGTCGGAACTGATCTACCTGGAATCAGTCGTTTCCTTACAGAGACGAAAACTTATACGATAGATCCAACCAGTATTGAAAAGAAGGTTCCTCATTCGCAGAAAATTAAAGTACCGACGTCAGTGGTAGACGTCAGTGGTAGACGTCACTAAAACCTCAGGTTTCTTTATTTCAGACTGTGACAAAAGTGACAAAGGGGTAGATAAAGGGTGCTTCACTACCCTGGCCTACGGTACTAGAAGCAAAAGACTTACAACTCGAAATTCGGTTGAAAAAGTGAGACGAGAAAGTGAAAGTAGTTCTCCGAAAAATCAAGGAGAAGTGAAAGACGGTATTCCCACCACAGTAGACGTATAGACTCCAATGACTATAAAGAGGGTCGTAAGAACTAAGGCAGAACACGAAGAAGGTCGGGTCGCAAAGAGTACTACATGAGACGTACCTTCAATTTATTCGTCTCATTGTCATATGTCAGAACTGCATGAGGAAAAGGATAAACCTTGGTCAGACAACAAGGTACAGGTCAAGATTGACAAGGAAGGACTGGACGTATGTCTAAAGAGTTCTCCGTCCAATCCACTAGACTATAAGGGTAGAGAAAGTCTTAAAAGGTGTCAAATAACACTAGGTGTCTCAGTTTCCGAAACCGTATCAGTTATTTCGTCTTTATCTACAAAAAGACATTGAGAGAACGAAAAAGGTACTAGGTCACCTACAACCGTTAAACTAGAGACCAAGGAAACGGAAAAGATTTTGGTCGAACTTGTAGACGAGTTAATTAAGACGGACAACCAAGAGAAGAGGGAAATTGGAGAGGACTGGACTTTCGAGAAAAAGGTCACAATCTCAATCAACCCACTCTCCTATCTCTATTATTTATACCTACAACTGTACCATAAAATATACATAAAGATGTATCCAAAATAGGAAAGTACTGAGGGTGGTAAACTGTCACATGTTAAACTGAGAGTGAGAGAAGGAAGGGGTGGGTGTTAGGGTTAAGAACATCAATGTAATTTTTTTTATACAATTAATCGACGAAACCTCGAGAGATTAAAAGAAAAATCTCTTTATATATGAAATTGGTTCTAAACCTCCCGTCATTGAATTGGCACTTGAAGGTCTACAAGTTCGACTAAAATCTTTTCTGTCTCCTTGGTTCCCAGTTTAACGGTTGTAGGGGACCTAGTAACTTTCTCGTTCTCAAGGTCTTTTTGTAGATAAAGATGAAATAACTGATACGGTTTCGGAAACTGACACACCTAGTGTTATTTGACACCTTTTAAGACTTTCTCTACCCTTATAGTCTAGTGGATTGGACGGAGAACTCTTTAGACATACGTCCAGTCCTTCCTTGTCAATCTTGACCTGTACCTTGTTGTCTGACCAAGGTTTATCCTTTTCCTCATGCAGTTCTGACATATGACAATGAGACGAATAAATTGAAGGTACGTCTCATGTAGTACTCTTTGCGACCCGACCTTCTTCGTGTTCGACCTTAGTTCTTACGGTCTTCTTTATAGTTATTGGAGTCTATACGTCTACTGTGGTGGGATTACCGGCTTTCACTTCTCCTTGAATTTTCGGAGAACTACTTTTACTTTCTCCTCTCACTTTTTCAACCGAATTTCGAGTTGTAAGTCTTTTGTTTCTAGTACCGTAGACCAAGGGAGTGAAGTACCCTTTATCTACCCCTTTGTCACCTTTGTCACAGACTGAAATAAAAACCCCGAGGTGTTAGTGACGTCTACCACTGACGTCGGTACTTTAACTTACTACGAATGAGGAACCTTCCTTTCAAACTGGTTGGATCTATCGTATAAGTTTTCGCCTCTGTAATGAAACGGTTGATTTCAGGCAGATCAGTTCCGATACCAAAAAGGTCATCAGTACATACCTACACTCTCAGCCTGACACTTCTTTCGACTCGCGGTTTCTTGACTACGAAAACTTGACGCCACAGCCTCTTCTGAGAACTCTCAGGGAACCTGACGTTCCTCTAGGTTGGTCAGGTAGGATTTCCTCTATTCGGGACCCTAAAGAAACCTTCCTGACTACGATTTCGACTTCGAGGTCATGAAACCGGTGGAGTACCCTTCTCAACTGAGTAACCTTTTCTGAGACTACGACCCTCCCTAACCCCCGTTCTCTTCGTCCCCTACTGTCTTCTATTCGACCGACCTACCGTAGTGACTGAGCTACCTGTACTCAAACTCACTTGAGGCCCTCTACCACTACCTGTCCCTCCGGACCACACGACGCCAAGTACCCCAGCGTTTCTCAGCCTGTGTTGACTCGTTGACTTGACTTGAATTGACTCGACTTCAATTGAAAACCGTAAAAGAAACTCCAAACTATTTAAAGGAGACATAAAAATCAGAAAAAAAAAAAATTTCATTAAGTACCAAAACTAAAAGACTACAAAACCATTAAAAGTACCCTTTCTCGTCCCATATATAGTCTTATGGAGATAGATAATATTTTACCTGTGTTTAGACAAAGAACTTAGAAATAAGGATCTGTAAAGATCAGTAGTCCCGGACGTGGTGATGATGTGAGGAAATTAATAACCTATAAACACAACATAACTAAGAGTAATAAGAGTAATAAGTTCGGATAAGAGTAATAAGATGAAAAAGTTTTATCGAATCAATAAAAGGTCGTGAATAAAAGGTTTGTTTAAAATACTAGTCACCTGTTAAGACTTTATCAACATACCTTTAAAACTTATATTAACGTAATTTAAAAGTCTATTTGTTCCCCTCTAAACTGTAATTGAGTTTATATTTTAGACTATCAGGTTTATTTTATGTCACACATTTTAGACGTACTCTATTGTAAATAAACATTTATTGATTTTTCTTTTTACAATAAATACTCAGTCACTATTACAAACAGAACAAGTACTTTTATAACGGTCTTGGATTGTGTTACGTACCACACCTGATCCTTGAGTTGTTTCATCTGACTTAGTTGGTGACTTAAATTATTTTTACTTAAGGACAAAAAAATCTTTATCGTAAGAACCGAATATTTTGAATCTTTTCATTGACGATTGGGACCAACCAAAGTGTTCGTTTTTATGAAACTAAATTGTTCGTTTTTAACGAAACTTCGTTTGCCAGGTTCTTTACTTCGGGTGTTCGTGTATTATGGCGTGGGGAAACGAAAAACATTTGTAGACCTAGAAAAAACACCACGAGACGTTTAAAATTTTACCGAATTAAATTAACCGAGCTTACAAGAACCACCTTTCACCCTCCTTCTCATTGAATAAAATATTCACTTGTTGTCATAACATTTATCGAGTCAAGGAAATGTAAAGACAACTTTTGTTACGTATAAACCCAAGAAGATAATCTCTTGACACTGAAACACACCTCAACAACCTTGGTATCCACGACTCTCAGTATAGACCCTCAAACACTCATCTCGATAGTTTTAGATGACTCTTGGAATCGGATTAAAAATTCAGTAAATAGTATCAACTACGTAGGGTGTTATCAATTACCCAAAATCATAAGTAAATAAGACTTAAGGTGATCCTTGATGAGAGATCGACAAAAGGTCGTGTTACCCTATCAAAGGTTTACTACTACTCCCTGTAAAAGAATACAATTCCCGATTTTTAGAACTTGATAACGATTTTAGGTCACACACGAAGAATATATATACTTGACTTACCTCACCCTTGTCTTTTCTACCTGAAAGAATACCAGGTTTTTCGATTCTCGTCAGTATAGGGTGGTGAAAATGTACCCCGTCAGTTACAACTCGACGGAGTTACAGTTCTGTAGGGGGTTTGTCTAGTCAAGTCAAGTCAAGTCAAGTTATCGAGTCAACACAGGCTGAGAAACACTGGGGTACTTAACGTCGTGCGGTCCGGAGGGACAGGTAGTGGTCGAGGGTCTCAAATGGGTTTGAGTACAGGTAACTCAGCCACTACGGTAGGTTGGTCGAGTAAGAGACAGTAGGGGAAGAGTAGGACGGGAGTTAGAAAGGGTCGTAGTCCCAGAAAAGTTTACTCAACCAAGAAGTGTAGTCCACCGGTTTCATAACCTCAAAGTCGAAGTCGTAGTCAGAAAAGTTACTTGTGGGTCCTGACTAGAGGAAATCCTACCTGAATCAGAGTCAGTTAAAATAGACAATAGAAAGTTGAAGTCTCAAAACGGAGATATAACGATTGGTATAATGATTCCTAGGAGAACTCACACCGATAAGACACCCGGAATATTGGTACACTCAAACTACTTGTCAGTGGTTAAGACATAATACGAGTGTACGTGTAAGGAGAACCAAATTGAAACGATACAAATGGTAGATATCTCCTTACACCTAAGTAGATGGTAAATATCCACTTACATCTAGTGGTAAGTAAATACTCTTCTCCTGGAATACTTTACTTCTTGACTCTTTAACTGACGGGAAGGATAGACGAGAAGATAACACATAAAGGAGATTCTTCGTTTTAGAAGGGGTCATTACATCTAAAAAGTGAGGTCTTTCTCTTAGGTAGTTCCCACACCATAGTACAAGGGTATTTATAAGAGAAGGATTGAATACGTCAAGGGGGTTTAAATCTTACATACACGTAACTATTGAACTATTTATTCTGTTGTATTAGTTATAAAGATAACTGTTAGACGTCTTTGTGTTTTCTCCAAACTAGTGAATAAGTTAGTTTTTACTTAGATAATGTCCGGAACCCGATGGATGACCCTTATTTCCTTACTTGTTATATTTGTACAAAGGATCTAGACTCTTAAGGACTAGGGTCCTAAAGACTCTGGGTCCGATCACTCCAGATATTTTAGGTCCTAGAAGATTGAAAGACATATCCTTTTTAGTCGTGTGACACTTCGGTTGGTTAGTTGGATAGGATGGTATGTTACACTAACTTTTCACTTTTACTTTTACGATCAGTGAGTCAACACAGACTGAGAAACACTGGGATACCTAACATCGAACGGTCCGAGGAGACAGGTTCTTTGAGAGCTCCGTTCTTATGACCTCACCTATCGGTATCTCTAGTTTTCTCTGCTTTACTAGAAAAGAGGTAAAGGGAACACAAACTTGAGAAGGGTTCAAAGTCATGTACATCTAGGTTATCATGAAACGTCGTACATCGACGAACTTTGATAAAATTTAGAGGTAATCCATTTACCCTTGTGTTACGTACTCTTAGATGTGATCTCACCCTCGTGAAATATCAAAATTCTAAGACCATAAGAAAAGGAGGTTTGATAGTACATTGGTCAAAAATTATTGATCATGTCCAGTCGAGTCAAGTCAGCGAGTCAACACAGACTGAGAAACACTGGGGTACTTAGAGTCGTGCGGTCCGGAGGGACAGGTAGTGGTCGAGGGCCTCAAGTGAGTCACAGCGCAGGTAGCTCATTCACTACGGTAGGTCGGTAGAGTAGGAGACAGCAGGGGAAGAGGAGGACGGGGGTTAGGAAGGGTCGTAGTTTCAGAAGAGGTTACTCAGTCGAGAAGTGTACTCCACCGGTTTCATGACTACAAAGTCGAAATCGTAGTAAGGAAGGTTTCTTTAGGGTCCCAATTAGAGGAAGTCTTACCTGACCAACCAAGAGGAAGGTCAGGTTCCCTGAGAGTTCTCAGAAGAGGTTGTGGTGTCAAGTTTTCGTAGTTAAGAAGTCGTAAGTCGGAAGAAGTGTCAGGTTTAGAGTGTAGGTATGTACTGGTGACCTTTTTGGTTTGGTATCGGAACTGATCTGCCTGGAATCAGCCGTTTCATTACAGAGACGAAAACTTATACGATAGATCCAACCAGTATTGAAAAGAAGGTTCCTCATTCGCAGAATATTAAGTACCGACGTTAGTGGTAGACGTCACTAAACCCTCGGGGGGTTTTATTTCAGACTGTGACAAAAGTGACAAAGGGGTAGATAAAGGGTACCTCACTACCCTGGTCTACGGTACTAGAAGCAAAAGACTTACAACTCGGTTGAAAAAGTGAGAGGAGAAAACGAAAGTAGTGCTTCGAAAAACTGAGGAACCTAACGTTCCTCTAGGTTGGTCAGGGAAGACTTCCTCTAGTTGGGACCCTAAAGAAACCTTCCTTACTATGATTTCGACTTTGAGGTTATGAAACCTGTGGAGTACGCTTCTCAACTGAGTAACCTTTTCTGAGACTACGACCCTCTCTAACTCCCGTCCTCCTCTTCCCCTGCTGGTTCCTACTCTACCGACCTACCGTAGTACTTGAGCTACCTACACTCAGACTCACTTCAGGCCCTATACCACTACCTGTCCCTCCGGACCGTACGACGCTAAGTACCCCGGCGTTTTCAGCCTGTGCTGACTCGCTGACTTGACTTGACTTGACTGAGAAAGATAAGAACTATAATCGAAGGGGAATCTTAGGAATCCATTCTAAAACGTTCCTTGGTTTCTTAATGTTTAAAAGTAAGTATTTACATTAGTATGGAACTGATACGGTTTCGGAAACTGACACATCTAGTGTTATTTGACACTTTTTAGACTTTCTCTACCCTTATGGTCTGGTGGATTGGACGGAGAACTCTTTAGACATACGTCCGGTCCTTCGTTGTCAATCTTGACCTGTACCTTGTTGTCTGACCAAGGTTTATCCTTTTCCTCATGTAGTTCCGACATATAATAATGGGACGAATATTTTGAATATACGTCACATGTAGTACTCTTTGTGACCTTACCTTCTTTGTGTTCGACCTTAGTTCTAACGGCCCTCTTTATAGTTATTGGAGTCTATACGTCTACTGTGGTGGGAATACCGTCTTTCACTTCTCCTTGATTTTTCGGAGAACTACTTTCACTTTCTCCTCTCACTTTTTCAACCGAATTTCGAGTTGTAAGTCTTTTGATCATGTCATCTATTTATAATACTTCTTGTACAAAGTAAATTCTACTTATAACATTAAAATGATTCTTAAGAATGAGGATTTACTGAAAGACAAACTAACGTATGTTGAATCTTTTATATTTACTGTATTGTCTTAATTCGTCATCGATTTTGTATTACGAACTCATTCGAAGTTCTCAGCCACTGCCTGTCCCTTCGGACCGCACGACGTCAGGTACCCCAACGTTTCTCCGTCTGCACTGACTCACTGACTTGACTTGACTTTTGTATTACGATATAAGCAAAAATCTTTATATTTACAAAACTGACACCGTAGAAGTCGTTCTTAAACTTGCAGTAGTACCTAATACATACATGAAAAGAGTTAGGGAACTATAGGAGTAGGATAATTTCAAAGTTAATGGTGGAATGTTTCTTCTATGGGTCCTGATCTTACTTATAGGGATTCAAGAGGTATTGGTCTCAGAACCAAAGTGGGAAGAACATTTCCACAATAAACTAAGAAACGATGGTTTAGATACAATTGTTTCTATTGTTTAGATACAATAGATACAATTGTTTCTATATCAATGTAAAAAAGTTTTGTAAGGAACGTATACTTAGAGATCTAGTGGTAATTAAAGAATAGAGAAGAGGTATTTCATAACATACGTCAGCACCAGACGTAACATTAATAAGGATTACCCATTAATGAAAAAACATGATATAAGTTGTCACTATTACTATTAGTCAATAAGTAAGTTGTTTATGAATGTCTTGTGTAAAGTAAATAGTCCGATTAAACTTTGGATCTCTCTTTTCCATTACTTTACGTCGGATACGGGACTCTTAAAAGAACAGACAACCTTTGTAAGACTATATATTTGTCCACTTCAGGTCATCTTATCCTTATTTCCATCTTTGTCACATGAGATACCTATATCCGTCTGTGAGTAAAACAGTCCGTCACAAACCCTTCTTTTTGATTCGAAACCATACCAATAATTTCCTACTTTTCTACAGGTCCGAATCTTTCTCTCTTTCCCTTGTAAACTCCGTCTGGTTCATTGTACACGTCACCGGTGCCTTCCTGCTAGAGGATGACACCGTTAAGTGGTTTTGCCACTACGTAACTTACCCCGATCTTGAACGTATACACCTGACCGATAACCTTTCAACATAACGTCAGTGTAAATTTCAAAGAAATGAACGGTGTGAGTTCTCAAACACAAAACAAAAGGTCCGTGTACATTTATAGACCTTAAAACTCGTCCATTTACTACCCTTACCTAAAAAACAAATTTTCGTTCTATGGAAACCCTCAACACATTTCCTACCAAAACTCCTCCTCTACGTTATTTTAGTCTTTCTTTTGGTTACATTATTAGACCCATTCTTACCTGTCTTTAGACTTCGTTCCTTTTCGTCATAGAACCCCTTGTTTCCTCCCTTTTAGAAGTCTCTTTAAAGACTAGTTCCTAACCGTCCTACACAATTACTAAACCTATCTATAGAAACCTTAAAAACCGAACCCTCTGACTCGCCTATTACTTTCTGTCATTGTATTCATCCAATCGTCTCTCCCTCTACTTAAACTAGAATCTATATTCGGGTAAATGGTCCAAACACCTTGCAGATACGCTTGAACAGGTAAGTCGTTACTCTTTATACTCAAACATGACCCGTCTTTCTACTTCCTACCTCAAAATGTTCTAGTGATCGTTAACTAGTGTAATTTTCGGTCCCCGAAGTTAATAGAATGTATTTGACACTTTTTTTTTCGATAGAACAAGTAAAAACATAATGAGGTTTAACTTGGCACGAGAGTCCAACGAGTTGACCATTTCTTAGACGGACGTTTCGTCCTCTGGGGTCAAGCTAAGGACTCAACCCTTCTAGGAGACCTCTTCCCTATCCGAAGGGTTAGGTCATAAGAACCCAAAAGAATCACCGAGTCTGTCATTTCTTAGGTGGACGTCACTCCCTCTGGACCCAAAATAGGCACCCTACCTTTCTAGGGGACCTCCTCCTGTACCGTTAGGTGAGGTCATAAGAACGGATCTCTTAGAGGTACCTGTCTCCTCAGACCGTCCGATGACAGGTACCTCAGTGTTTCTCAACTTGTACTGACTCGTTTATCCGTGTCGGAGAATGTCTCACCAACTTATCATTACCAACTGTAACAGATATGGGGGAGTATAAAAACAGAAAAATAGTAATATTTCAGTATACGAGTCTACGAAGTCAGTACAGACTGAGAAAAACTGAGGTACCTGATATCGGATGCTCCGAGGAGACAGGTACCCTAAGAGGTACGTTCTTATGACCTCACCCAACGTACGGGAGGAGGTCCCCTAGAAGGGTTGGGTCCCTGACTTGGGTGAAGAGAATACAGAGGATGTAACCGTCCACCCAAGAAATAGTGATCACGGTGGACCCTTCGGGTATTTTCGGTATATACTATTAAGTAAAAGTTAACCATATAAGTAAACCTAAGAGACTAGTTTCTAAAATGAAACTTCATTTCATTGAGGGACGAATTCAAAAGGGGAGAAATAAAAGTAGATATCGGTTCCCATTGTTATCAATTCTTAGGGTCACCAATATTTTTAGTTGAGGGGGTTTAAGATCGGAAGAGTAAGATTTCACCTTTGATAGTTCCCTTTCTCCCATCGGATATTTTTAAATATCAAATAAGACTATTATTTTATATCAAAGTATCAATCTTTTATTGAGAATCTATAACGGTTAAAGAAACCCCCTTTCCTCGTTTATTTTTATATCAGGTTGGTTTACTCTAAATCCGACTAAATAGTCCTATTGTCTCTTAGATTAGAAAATTTTCTACACAAGTTAAAAATCAAAAAGGAGAGACCATCTTCTCTTAGATCAGTTAAAAGTACCTGGAATCTGTCTTAGTTTCTAGTCGTACAACTTCAATTAATCATTGAGCTTTACGGAAAAAAGTACACAAACCTTCTTTCTTTTCTTCTGTCTAACGACATCTTCATCTTCTACAATAAAGACGTTTTTATCAACATAGAGATGGTTAAAATTTACAGTCAAAAGAAGAGGAATTCAAATAAAATGGACAGATGAACCTACTTTAAGTATTGATAGGTACAGACTCTTTATAATAGAAAAAGAATATGTAAAACGATATCTCGTAAAACTCGTGACATACAACTTTTTAAACTTTGATCTAATATATCATCATATCATCTTTATTAAGTTCTGAATTGAACTTTTTCTCAGTGTTCAACCTGACCTTACTTTTATTATATAAAACCTTTTCGTTTGGTCACTTTCGACCTGTACAATATAAGATTTTATCGTCCAATGTAAAGAAATTAGAAACTTTATCATAAATCAATAATAAAAAGGTGTTTCATAATAGATATCTATTCTAAAATTTTACTCTACTCTAAAACCTCCAGTAGATCTGGTTAATATGGTGAAGTTCCTATTCCTTTATAATTTGAATCTTCGTAATTCAGGGGAAAGGTTCCAGTACGTGTTTAATCATCGTCTCGTATTTACTCTTAAATTGAACTTACTAAGATCCTATATACAGAGAAAAATGAAGAAAAAACGGGAGATGTAACAGACTTAAAATTTGATCCCATATATAATACTGTCAGATTAAACTGAGTTTACCTTTGTTACTTTGTCTCATAAACTTTAGTGTTGACAAGGGGGGTTTAGACTATGGACTATTGATTGTGTTGTAAATAAACACAGAAGTAAAAAAGGACATGGGAAATCAAACAAAAAGTTACATTTACCATATAAAAAACGAAATAGGTAAAAGTAACAGAAATTTACCGATTCGTCTTTTTGCTTCTTTTGTTTTGTGGTCATAAGGTGTGAATCACTTATTAAACCTATGGTAAATTTAGAGGTAATAGTTATAATTCTTACGAGTCATGTGTATAGTAAATTTCAATTTGTATTATTTAGGAATACTAGGCTTGAAATACACGATTTTGTACGTTATTACGTATTGTAGAATTTTTTATTTCGTTTGTTCCTTTGTTTATTCCAAGAAATCTCAACGATCGACCCTACCGTCATACATAATTCGTTTTTCTTTCAACGGTATAATGATCGAAGGACTTAAGAACCTAGAGTAGTAGTATCCATGTAATAGGGCACACTTTGATATCTCCCCTTATCGGAAATCATTGTTTCCGAAACTTGGTTCCATTTTTATGTCTTATTCGTTGTACAAGGATTCGTCAGACTTCCTATGTAAGAACTTCTTACTTTAGAATCGGTTTTTTTACAGGAGACTCAGACCCGATTAATAAGTACCAAAACTTATAAGTCCCAAGTGTCTAGGTTGGATACGAACCGTTACTAAGAGACAAAAGGACTCGGGGTACTACACGTGTCGACGAACATTTTAATTCCTTCACGACCTCTTCCACTACGTACCATTGTTGTAAAAATTAAGGAAAAGTCTGAACTTTCCCACTCTTAAACCTTCTCCATTCTCGGATACTACTCTCAGAATTAATTTTTTTTATAAGTGAGGACGATTGAGAACCTTTCAGTAGATTTTATTATTGAAGAAAGTCTAAGATTTGACTTTGCATTGATCATGAACCGTCAAAAAACTATCCAGGAACTCTCGTCGGATCCTCGGTGATTATTCGTCACCGACTTGGATTTCTTCGAGTCTCTTAGTCAAACCTAAGAATAAAGAAAAATTTTAATTACATATCAACCAAATGTTACAACACAATCAAAACCCACATGCCGTATCGTCAAATCAATGTACAAGTCAACGAGTCAACACAGGCTGAGAACCACTGGGGTACTTGACGTCGTGGGGTCCGAAGGGACAGAAAGTGATAGAGGACCTCAAACGAGTCTGAGTACAGGTAACTCAGTAACTACGATGGATGACTTGGTAGAGTAGGAGACAACGGGGGAAGAGGAGAACTGGAGTTAGAAGGGGTCGTAGTCTCAGAAAAGGTCACTCGACCCAGAAACTTAGTCCACCGATTTAATAACTGAGAAGTCGAAATCGTAGTCACGAAGGTTACTTATAAGTCCGGACTAAAGGAAATCTTAACTGACCAAAATAGAGGAACGACAAGTCCCTTGAGAGTTCTCAGAAGAGGTAGTGGTGTTAAACTTTCGTAGTCAAGAAGTTAAGAAGAAATACTAGGTTGAGAACGTAGACATGTACTCATGATCATTTCGGTATCGAAACTGATATACCTGCAAACAACCGGTTTCACTATGGAGACGAAAAATTATACAACAGATCCAATCAGTATCGAAAAGAAGCTTCCTCGTTCGTATAAAAGTAAAGTACCAACGTCAGTGACAGACGTCACTAAAACCTCGGGTCCTTTTATTTTAGACGGTGACAAAGATGAAAAAGTGGTAGATAAGTGGTACTTCACTACCCTGGTCTACGGTACTAGAATCAAAAAACTTATAACTCAAAATTCGGTCGAAAAAGTAATAGGAGAAAGTGAAAGTCGTTCTCCGAGAAATCAAGGAGAAATGAAAGACGGTAATCACACCATAGTAGACGTATTGATTCCAACAACTATAAAGAGGTCCGTTAGAGCTAAGGTCGAACACTCAGTAGGTCGGTCGTAAAGTGTACCGTATGAGACGTATCTTCAATTTATTCGTCCCACTATTATATGTCGGAACAAAATGAGGAAAGGGTTAGAACTTAGTCAGACAACAAAGTGTAAACCAAGACAAAGGAGAACAGGACGCATGTCCAAAGAATCCTCTGTCAAGTCCACTATAAATATCAGAGTGTCTCAATGTATATATATATATATATATGTGTGTGTGTTAAAAAGTCTAAGAAAAGAGAATATCCAATAATGTTTTATAACTAACATAAAGGGCTATGATGATTGTTATCCTGGAATAACAAGTAGATAAGTTATATATAATCACATACATATAATTAGGGTTTAAGGATTAAATAAGGGAAGGACAGGGTAGGGGGAAACCATTGGTATTTAAACGAAAGATACAGACGCCCAAATAAAGAAATAACATTTATTCAAGTAAACACAAAAAATCTAGGGTGACTATTCAATGTAACATAAACAGAAAGAGACAGACTGAATGAAGTTAATTATACTATTATAGAACCAGGTAGGTATGACGACATTTACCGTAATAAAGTAGGATAAAAAAACCGACTTATCATAAGTTGACATATGTCTATGGTGGAGAAGAAATAGGTAAGTAGACGACCATATGTAAATCCAACGAAGGTACAGAACCGACAACACTTATCACGACGTCACCTGTGACCCCACGTACATGAGAAAGTTTGATAACAAAAGAGACCTATACACGGGACCTCACCCCAACGTCCTAACATACCCTTGAGATAAAAATGAAGAAAGTGTCCGAGAAAATTAAGAGAGAAGGGTCACAAGGGGTACAACACAAAGGTTAATTAGGGTGGAAAAGTGGTAGACTTTCCATGTAGAGGTACCAGAAAGTTTCGTATTACCTTTTTATCGATCTCGTCCATCTTACAATCAAAACAGTGAGTAACTGACACCCTTCTGCCCATCTACTCATGGAATAAATTAAAAAGACTCAGTGTTAAAAGGGTAGAAATCATATTAGACTATAGTAGACAGAAAATCCAAAGACAACACTCCCGATTTATACCGTCTTTTTCATGAGTCTTGTATTTTTCGTATTAATATATTCGAGATGGAGGAATTGATACACCGTTTTTGGGATCAGTTCCCAATTCTAAGAAATCAAGGTGAAGTCTGTAGAAGTCAAGGTACTACAAATAGAATCGGGGGATTGGTTTACCTGTCATCGACCAAAACCTACCTTTACTTGTTACCCATTCTGTCTAAAAGAGGAGAAATATGGACTCTACTCAAGACGAGTCTCCTTGGTGTGAGGACAACTAGATTGGAGTACCTGTAATGTACGTAAGTACGAATAGTCTGGAAATAAGTAACGAAGGTTTCGATCGGAGAGACTTGGACTACCGGAAAGGGAGAATGAGAACGGAGAGGACAACCGAAGATAGGGTTTATAAAGGTCATACGAATACTTGAAAGTAAGAGAAAATTCATTGGGAGAGTATCAGTGAAACGAAACTAACTTGAAACAGAGACGGTGTTTCTATGGTCAAGAAAAAAAACGGTACGTCAATAGTTTGAGGTAGAATCAACCTAAGAGTGGTGAAGGTGCCGATGATGGAAACAGGTTCGTGGTAGTAAAAACCGGGTTTTACTATGTATCCAGATCTTCGGTTCATAGAGACGAAGACGGAAATGGAAAGATAGTACGTAAGAGTTGCGACGTAGGTCTCACTAGGAACATTCAATTTCAGTCTAGTCCAGTAAGACAATGATGAAGTCCCGTTCCTGGTTCGGTGAAATAGACGCTTAAAGACCACAATTAGTAACCTTAAATCATTTGTGAGTTTTTTATAAAACGGTTCGGAGTGTTTGATTCTCTTCTTTCTCCTCCTTCTTTATTAACTTAGTGAACAGTGTAGGAGAGAATTGGAGAAGTTATAGACATTGTTACGGAATAAAACGAGAAACAAAGTAAAACAAACGATTTGTTTTGGTAGTAATTGTCTCCATCCCGTTTGAATATTTGACTCTGGGTCTCTCCAATTCACTACACGGATTCCATTATTCCTGTCACCGCAACCCTCGAACCGGAACTTGAATTGGAACAAGGGGATTTCTCGTATGAAAAGGATAATGCGGTTCAAAATGTATTTCAAAACACCCCAGAGGTCCGTACAGATAGGGTTCCACACTAAGACGTTATACATAGTAGAAACCTTTATAGAGGACATTCTAGTTTTAAACTTTAATACCCTTTGGTATTCCACCTGTACCCGGGAACTGTCAGTCGAACTTGGGAGAATTGTTTTTCGGAGAAAAGACATAGGGTAGAAGTCTCACGTGTAGTAAGTTATGTCTTGGAGTCTTTCTCTCATAATAATATGCAAACGTTTAGTAGAGTTGGTTCGAAATTTTAGACGCCTATTTTTACCAAATAACGTATCCTTTGGACTAAACCGATAACAGACATATGTATGAGTAATAATGTAATGAAACCATATGAGACTTCTTTTTGACCGTCTTTCGTAGATTGAATAATTTATAAGGTTTCTTTAAATTAAAAACCCAGACTTAACTATTATCTTTCATAACTGCGATTTTGAGATCTTCGACACAAGCTCTACTTTAGTATCACACTGTTCTGGACCCTGATTATATTTGATTTCATGAAATGGAACATTCATTAGTAGAAGGAAGTCTGGTTACGATGGTGACCTTCTCCAACACCCCGTCTCGCCTTTTCTGCTCCCTTCGTCCCAACTAAAATAATACCCGAAACATCTCTTACCGAAAAATTCGCTGTTTTGATGTCACTGTTCTCGTTGTTATTTTGAAATGGAAAGGTTTCACACGTCTTCTCATTCTACTATACGTTTATATAAAGACTTGTCGAAACCTCACCTATCGGAAAGAAAAGAGGTCCCGTAGAAGGGTTGGGTCCCTAACTTGGGTCCAGAGGGTGTAATGTCCACCTAAGAAGTGGTCGACTCAGTGTTCCCTTCGGGTTCTTACGACCTCACCCATCGGACAGAGAAGAGGTCACCTAGAAGGGTTGGGTCCTTAGTTTGGTCCTAGAGGACGTAACGTTCACCTAAGAAATGGTTGACTCGATAGTCCCTTTGGGAGACTCGTCAAAATGAGAAAGGTTTAAGTATTGACACCAGTTTATCTAAAAGTACTAAGAAATGTTCCCTGACAGAATTCCTAGGATCAACCGTCAAAGTCAAATACGGTGTATTTTAACTTGCAACATCAAATAAAGGAGTACATTCAAACAGGGTACCGGACTTGATCTAACGCTATTCTTTGAGAACCAGGACCATCCAGAAGTGTGAGTAAGTTCGAGAGTGTAGAGATGTATTAAGACACCGAGATTTTCTACGGGTCATTTTGGAAAACTCTTTAAATGAAAGGTCAGGTTCACATAGGATAGGTCCAAACTCCCGAAAATTGGAGACTCTCAACTTAGGTGTGTTTGTTTTCGTAAAAATATGTCAGAGTTTTTGAAAATTTTCACTATCCGGAGGTGGTAGACTGTAGTCTTAGAAATAAATACCGTGAGGGACATCCAACTGTTGTTAATGTTATCTTAGTGTAAAAGAGAAAGGTTTCCACCTAGATTTCCTGTCTCATGTGTCAGAGTGGTTCCAGTGATAGTCTCTGTTCTCTCAAGGAGACGAATTTCAATCTCTCGAACCTAAGGGACCAAGAACTACCCTGGTGACACGTGGACCGAATTTCTGTTTGCTAGTGAGTGATTTGTTTGTTTGTTTAGTGTCCGAGTGTGAACCCGTAAGTGTACTTATGTACTTATCGATATCGACAGTGACCCTGTTCTGTAAAAAATATATTCTAAGACGTTGGACAATTTCCGAGGAAACCAAGTAAGACTACGGTACCAGACCGTTGAGACTGTACGAGGTGAGTGATTGTAGGATTCTTCGTAAGGATGCCCCCGTTGTCCAGGGTGGCCCGGATAAAGTGAACAGGTATCGGTCTTCTTTCAGACTCGTAGACCCTCTCTTACAATACATTCGTTTCCTTCTTTCGTAGTAACAGCCGTCCAGAAGACCTTCGTACGAAACAGGTACGTCTAAGCTGTACATATTATTAATTCACATTACGGAAACAAAGTTGATATGTGATGTCAATCTTTTTCGTACTAGTATCAGTTAAATTTTACTGAACTTTTATATATGACTCTAGGAAGTCACCCGATGTAATAAAGACACTTCTGTCTCTTATTTTGTTGACTTTAAAATCTTAATCTTTCTAGACTCAAGGATAGACTTGATTCGTTTAATATTTTCGACACACTTAGACTCGTTCACCTAAATCAAAAGGACTTGAAATAAACGTAGTAGACATTTCGTACATATTCTTCTTAATGGAGTAATTTTACTCTAAAACAACCGTTTAGTGTATTTTGTGACGTACAGTGAGACATTTACAGGTTATTGATTACGATAGGTTAAGAATTACATACTCAGATGTAAATTTTCGACAGGTCTAAAGTTTTCGATTGCCTTAATACGGTCTTTATTCTTTCCAATGATCTCCTTTCCTCTTCAGTGATACGTTTTTTCCTTTTCAGTAATTAAATAAACCGATATGTATGTAGAATTTTGGTAAGTCATCTAAATGAATGAATTCGAAACATCCAAAACAGTGAGAATAAACCTTAAGACTTTTTACGTAGTTTCTATAGAAGGATTTTAAAGAAAAGTGTCTAGTTCTGGTAAAATATATAGATATATAGATATATATATTACGTTTATATATATTACGTTTATATATATACCTGTGTATATATATAGTGTGTATATATGTATGTAAACCTAAAATGTGTATATATAATTATATGTGTGTACAGAGAAAACCTAAAATCGACTTTATAAAAAGAGAAAATAAATCTTAAATACTTTTACAAATGTGAATACCGTACGTACCAACCTCTGGTTCCATCAGAGTTTTTATAATATCTCATACATGTATACACAAATTTATATGTATATATGTAGAATTTCTAGAAGTTTACAGTGTATTATATCAAGTCTACGTTCTTTGGTTTTGACTAATTTGCTCGTAAATAAGGGACTGAAAATTTCTGTGTCAATGACCCCACAAATGGTGGTTTGAGTACTTCCCTCTACGTGGGGTCGAAACTCCTGGTATGTCCGATAAAATTGGGACAGCTAATTTTGTTTTTAGTCTGAAAGTAAGGAACACAAAACCATGAACCATATTTAGTGGTTCCATGATGTAAGTAGAATGTCTCGTGTACGTCGATATACGTCATGCACGACCATTCCTTTTCGTCTTATACAAATATAATTTACTCTATTGTATACATTTCTCAAATAGAGTCAATAAGACGTGTTCATAAATATATCTTTGACGGAAAGGGATACAAGTGAATTTTTCAAATCGTCAATATTAAATCTAATTAATGAACTTCACTACGTGATAAAGTACCGACGTTAATGTTTTCTGTCTCCTCTTTATTTCTCCTTTTATCAATCTTTTGTAGAAACTGATGAGACGAAGAGACTACTGAGTCTACCAATTCTTAGATGGACGTTACGTCTTCTGGACCCAAGTTAGGGACCCAACCCCGTTAGGGGACCTCTCCCTTACCGTTGGGAGAGGTCATAAGAACGAACCTCTTAATGTTCCTGTCTGCTCGGACCACCCGATATCAGGTACCCCGATGTTTCTCAACCTGTACTGACTCGTTGATTATGAACTGGTTTTAACGTTCCTCTAGGTTGGTCAGGTAAGACTTCCTCTAGTTGGGACCCTAGAGAAACCTTCCTTACTACGATTTCGACTTCGAGGTCATGAAACCGGTGGAGTACCCTTCTCAACTGAGTAACCTTTTCTGAGACTACGACCCTCCCTAACCCCCGTCCTCCTCTTCCCCTGCTGGCTCCTACTCTACCGACCTACCGTAGTGCCTGAGCTACCTGCACTCAGACTCACTTGAGGCCCTCTACCACTACCTGTCCCTCCGGACCACACGACGCTGAGTACCCCAGCGTTTCTCAGCCTGTGCTGACTCCCCGACTTGACTTGACTTGACTTGACTTGAAATATTAACTGCCTCTTCCGTTACCGTTGGGTGAGGTCATGAGAACGGACCTTTTAGGACACCTGTCTCTTCGGACCATCCGACGTCAGGTGCCCCAGTGATCCTCAGCCTGTACTGACTCGTTGAAGTGAAAGTGAAAAGTGAAAGTACGTAACCTCTTCCTTTACCGTTGGGTGAGGTCACAAGAACGGACCTCTTAGGGTCCCTACNTAACCTTTTCTGAGACTACGACCCTCCCTAACCCCCGTCCTCCTCTTCCCCTGCTGGGTCCTACTCTACCGACCTACCGTAGTGCCTGAGCTACCTGCACTCAGACTCACTTGAGGCCCTCTACCACTACCTGTCCCTCCGGACCACACGACGCTGAGTACCCCAGCGTTTCTCAGCCTGTGCTGACTCCCCGACTTGACTTGACTTGACTTGACTTGAAATATTAACTGCCTCTTCCGTTACCGTTGGGTGAGGTCATGAGAACGGACCTTTTAGGACACCTGTCTCTTCGGACCATCCGACGTCAGGTGCCCCAGTGATCCTCAGCCTGTACTGACTCGTTGAAGTGAAAGTGAAAAGTGAAAGTACGTAACCTCTTCCTTTACCGTTGGGTGAGGTCACAAGAACGGACCTCTTAGGGTCCCTACTGCCTCGAACCACCTGACGACAGAGACCCCAGTGTGTTTTATCCTGTACTGACTTCGCTGAGTCGTCGTCGTAATATTAACTAGAACGAGGGAGAAATATCCATAAACACTTTATCATGTCTACTCTATTCTAGAACTAGATAATTGTTGTTGATAAAGATAAACGAAAAAATATTAAATTTTTTAGGAAAGTACCCTTCATAAAGAGAACCTCATCCTTTCCGTGTAGGTACTTTCGTCTCTGTTTTTTTTTTTTTAGTCTGTTTAAATAGAAGTACGGAAACGTATAATAATGGAACCGTAAAATAAAATTTATGTTCAAAGAATTATCGTATATACGTTATCTCCCGGTTGTCGTTCTAAGTCTATATGTGTAACTGAGACTAAGAGTCAATGACTTAGATAATTTTGAGAAGACGTACGAAGAGTCTTATAAATTCTTAATTCTATCTGTTGAATCTTAGTGTACAAACGTACTGACTGAGTCAAAAGGGAGGTTATTTTTTGCCAGACAATTTACCGACACGATAAATATCTTTTATGAATAGGTAACTTGTCAGTCTAAAGTATCTTACATGTAAATCAGAAAATTCTATCCGTAACTAAAACTTTACTCGAATATGCAGGAACGTAAAAGAAACTGTATGTACAATATATACTCTACATCTCGAAGGGATCACCGATTCTACCATTTCTTAGAAGGACGTTACGTCCTCTGGGTCCAAACTAAGGACCCAACCTTACTAGGGGACCTCTTCCCTTACCGTTGAGTGAGGTCATAAGAACGGACCCTTTAAGGTACCCGTCTCTTAGGACCCAGATGTCAGGTGCCCTAGTGTCTCAGTCTGTGCTTACTCAGTGATTCGTTTATACTCCACATTATTTTAAAGAAATACTGAAAACTAAGAAAGTATTTGAACGTTATTTGACACAGATTGTACACGGTCGGGATTTCGTCCTACGATCACTAAGTTTGCCTTCGTCCACACCGGAATGAGAGTTCTTCGAGTGTCCGATTTCTCCTCTACTTGTATGTCTCTGTATGAACATAATATCACTCCATTCCTGTAGACCTGGTGCACCTGTGTTTTGAAGATCTGTGTATTTCTACCTCCAAGGACTACGACGGCTCCACTCACCGTCACTGTTTCGTAAGAGATTCCTCTACAGAAAACCGGACCCAAAACTTTATCTCGATTCCCAAGACGTCCACCTTATTTTAAACCCTATTATTCCCGTAGGAATAGTTGTCCTGGTCTTACATAAACGTCACACTTTCTCCGGACTTTGTCCACACGGAACACCAGACAGAGTAACGAAAATTAAATATATACATTCTCGACCTTTTTGACTTCACGAAAGCGATTATTTCTATGGACTTTGTAGATGATGTCCTACAAATGGTTCACTTAGTAATAGTACCAAGGACAACACCAACTTAAAAAACAAAAATTGGAGTTTTGAGATCTCACTTTTCACAGTGAAGATAAGGGTGCCCAGTTGAGAAGTCACTAACTATTGAAAATAGAAAGTGGACCTGAGAACGGACTTCGAAGGTGAGGTCAGAAACTAGGTATGTTGTACAATGATGGTTCCCATGACAAAATGAATCTCGAAAGTAAAGACTTTCTGTCCACTAGGATGTAACAGAATTTTGTAGTTCCTGAGGAGTAATGGATGTACTAATTCAGAATGGACACCCTCTGTTACAAGAAGTGTTTGACTGGGGTTCTTAAGAAGAATTGAAAAAGGGTTCGAGTAAAGAAAGATAAGGGTTAGGGATTTGAATGTGACAGTACTTACTGAGTAACAAGAGGGTATCAGGCGTGAAAGTAGATTGAGTACCGAAACACGTACTTTGTTAAAGTGTACAACTCTACTTCCATTGAACGATGGAACAACCTCGGGACCCACCTTCCCCTCGTCCTCTTCTTACCCTCCGACAACTCTATTATCTCCACCTGATCTACTGAACGTTTACGTTCTTCAAAACCAAGATAAAAAGGAAATGATATACACACGAGTCAGTACAGGTGGAGAAACACTGGGACACCTGACATCGGACGGTCCGAGGGGACAGGTACCCTGAAGGGACAGTTCTTTCGACTTTACCCAACGGTAAAGGATGAGGTCCCCTAGAAGGGGTGGGTCTCAAGTTTAGACTCAGAGAACATAGAGGACGCCGTCCATCTGAGAAATGGTTACCGTGGTGGACCCTTCGGGTAAGAAGTAAATGTCATGAAGAGTTTGTAAAACAGACAAGGTTTCATAGGGTCTCTTCATTCTTCTGATAGGACAGAGGGTGGTATCCGAAGCCCACCTCTTCGTAGTGTTCGCTTTTTAAATAAACTTCAGAGGAAAGTGTAAAAACGAAAGATAACACATAAGATGAACAGAGTTGTGATTCCCGTATACAATGTAAGGAACGGTAGTTCATTTTAACTCAAGGGTTCTTCTACAATAGGACTCCACAAGTTAAGGGGACCGTGTGACGGTCCTGAGGACTCCTTACACATAAAGTCTGAGTCTTTGTGTTGGACCCGTACCCCTTGGTTACCATCCTGACTTTTTCCACCACGATCGTGTCTGAACACCAAGTTACAAAATTGACTCCCTTTTCCTCACGTAATCACAGTGACTTTAAACCAGTAGGACTACCACCGAGTCTTCCACCTAACTTCTGTGTCCCTACATTCTCCTTCCTACCTGACTAACAACATCCATGGTTGACCTACCGTTATGTTTACTGACTACTTTTAAGAGTCGAGAACCAAAACCATAAACTTATCTATCATATTGATAAATAGTGTTATTTATGTTTTTATCTTCTAAAAGTTGAAACGTGTACTTTCGACTCTACTAAAACCTTACATGTCTACCTCTGTAAACCATCTTATTATTTATAGTCTAAACCTCTAGTCCTCTATTCAACGAGTAAATGTAGATAGAGAGATTAGTTAGTAAGTAAATGGATACATAGATTAGTTAATGAGTAGATAGATAGATAGGTGGATGGATGGACACACGAGTCAGTGAACTCAACACAGACTGAGACACTGGGGTACCTAGTATCGGACGTTCCAAGGAGACAGGTGCCCTAAGAGGGGTATTCTTATGACCTCACTCAATGGTACGGGAGGAGGTTCCCTAGAAGGACTGGGTCCCTAGTATAGGTCCAGATGACGTAACGTCCGTCTAAGAAATGGTAGGTTCGATAGTTCCTTCGGGTAGATGGATGGTTGTAAAGGGAAATAGATAATAAATAGATAAATATCAACCCTTAACAGAAATTCACCTTTAGTTTCGGTATTCTTAACTGCTTTCACGGGGGTTTAATTATATCCCAGTCTTTCTCTTTCACGAAGTGTCTTCCTTTTTTTTTTTTTTTTTCCCGGGATTTCTTTTAATTTATTCCCTCTTCTTTCTTTCCAGATGTTACCTTACCATTGTGACATTTGTGTAAATCTCTGGAAGATTTTATTTCAAAATAAAATATTTAATTCTTCAGTTCCAAATGTTTATTACTTCCTAATGGGCTTCTTGTAAAAATAAAAGTTAAGGACTAACGTACAAGAATAGTATAAAATTAACTAGAGTTAAATAGTTATTTTAAATATCACGAAATACTCAAAGGGTAGGTGGTACCGTTTATCGATTCGTAAAACGTTTCTCGTCAATGAGTTATGTCAAAAAATTTTGTTTAATTAATTAAATTTTTATGGAACACCCTTATTCTCATTTATTATTGACATAAACCCCGTCTAGTTTAGTTTTACATTCGGATCATCACCTTATATAATTTTTTAGTGTCGGTACATAGAATTTCATCGTCACCTTTTTATTGGTGGATTTTGGGTAACGTTTCCCTTAAAAGTATTGAAAAGGGGTCTGTGAAGAGACGTCTTCCCAATAAAAACCGGGAACAAGTCGAAGGGACTCTTGAAGAAAGAAACGAAAGTCTCAAGAGAAAGAGTTTAGGAGAAGGTGCAGTCACGGGATTAGGAGGACGAAGTTGTGGTGTGGGTCGGGACGAAAGGGGTTCACGGGTGTGAAGATGTACTCGGGTTTTGGGGTCAGTGTCTACCGTCTCCTTTCTCAGTCGGTCACTAGAGTCCAACCGAAGACAATATGCACCGATGTAGGACGATCTTCACCTACTGCTGACACATACAAGGATCCTCCCAGTGAACCATGGTCCCAAACCAGGGTAAGACCAACCCTCAAGGTCCTACCTTATCTTTATCGTACAAGGATATGAGTCTCACAGTCGTCCACCCACCGAGGGGACCTTGTCTCGGGTAAAAGATATCCCGAAAAGACAGGAACCCGCTTCTCTTCACCTTCGTAAGTTTTACGACGGGTCCGACTAAGAAATCCGTATTTTTCGTCACCCGAAATAAGAAACGCTAACAAGAGGCTCATTACTAATCCAACTTGTTCCGTCGTAAACGGAAAAGATTTTATGTCCCCTTGGTGAGAGAACCGAAGACTCTTTTGACTTTCACCGGCGAACGGTCTCTAAAGACGTCGAAGGACTGAACCACCCACCTTTTTTATCGTGTCTGGTTGCACTCCCTTTGTATCTGAGAAGAAGATTGTGCACGGGTACTACCGAGGGGTCGTTGCGGCCCGTCTACCACTTCTAGTGGAACCACCGTAAAAGACGTCTTTAGCCTCAGACACACGTCCTTCGGAGGTTACTTTCTCCTCAGAGTCCGACTCCACACGTCAGAGGTCAATTCTCAGTCCCACTACGTCGACTCTAGACGCAGACACACACCTCTCAGACTCTCTGTGTAGACTGTCCGACGATTGTTGTCGGTAAACGGTACAAGTTTTCTACTCCCTCCCAGTCTCCTCAATTAATGAATTCCATTTTTTTTAGATTTACGAGTCTCCTCAATTGACCATAAGGTATTAATTAAATTCTTTTCTGAGAAAACCAACTTTTTATACTAGAATTATATCTGTAGTCATCAAACTTACGGTAGGCGCCAATAACAAAGGACACTTTTAATAGAATAACATGACTATTACTCAAACCGCTGTCCTTCGATACAAGAAAACTGGCCTAAAGTTTCTTTTATTTAACTCTCACGTCTTTTCTGTTTCGTCTCTTTTGTTATAGAAACTATAGAACGAATAATGTCACGTCATCTTACCTATAGTGTTTACACGAACCACTATTTCTACCGAATCTAACGTGACGCAACTTTTCTGGTATATTATCTTTTCTCAAAGGAACAACGATGTCTAAAAGACCATGCGTTCCTACTGTGTCTAATTTATCCTCGTAAACTGAGACCACTATTGTGAAACTTTTTTTATAATCTCTGTGTTACACCTCCTTAGAAACTTTAGTAATTAACTTAAACAGAGACACCAGTCAAAAGACCGTGTATAGTTCTACATGATGGGTATATGTATCCACTTTTTACCGGTACTTTACGGTATTCGTAGGATGGACTAAAAAAGAATAGGGGGGTCTAACTGGAGTTCATCACTCCCCGATTCCCTGATTCAGTGAAGTCATCACACACTGAGAACCACTGGGGTACCTGATCGGGTGGTCCGAGGAGACAGGTACCCTAAGAGGTTCGTTCTTATAACCTCACCTAACGGTACGAGAGAAGGTATCCTAGAAGGACTGAGTCCCTAGCTTGGACACGGAGAATACAGAGGACGTAACCTTCCACCCAAGGAATGGTGATCGTGACGAACCTTTAGGGGTTCAACATGAAAGGGTGATGAATAAGACCTTAGGGGTACCTACAGTACTTCTCCGACGTCTTTCCCTAAGAGGTTCTCAAACATTCAGACACCATATGTTGACTTGAGACTCTTAAATGGATACTCTTGTTCCTTACTTTTTAGTCTGAACACAGTTCAATAGTATCTGTCTAACCAAACATCCAGACAATGACTTGTCATTGGTCTAACTTACTTAACGATAATAATATCTTTCTATAAAAGAGATAATGTTTTCCTCCCGCTGTCTCCGGTGTTCGCAAGTAGGTTTGTCTATACAGTTCCTCCCCTTTACTTCGGTTGACTACTACTTGAAGGTCAAGGTAACCGTTCCACAGTCATAACACCGTGACCTATGGGACCCAATAGAATTTGATTACTGTTTTCCATGAATTAATCCCGTTTAATAGAAGAAACCAATATTCGAGTAGTCTGTTTGAAGATCAAAACTAAACCGAAGGATATATCGTCTCCTTGTCACCACTACGATTAAAGTCACAATGTCTGTAACATTATCCGGATAGACATCAACCTAAGACTAAAGTATGTAGAAAGTTGTTCAAACCAATGACACTCAAATGTCACTCGTGAACATAAACGAGAACAACTGGACTTATGTAATCCGAAAACTCGGACTCTCTGACTCCCATTTGAACGACAACGACACTCAGGTGAACCTCCGTTGGTCGGTAAAGGAAGACTACTGTAAACACACGTTGTGACAACTAGTCTTTTTTTGATAAGTACGAGGAAATCATCGATAAACTCATAGAAAATTTTTTTCAATTAAATCACTTCCATCGCTGGAACCAAGATTTTCATCCGTAGTATACAATGATCCTTCTTTTTCTCTCGAATTCCTTTCACCTCTTTATCGGAAGTGGTTACTTATGTCAAAGTCGGTGACTAATCATTAGACACAGATCCGGTTCGAAACAGAACCTTTCGTGAATCTTCAACACCCTGAAGGAGTCAAACTACAAGACCGGTCAGTAAATCTGTGTACAACGTCGTTGACATTTTCACGGACGGTATTCCCGACTGTATCGAAGACAGAGTATTCTCTGACCAGGAGAACCGAGAAAAAAAGAGAAAAGGTACTCGTCGACCACCCGTCGTCTGTGTTTCCACTATCTCCCAACCCAAATTGATCCCAACCCCAAAACGTTTCACTCGACGTTTTACCTGTTCGGTGTGTCCGTAACTTCCGCACACGATTCCTCACAAGTACTACCTCATACCTAAAATTCGACACATTTAAATAGAGACCCGAAAGATAAAACAAGGTAACTAGATATAAAGACAGAAACACGGTCATGGTATGACAGAACTACTGACACCGAAACATCATCTCGGACTTCAGTCCGTCAAACTAAGGAGGTCAAGGTGAGAAGAAAGAGCTCTAACGAAACCGATAAGTTCCAAAAAACATACAGGTATGTTTAACACTTTAACAAACGAGATCGAGACACTTTTTATGGTAACCATCGAACTATCCCTAACGTAACTTAGACATCTAACGAAACCCCATCATATGAATAAAAGTGATATAACTAAGAAGGCTAGGTACTTGTACCATATAAAGAGGTAGATAATCACAGGAGAAACTAAAGAAAGTAGTCACAAAATATCAAAAGATATATATCCAGAAATCAAAGAAATCCACCTATATAAGGATTCATAAAATAAGAAAAGCAACGTTACCACTTACCTTAAAAAAGGAATTAAAGAAAAAGATGAAAGAGTAATAATCACATATCCTTACGTTCCCTAAAGACACACAACTAAAATATAGGACGTTGAAATGATATAAGTAACTAATCGAGATCATTAAAAGACCACCTCAGAAATCCCAAAAGGTACATCTCCTAGTACAGTAGACGTTTGTCACTCTCAAAACGAAGAAGAAAAGGTTAAACCTAAGGAAAATAAAGAAAAAGACGAGACTAACGACAACGGTTTTGAAGGTCTTGATACAACTTATCATCGTCACTTTCACCCGTGGGAACAAAACAAGGACTGAAATCACCTTTGCGAAAGTTAAAAAGTAGTAACTTCTATTACAAACGACACCCAAACAGTATATATCGAAAATAATACAACTCCATACAAGGAAGATAAGGACGAAAGACCTCTTAAAAATAATATTTACCTACAACTTAAAACAGTTTCCGGAAGAGACGTAGATAACTCTACTAGTATACCGAAAATAAAAAGTTAAACAATTACACCACTTAATGTAACTAACTAAACGTCTATAACTTCTTAGGAACGTAGAGACCCTATTTCGGGTGAACTAGTACTACATACTAGAAAAATCACAACAACCTAAGACTAAACAATTCTTGTGACCATTGGTGAACATTTTCTTACTTTGATCTTGTGAAAGATTGTGTTATGTGTTTTTATTTGAGTTTTACCTAATTTCTAGATTTACATTCTGGTCTTTGATATTTTGAGGATCTCCTCTTGTATCCGTTTTGTGAGAGGTTGTATTTAGTGTCGTCCTAGGAGATACTAGGGGGAGGGTCTTAAGACCTTTATTTTCGTTTTTATTTGTTTACCCTAGATTAATTTTAATTTTCGAAGACGTGTTGTTTCCTTTGATATTCGTTCCACTTTTCTGTCGGAAGTCTTACCCTCTTTTATTATCGTTTACTTCGTTGACTGTTTGTTAGAGTTTTTATATGTTCGTTGAATACGTCGAGCTAAGGTCTTTTTATTTGCTGGGTTAGTTTTTTACCCGGTTTCTTGATTTATCTGTAAAGAGGTTTCTTCTGTATGCCTACCGATTGTTTGTGTACTTTTCTACGAGTTGTAGTGAGTAATAGTCTCTTTACGTTTAGTTCTGGTGTTACTCTATGGTAAAGTGTGGTCAGTCTTACCGACACTAGGTTTTCGAATGTTCGTTATTTACGACCTCTTCCACACCTCTTTTCCCTTGGGAGAATGTCACAACCACCCTTACGTTTGATCATGTCGGTGGTACCTCTTGTCACACCTCTAAGGAATTTTTTGACCTTTATCTTGACGGAATACTGGGTCGTTAGGGTGACGACCCGTATGTGTGGTTCCTTTGGTCTTAACTTTCTCTGTGCACATGGGGTAACAAGTAGCGTCGTGACAAATATTATCGGTCCTGTACCTTCGTTGGATCTACAGGTAGTCGTCTGTTTACCTATTCTTTCGACACTATGTATATGTGTTACCTCATAATGGGTCGGTAATGTTTCTTATGTAAACTTAGTCAAGATTACTCCACCTACTTTGACCTCGACTATATGTCTCACTTCGTTCGGTTTTTCTTTTTGTGTTCATGTCATAGTCAACTCAAGTCAAGTCAGCGAGTCAGTACAGGCTGAGAAACGTTGGAGTACTTAGCGTCGTGTGGTTCGGAGGGACAGGTAGTGATAGAGGACCTCAAGTGAGTCTGAGTATAGGTAGCTCAGGCACTACGGTAGGTCGGTAGAGTAGGAGCCAGCAGGGGAAGAGGAGGACGGGGGTTAGGGAAGGTCGTAGTTTCAGAAAAGGTTACTCAGTTGAGAAGTTCACTCTACCGGTTTCATGACCTCAAAGTCGAAATCGTAGTAAGGAAGGTTTCTTTAGGGTCCCGACTGAGGAAGTCTTACCTGACCAACCTAGAAGAACATCAGGTTCCCTGAGAGTTCTCAGAAGAGGTTGTGGTGTCAAGTTTTCGTAGTTAAGAAGACACGAGTCGAAAGAAGTGTCAGGTTGAGAGTGTAGGTATGTACTGGTGACCTTTTTGGTATCGGAACTGATCTGTCTGGAATCGACCGTTTCATTACAGAGACGAAAACTTATACGACAGATCCAACCAGTATTGAAAAGAAGGTTCCTCATTCGCAGAAAATTAAAGTACCGACGTCAGTGGTAGACGTCACTAAAACCTCGGGTTTTTTATTTCAGACTGTGACAAAGGTGACAAAGGGGTAGATAAAGGGTACTTCACTGCCCTGGTCTACGGTACTAGAAGCAAAAGACTTACAACTCGAAATTAGGTTGAAAAAGTGAGAGGAGAAAGTGAAAGTAGTTCTCCGAAAATTCAAGGAGAAGTGAAAGACGGTAATCCCACCACAGTAGACGTATAGACTCCAATAACTATAAAGAAGACCGTTAGAACTAGGGTCGAACACGAAGAAGGTCAGGTCGTAAAGAGTCCTACATGAGACGTATCTTAAATTTATTCGTCCCACTGTTATATGTCGGAACTGTATGAGGAAAAGGATAAACCTTGGTCAGACAACAAGGTACAGGTCAAAATTGACAACGAAGGACTGGACGTAGGTCTAAAGAGTTCTCCGTCCAATCCACCAGACCATAAGGGTAGAGAAAGTCTTAAAAGGTGTCAAACAACACTAGGTGTGTCAGTTTCCGAAACCGTATCAGTTATTTCATCTTTATCTACAAAAAGACCTTGAGAGAACGAAAAAGGTACTAAGTCCCCTACAACCGTTAAACTAGAGACCAAGGAGACGGAAAAGATTTTGGTCGAACTTGTAGTCCTTCAAGTACCAAGTACATAACGACTTCGGACCGAACCTCTTAAAACTCGTAATGAAATGATCGTACACTCTACTCATGTTAACACACCATCAAACTCGTAAGAAACCGTAACGGAAAGAAACCTTAACCTTACTTTTGACTGTAAAAGGTCAGGACACCGGTGACGACTCAAAAGGTTTAAACGACCGTATAACTCACATCGTGAAAGTGTCGTAGTAGAAAGTCCTAAACTTTGTCGAGTTGACTTTAAGGTAGCGGAGGTGATCGAAACAAACATCACCACGAAAGATTCCGGGTGAACTACAGTGTAAGGTTCTACAGACCGAGATCTAATCACTAGTGTAGTAGTACTAATAGACCCAGTACTTCTAGAAAAACATGTCAAGAAGACACATAAGAACGGTGGAGAAGAATTATAGAAGACGAAGACAATCCAGATATGGTAAAGACAGGAAATAGTTCGGGTAGAAACGTACTTTACAAGGGAACCATAGAGATCAGAAAGGGTAAGACAACAAAAGGAGATAGAAACGTAATTAACGACTTCTATATATCATATGATTGTGTATATATACCTTAATCTATCTACCATTACTATTGGGTCATACACTCTGTCATTTTCTCTGTGTCTACATATCTTCTCTGAAAACCTGAGAAACCCTCTCCCTCTCCCACCCTACTAAGCCCTCTTACCGTAACTTTGTACATATGAAGTACATTCTTTACTTAGCGGTCAGATCCAAGTTATCTCCTATGTCCTACGAACCCCGACCACGTGATCATACTGGGTCTCTCTACTATACCCCTCTCTGTACCCTCCCCCCAAGTCCTAACCCTTGAGTACATGTAGGCACCACCTAAGTACAGTCACATACCGTTTTGGTTATGTCACAACATTTCATTTTATTTTTATTTATTCATTTATTACTTTTTTTTCCGTCTCTTTAAGCGGTTGTTGTTGTTGTTGTTTTTCGACCCATTTCTCCCTACCTTCTCCATACCCCCCACACACACTTTTTTTATCATCCTAGTCACCTGATAGTCAAAGGCCCTCCGACCTCTAATACCTTATCAGTAGGGTCTCCTACTTAAGTTTTTACCCTTTACCACCACCTATTCACACGACAAACTCTTTTAGATCCGTTTGTTCCCAGACTTTGTTTTGGTGAGGGACTTTAAACAACATACTACCACGTTCAATAAATCAAAAAGAGTCAGAGTCCGAAAATATAAAAATTTAAGATTTCACCCTTATTATTATACTTTTTCGATGGTTCTAATACTACATTACCTATATTTATTGAAAAGTGGTACTTATCGTTTATAAACTATGAAGTCTTTTACAGTTGAGAACGTAAAGATGATACATCATTCACGAAATTTTCCGACCCGTAGAGAAAGATACATACACACAGAGAGAATGTATGTATGTATGTGTGTGTGTGTGTGTGTGTGTGTGTGTGTGTAGGATTTTGTTTTTTACAAACGACTTTTCACTAGTGTCTCGACTCGGGACTACGTAACAATCGTTTACTCAGACCTGGTACTTCAAACAGTCCCTAAAGAGGGGTATTGAATCCGGACCCCTCCTCAATCCACCCCCAACCCCATCTCTTCCTCCTCAAACTTATGTCATCCACTCTCAACCTTTTTTATTGTTCGAAAGAATAAAAATTTTAAACCAAAAGTAGTTGGTATTAATATAAACCCTTTGTATACCTTGGACTTTCAAGACTATGTAAAAAATGAAATTATAATGTATCTTTTTATGAATCTAAATAAACAACGATAGGAAAACTCCTCATGAACTCACCCTTTACGAAATACCTAAGGAACCTCTTAAAAAAACCTATACTTATAGTATTTCTCCTCTAAGACGTTAATAAGGGACTAACAAAACCGCCTCAGTCATCTATGAAAGACCTTCAAGCAGTAAGAACTTCGTAGTGACCCTCTCCGAGAGACTCCGACCTCTTCCCCGTCCCACCAACAAGGTGGGTCACTCCAGTTCGAGAGAGAAACCATTAGTACAGTCAATTACCAGAGGTTGAAGCATTGGTATTATCGAAAGGACCTTGATGAAATAGACCCCGAGTCATTACTCTGTATAATTACTGTATCCAGACTCCATGACTCCATTCAAACCTCTTTTTCTCGCTCTCCCTTACGTTTTCTATCACTCTGAGGTCACTTATATTTTGGTTTTTCCGTTTATCTATGGGGTTTGAAGGTCAATATTTTATTTATTCAGAACCTTTGTATTAAATGTCGTACTACCATGATTTCTTCTTAAGACATAACATATGAACTTTTAACGATTCTCTCATCTAGAAATTTCAGGAGTAGTGTTCTTCTCCTTTTTTAACTTTCATACACACTACTACCTACAACAACACCACTGGTAAAACATTGTATATCTTCATACTTAGTAATACAACGTACGTGCGAGTCAGTGAAGTCCACACAGTTGAGAAGCCACTGGGATGCCTGACATCGGGCGGTCCGAGGAGACAGGTACCCTCAGAGGTCCGTTCTTATTACCTCACACAACGGTACGGGAGGAGGTCCCCTGGAAGGACTGGGTCCCTATCTTGAGTGCAGGCGTACGTAGAGGATGTAACGTGTACCTAAGAAATTCGTGACTTGGTGGACCCTTCGGGTAATACAACATCTGGACTTTGATTATGTAACAATATCTAGTCAGTAGCGAGTTCTTTTATCTATTTACTTACTTACGTAGGTACCTCCTTTGGTACGAAACTCTCTCTTACAACTGATTGAGCCCCGTCCTAATCGGACAGTTTTTTACTCAGACTACTTCTGTTCCTCAAAATTTTTGTGTCTCGAGACACGGACCTCTTTCCTCCTCTAGACAAAAGAAACACGAAAGTCAAGTCAAGTCAACGAGTCAGCACAGGCTGAGAAACGCTGGGGTACTTATCGTCGTGCGGTCCGGAGGGACAGGTAGTGGTTGAGGGCCTCAAGTGAGTCTGAGTGCAGGTAACTCAGTCACTACGGTAGGTCGGTAGACAGTAGGGGAAGAGGAGGACGGGGGTTAGGGAGGGTCGTAGTCTCAGAAAAGGCTACTCAGTTGAGAAGCGTACTCCACCGGTATCATTCTGTAAAACTACTGTCTTTACAATTTAATAAACTCTCTCTAGACTTTTAGTACGTGTCCCTACAGACATTCCAGTGTTCATCTACTCTACGTCTGTTCTTGGTCGTCCACTTTTTTTTATTTCTTGGTAGTTCACTTTTCGTTCTCCATGGTCTTCCCTTGGCCCGTCCTGAATCCTGTCCCTCGACCCCCACCCTCATACCTTTTTCTCTTTCCAATCTTGGTAGTCTCTGGTTATTCTCTTCACGACTTCTTTCTTACGGAATCTCTTCTTCTCTACTCCCGTTTCGTCCGGTCTCGACCGAAGGGTCTCTTCCGCGAATTCGGGAAAAGACTCTCGTCCTTGAGACCACTGAGTTAATGACACGATGCAGACAGTCCGAGAGTAATACGGATTGTGTGGTCCCTGACTACTAGAATAATGTAGTTTGAAGTCTTTTATAGTTCTGACGTTATTTTTACTCGAGTCGTAACGACCCAAAATACAAAAAGAAGAGTGATAATACACGTAATCAGTGATGTGACTTTCTCGTCACTCTTCTACACGGTTTTCACTATCTCTTTTGTACAGTTGTAAGCTTCTTATTAATTACTTTTCACAACGACAAAATTATGGTCGTTGCTTTCAACTAGGGTCGGAATGGGTCAAGAAGAGTTGTCATGGGTCTTAGACACAGAGGACCTATGTCGGTGTGGACGAAAGATGTGACTATTACGGAATCCATGTTCAAACTCCTTACGAAGAAGTGATATCTGAAGTCGGACCGTAGACTAGAAAGACCTATTTAATGGATTCATAGGTTCACAAGTGATTTCACTTCGAAAGGAACGTTAGAAGTGGAAACTATAAGATTAAAAAGAAAAACATCACACCCGAAAATGAAAGACCTTGAAGTAACACTGACTCGGGAACGGACTTTGGTGTCAGACGAACCGATTCAAGGGTTACGTAACGAGGAGTGAAGAACGGAGGGAGAGGAACCTCTAATTTTAAGAAGATAGAAGAAGGTAGAAGGATGAGAGGGGACGGTCCACTCTTTTAAGGTCGAAGACTGAAAGACCGACCACAAGTCTTAGTCCAAGGACTAAAAGGTGGAACTCCTTCTATGAGAGTTCTTTTTGGTGTGTGACGTTTGAACTTGAGTTCCCGACCCATCTTAATAAGGAGGACCGGGTCTCAAGATTTATTTAATTTTCATACTCAGTATAAGGACGACCTTATCTAAACAAGGTCGTATCTTAATCTTTAGAGATCAGAGTTAATAAGGATAAGTATTAAAAGTAAAAATTATGAGAAACGTAGGTATCGGAAATAATACAGTGAATTTACAGTTTAGATTTTTTACGTTTTTTGATTGTTTCTATTGTTTTTCGTCGTCTAAGTGTTTATATCTCTTGTTTGATTATCAATGTCACCCTCTCCCTTTTCCCTTCCTGTAAATCTCGACCCCCTAATTCTCTGTGTTTAATAATTAACGTTTCATTCGATGTTTCTATATGTTGTGTCCCTTATATCGATTATAAAAATATGTAAATCAATAAAAAATTAACTTCCTATTAACCAAATGTCTTACGACAACAAAAGACAGTTTGGAGTTGTACTGAGTTATTGATATTTACCTTACATTGGATATTTAACACATAGTGATATAACATATGGATATTGTATATTATCACATGTAGTTGGTATAAAGTTAAATTTTCTGAGAACCCTAGGTAGATAGTAGACACATAGTAGTAGTAGATAGGTCTCTATATAGACACAAAAATTTCACACTAATCTCTAATTGAAATCACCAATCTCTAGTTGGAAACACTAATCTGTAAAAAAGATTTATTGTAATTAGATTTTGGTGTAAGTTTTTGATATCAGAATGTGATGGAAGGACACCAGTGGACTGTACGAACAATTTCACGTCCTTAGACACAAACCCGACTCTTAGTCATAAGGACTGTTCTGACGATACGGTTGGGGGTAGTAAGAATCCGTGTAACATAAAGGACTTGAGACGTCTACTTCTTAAGTATTTGGTGTCTCGTAGCGTGGTCTCTTTCCTGATAAAACTTCACCGTAATCACCAGCCCTCCACATTTGTACACAGACCCTCGGTGGAGTTTAGGAAACACCTATAATTTCAATACTTACTCGTTTTGACCTTTCTATATTTATTCACCTGTACATTTATATAGAAATTCATCGATGAGTAGTCAAATAAAAAGGAGAATTATCCTTAACTTACGAAATAGAATAGGTAAGAAGTTTCTCTAATTTAGAGAAAGGGTAATTTTGAACGGTCGGAGAATCTCGGATATCTCGATAGACAGAAGATCTTATTGTTTCGAAAAAGCTTAAATGGTCATTAAGGGTTACAAGGTATCTTTTTACCAAGAATTTGATAGGGGTGGTGACATCTTTTTCTAACTGTACAAAGACTTTTAAGTCTAAGTATTTACTCCCTTTATCATGGTTAATATATAAGTGATAAATTCGAGGTACCGAATAATATCTAATACGAATCGGAACGTAATTATTTGAAGAATTGAAAATTTTTTAGTCCCAAAGACTTTGAATGAACTTGTTTCTCAGAAAAAGTTTTCGTATTGTAAATAGATGTAAAGAGAGAAACAGTAAATATATGAGATACAAACGTTTAATTAGTAAACCTCGGAACTTGATAGAGAATATTAATAACAAGTAGGAAAAAACGTAAACATTGATTTCATAGAGACTAGTCACATACATACACAGTACGTACTAACACACAAACCACATAAAATAACTCACTTAACAGGACAAATGTACATAACCAAGTCGTTCGTTTCGAAAAGAAGTACCCTCACCTGAAACGACCACGACAATCTATCCTACTCCGTTCAAGACTCTGTCTTTTACTTTGACTCTATGTCCGAAATCAATTTATCTCTCCCTCGAGGTAAGCGAGACCCAGAACGATAGAAAATACCCAAAATTTACTAACAAAGATAAAACTAGTACTATTATGAACGGTATATAACACGTGAATTCGACCCGTCACACGATTCATGAACGATAAAGAAGACTAAGATTTTTGTGAGACTGCTTCCGCAATAATTACGATAGTAGGTATTCTATCATCATGTATCGATGATCAAAGACCTCTTCCTTTACCGTTGGGTGAGGTCACAAGAACGGACCTCTTAGGGTCCCTGCCCCCTCGGAGTACCCGACGACAGATACCCCAGCGTGTCTCAGTCTGTGATGACTTCACTGAATCGTCGTCGTCGTCGTCGTCGACGTCGATGATCAAAGTTAGATACGTCCACACATCGGTTTAGCTCTAAACTTGTGTATCGACACTCTGAAGTTTCGGGTACTAGTGCTAGTAAGACGAGTATCAGAATCTTCAGGAACTCCCACTAGGGTTCCACCACTTCAAACTTCCGTCGGAGAAGGTCTACTTTTCTCTTATTCTCATCGGTTCTCCTCAGGGGGTGGGGGGTCGACTTCTATTTATGTATGTGTAGGATCCCGGGTGCTAGAACACGGTACCACAAGGGGAAATAAAACAGAAAATAAAAGGAAGTTGACGATTAATTGGTGTAAATTTATATATCCGAACCCTGAAAGGATCACCAGGTCACCGATTCTGAGACTCGAGGGTTACGTCCCCCGGGTCCACACGAGGGACCAGTCCCTTGATGTAGGGTGTACGGTTTCTTCTGGGACTCACGGCGGTGTTTCTAGCTTCTCGGACGGACGCGGGTAATTCAGGACCGTGTCCGTTTATTTATTTATATATAAATTTTTTATTTAGTTATATGTCCGAAATGAAGTCCATAAGATACTCATTAGTTTGTTTTCCATTCTACCGGTTCTGATCTGGTAGTTCGATTTACCTCTTGTCAAAGGGGTAAGTTTTCGTCCTTGATCTAACAAACGGTCTCCTCTCCTTGTGGTCCTTCTCTAATCATGGACGTTCTCGACCGACGAAAACGTAGATAGTTCTACTAAAGTAATTATAGACCTTGAATAAAAATCTTTATGTCATAAAAAATTTGTGTGTAGAAGAAATTGTTTATGGATCATTTGATGAAATGCCTTCCCTGTGAAAAATAATAGGGAAATTTCACAGGTATTACGAATACCATTGAATAAGGTTCATACACGAGGTATTTATGTCCAATTATTCTCTCTTACTTTGAAAAAGACTCATTTACCTTACCACAAACCCGTATTTCCTTTTTTTTTCGAAGTGAACCACGTAACTCACAAGATTTCATATTCAAACTCTAATTATTACTCTTAATAGTATCAAAAACATTTTATAATTAAACGAAACGAATTCCATACTTCTGATCTGACGTTCCTCAAAAATTAACGAATAGTTAAAAAACCGTAGATTTAAAATGTAACATAGTAAATCGTCGTCCGATGAGTAGTCTCAAAGGAAACTGAAAGTTAACGTACTATATCACTCTAAGGTTTGTCTATATTAAAGTCCTTCCACAAACTAGTTTAATAAAGACTAGAGTCTTCTTGTTGGTGTCTCGTCAACAGATATCGAAGATAAAAATAGATTACCGAAGATAAATTAATTTTAACACAGGGATCAGATCTTTCATAAAAGATTCTTTGTGAAAGTAATTAAGGTAAACATCGTTGTACCTACCTGTCCCTAATAGTGAGATTCACTTCATTTAGTCTTTCTCTTTCTGTTTATGGTATACTATATTGAATATACATCTTAGATTTTATACGATACTTACTTGGATAGATACTTTGTCTTCGTCTGAGTGTTTCTCTTATCTGAATACCAACGGTTCCCCCTCCGTATCATCCCCTTCCTTCCTAACCCTCGAACCCCAATCGTCTACCTTTGATCGTATATATCTTAGCTCTTTGTTGTTCCAGGATCACATATCGTGTCCCTTGATGTAAGTTACGGGACACTATTTGGTATTACCTTTTCTTGTACTTTTTCTCATGTATATATATATACATATAAGCTTAGTGAAACGAGTCGTCTTTATTTACGTTGTAACATTTAGTTAATATGAAGTTATTTCGATTTTTTTGTGTTTTCATATTACGTTTTTTTTTTGACTTCTTTTTCTTTACGAAAAAAACGATTTTTTCTGTATATATATATATATATGTGTGTCCTTTTCATTGAGATAGGTCACTGACGACGACGTATAATTTCTCTTTGTACATAAAGGTATTTAAAGTTTATTTCAAAAGAATCCAAGGTTAGATTACAGTGGTAGATGACTCTTTAATTCCGTCTTTCGATTCTTCTTACTTTCTCAGAGAACTACTTTCATTTTCTCCTGTCACTTTTTCGACCCAATCTTGAGTTGTAAACCTTTTGATTCTAGTACCGTAGACCAGGTTAATGAAGTACCGTTTATCTACCCCTTTGTCACCTTTGTCACTGTCTGACATAAAAAAACCTGAGGCTTTAGTGACGTCTACCACTGACATCAGTACTTTAATTTTCTACGAACGAGGAACCTTCTTTTCGATACTGGTTGGATCCGTCGTATAATTTTTCGTCTCTGGTAGATCGAAACTGATGTAGACAGATCAGTACCGATACCAAAAAGGTCATCAGAACATACTTACACTCTCAACCTGATATTCTTTCGACTTACGGTTTCTTAACTACGAAAACTTGACTCCATAGTCTCTTCTGAGAACTCTCAGGGAATCTGACGTTCCTCTCGGTTAGTCAGGTGGGATTTCCTTTAGTCAGGACTTATAAGTGACCTTCCTGACTACGACTTTGACTTAGAGGTTATGAAACCAATGGTCTACACTTCTTGACTGAGTGATCTTCTCCGGGACTACGACCCTTTCTAAGTTCCACCCTCCTCTTCCCCTTCTGTCTCCTACTCTACCAACCTACCGTAGTGATTGAACTACCTGTACTCAAACTCATTCGAGACCCTCAACCACTACCTGTCCCTTCGGACCGTACGACGTCAGGTACCCCAACGTTTCTCAGCTTGTACTGACTCACTGACTTGACTTGACTTGACTCTTTAATGGTTCAAGTACGGTTCTTTATGTCAAAGTTAAATTCCATGTGAACCGAGTTCAGAGACTATTACTGATTGTGACCTTAGTCGTACTGGGTCACCGATTTTTGTTCTTCTTTTTATTTGTTTTGTTTCGTTTTTATTGGGGAGTCTTGTATACTGAATTTATTTCTACAGACCTGAGATCAGGTTCTTAACAGTTACGGAACGAAGTACCAAACCCCAGGACATATAGTGTTTCCTTCTCCGACTTTGAACGGGAAAAGTAGAAAAGCACTGTTGCTTCTCTATTTCTGGCTACACCTAAACCCACTCTGATATAATTGTTAGTGACGTCATTTTGTTAGGATGACTTTATTGGTTGTTCCTGCTGAGTTGGGTTACCCATTTAGTGTCACCCACCCTAGTCTTCCGGAAATCGACGACCAACTTTACCTCCTCTCGGATACACAGACGAGTAACCACCTTCACCCCACCCCCTGCCTCCATCCAAATAGTCGTACTTCGAAGAGAAAGTAGTCACCTTTTAAGACTTATCACGAAAAGAAATTCTATAAGGATTGACAACGGTATGACAAAACCTTTACCAGATCCTTAATGTTACTCTGAGTGACAGTAAGTCGTCAGAGTTAAAAGTAGTGTAAATTTTAAAATACGCAAGTACAAGTCAGCGATGTCAGCACAGGCTAAGAAACACTGGGTTACCAGGTATCGGGAGGTCCGAGGGGACAGGTACCCTAAGAAGTCCGTTCTTATGACCTCACCCAATGGAGCGGGAGGAGGTCCCCTAGTAGAGGTGGGTCCATAGTTTGGTCGTAGAGGAAGTACGTCCACCTAAGAAATGTCGACTCGGTGACCCCTTCGGGAAATTTAAAATGTAATGTACACTTTTCCTTCTTACTCCTAATTTTGACGATAACCACAGTGACCTGTGTATAAAAATATATATTATTAACCACTAGTCAAAAGTGAAAACCCCTGTAACGTAAACAATAAAGAACTAGGAAAGAGATAAGTTCGGTGATCAGGTACTCCACGGCTTGTTGTCTCTTTTTTTTCTCACTTTTCAAACCTAAACCCCTAGAAGTTTTCCATTCCAGTTCTACATTCCGTTTTAGACTTTCTTCAAAATTAGTCAGTCCCAATCAAAGGGTTAATCTCTCAGATCTGTCCCCTTCCACACACCGGGTCCCCTCCATTCTCGTATCTCGAACCGAACAAGGGACCTTTAGGAGGACGAAGACAGGAGGAACCGGTCTCCGGGCCCTGGACCTTTTCCGACCTTTGGACTCTGTCTCGTCTCGGACACGGTGGAAGGGACTCCTCCCGACCCCTTTCGTCGCACCGAGACCTCGGGTTCTTTGGAGTGTTCGTCACGAGTCCTCCCCACCTGGACGTAATCGAGGGGCACCAGGGTGTGAGAGGTACATAAAGGTATGTAAAGTTTATTGCAAAAGAATCCAAGGTTAGATTACAGTAGTAACTGACTCTTCAATGGGTCAAGTACAGTTCTTTAGTTCTTACTTCTCAAAGTTCAAATTCTATGTGAACCAAGTTCAGAGACTATTACTGATTGTGACCTTAGTCATACCGGGTCACCGATTTTTGTTCTTTTTATTTACTTTATCTCGTTTTGTTAAGGTTTGTATACTGAAATTATTTAGCACCACACTCCTTCCGTCTGGTTAAAGGGAACGACGGGTCTCACTACGTCTGTACGTGTCCTACGACCGTCCAGAGTACACTCATTCTCCGTCTACATCCTTTTACACACCTGGTTCTTGATTCTAGGTTCAGGTAGGATTTCCTTTAGTTGGGACTTATAAGTAACTCCTGATTATGACTTCAACTTCGAGGTTATGAAACCGGTGGATTACGTTTCTTGACTGAGTAACCTTTTCTGGGACTACGACCCTTTCCAACCTCCGTCCTCCTCTTCCCCTACCGTCTCCTACTCTACCAACCTACCGTAGTGGTTGAGTTCTCAAACTCCGTCGAGGTCCTCAACCACTACCTGTCCCTTTAGACTACACGACGTCGGGTACCCCAGTGTTTCTCAGTCTATGGTGACTCACTGATTTGTTGTTTTTGTTTAGAATTGTCGGGGGGGGGGGGTGTTGAAGGTCGGTGCGAGACCATGAATCAGTCTAAGGCGGGGGACGGGGGGGCGGTGGAGGTGTTACCGGAGATCTTTGAGTCTACATTGGGACCGTCTTCCTACCTTTATGTATTAACCTACCTTTAATTCAAAACAGTGGACCCTCTGACACTCAAACAGTACCTTTAGTTAAGACCAATGTCTAATTATTTCTACTACGTGAATCTCCAGAACAAAACACCTGGTTTCAATCAAAGGTGCTCCACAGACATGACTGTCGGTGACTTTGAGGTCCCGTCGTGACCCAAGGAACCAACGGAAAAAGATCTACACAATTCGAGCTAGGGGAAAAGGGGAAGACCTAAAAGTAAAGACTCGCGACCACCCACTACAAGACTATTCATTGATTGTCGATGAGAGACAAAGTCAACTTGTCAGACCAAACATAATTTATTGGTTCCAGTGAACCTATGTATGGAATAGTAATGGACTCCCATGACTTGACGACAAAAATGTGTAATTGAACATAATAGAGAGTCAAGTACCCCTTTATTTTTGTATACACCGTTTTCCTCTTCAAAATCTTAAAATACTCAATTGTAAAAAGACAGATTTCAGACGAGAAAATACTCGTTACTCTCGTTGACGGAAGACAAACAGATCACACAACGGCATATATACGATTTTGTTGTCAAAGGAGAATAAAAACTTCCAAAGGGGAATTGAGGAGGTTGACCGTCTGTGACACCCCAACGTACGTGAGTCGACTTTCTGTTTCTTTCTGTCTCTTTGATCTAGAAAAAACGTCCCGAGGTGAGTGGCTGGTAAACTGAAACAGTCTCAGTAAAGAGAAGAAACGTGGAGTAGACGGAATGGACATCTTCCTCCCGAGGTCGATTCACAGAAAATCAAGGAATAATTACGTCTCTACAGGACCAAGGTACCGATGAACAAGAGACACCCTACCATTGGTTTTGTTTGACTCTAGTCATCGACCCTGTGTTAATCCATTTTGTAATTTATAATATAACGTAATATAATGTTATGAAACCATTTAAACACATTCGCTTTCTGGAACAGAGAAACAGGGACAATCGTGACCACTAGATGTTGAGACCTAGACCTATTTGTCGCGTTAAATCTTCTAGATTGAAACAATGATCCTCTTATATCTCAACCGATGTCCAATATCCCTACCCGTTCATTAAGTATTCACCACCAACAAGCTAGGGATTCAGGACAGGTTGAGGAACGCTGGGATATCTGACATCGGGTGGTCCGAGGAGACAAGTACCTCTAAGAGGTCCGTTCTTGTGACCTCACCGAACGATTAAGGAAGAGGTTCCCTAGAAGGACTGGGTCCCTAACTCAGGTGTAGAGGACGTAGTTTCCACCTAAGGAATGGTGACTCGGTGGTCCCTTCGGGTTAAGTACCCAATCTATGGGTTATTCCCTAGCAGAGAAATAGTGGTACAGGTTTGTGAGGAAGAAGAAGTGGAAGGGGTCCTTGATTAATGAGTGAAACCCAAGGGGGCATTCACCCGGTACTCTACTCCTAAAGTACCTTTATCAAATGAACCTCCACTAGGGTCCTTCTAACTATCCTCTCATCTCCTCATTGTACCTCTTCTCTTCTTTCTGTAAACTGCACGGCAGGACGACCCTGCAAACCTTCCACCTCTTGGACGAGGTCTCAAAGGGGAAGAGACGACCCTGCTCTCTTGGTCCCATGACTACGTGATATAAAGATAGGACAGGACGAATGTTCGGACTTGAGAAGGTCTTCAGGACGGACGAGGGACCTATTCGGTCCCGAAGAGGGAACCGGTCTCTTTCGGACTCCCACCTCAGTGTCTACGAACACATCCACCGTCCACCACTCACACCTCTGTCCTGACCACTACGGTTGCACTAAACCCGTCCCGTGGTTGTCGTAGACGACACGAGGGGAGTAGGTCTGTTCTTCTGAGGAAAACGAGGTTTCTAAGGGGAAGATCGGAGATTAAGAAGAATGAGAGTGAATCAAATATAAATATCAGATCTTGTAGAGGAATCTATAACTTACAAGACGACTGAAAGGAGTAGATATACGTTGGAGTAAAGTACAATGAGGAGTCGAAAGGAAGACACTAGTTCGGTCAGGTGTGTGTACTAAAACGGAAAGTAAGAAACAATTCGACAAGAAAGGTGAACCTTACACAAGTAGTCACCAAATGTACTTAGACGCAGGAAAGGTCATGTGTCTTTTAAAAAATTTTTCTTGTATCGATTACGAAATATTAATAAAAGTCTAACAAAATGTACGTAGAGTCCCCAAGAGAGAAAGGTTTCCGGAGACATTATTTAGGAAATCAGATATGGGAGAGTCGGGAACATAAGATGAGGAAGGGGAAATGTATAGATTGTAATAAGTGGAAAAATCATACCACCACTACCAAATCGGAGATTCAATGCAGGTCGAGAACGTTGGGGTACCTGACATCGGGTGGTCCGAGGAGACAAGTACCCTAAGAGGTCCGTTCTTTGACCTTACCCAACGGTAAAGGAAGAGGTCCCCTAGAAGGGCTGGGTCCTTAACTTGGGTCCAGAGGACGTAACATTAAATTTTTAAATTTTAAAATTTAAGAAATGGCTGACTCGGTGGTCCCTTCGGGTAGTAATTAAGTTCCTTCGGAAAGACCACGGGGCACTAATCTAATCTAAAGGTATAACGGAAGAGGGTCTAGTCAGGTACAAACAAGAAACATCAACTAATAAAGACAAGTGGTAGCTGGAAGGTCTCAAACGAAGTTTCCAGTACTCTGGTCCATGGTACCAAAATGACGTAAGGATCTTAGTCAGGATCACTAACCGTGTATCATCCGAACCTGGCTTTAAACGATTTAGTGACATACTTCTTGGATACGGTGAACCCCGACTAAGTGTACAATTTCTTCTAACGAAACTGAAGAAGACCCAAAAAAGGAGTACTTAAATATTTAGATAATATTTAGATTTCACCTCTAATAAAGAGAACAGAAGGGAGACCTCACGAGATGCGTTACGTGAAGTATGTCATCCTCGAATTATACAAACATTTATTTAATTGAACTACTGAGGTTCCGGGGTGTGACGTACGAAACCATTCTCGATTGAACCGGGTGGTTTCCGTACGACGAGAGGGGTCCACTTCATCTCGTTGTTAAGTTGATCTCGTTTAATTAACGTCCTCTCAGACTCATTATTTTAGCCCAAAGCTTATCTCTTTGTCACTTCTTTATATAGGACACTAATCCTTCCTATTACTTCAATGACTTTTATCTGTGACTAAGACTTACACGTCCCTTACGAACCCTTCTATTTTTATAACCCTGTACACACGGTTAACCAGAATTATTCTGTGTGATTCTTTTTATTTGATCAGATTCCTCGTGTTCGTTCGTGTTCTAAACGTCAGTAATTAAGACCTTTTTTTTATATCTTACCCTCGTTTCGTTTGATTTAAAAACTTTTACGTCTTGTACAACTAGTCAAATTTAGTTATACGTAATTTTATTGTCTCTGTGAAAACCTTTCTAGATCACAAATTGTCTTATTAGAGTCATTAGTGATAGTTTCTTTTAATGAGAATTTACACAATACAAAAGGACCATTCTAGTATGTTAATCTCTTATCTTGTCTTCTTGTAATAGAAATATAGATATAATAAAATAGACGAATATCTGAGTTAAAGAAATTATTTATATATACATCTATAAATGAGTCGTCTCGTACTTAATTTTTTTTTAGTTTTATTTTTCATGAAACCGAATTCGTAAGTTATATCATACTATCTTCTCAAGTAAACGGGAATGATCTAACCCATCTTTGGACCATCGAAAAAACCTTATAATAGGCCTATTTTTTTTCTATTGTTTCCTTCAGTATTTCCCCGTTTTATAGCACATCCTCCGACATATACAAAGGTAAAAATTTATTGTACATTTGTAATATATAATTGTTTATGTATAAAACATAAAACCCCGTTAGTTTTCGGAACTGACTATACCTTAGACAAAGGTCCTCATCTAATAACGTAATCCAGAGACTTTTTTTTCCTTTAAACCCTGAAAATGGACTGTATTAGTCCGATTTTAATCACTTTCACGCCAGAAACAGACACTATCTTTCAACTGTCTACTACCACTCGTCACCACTTTGTCAAAGAAAAGGACGTTAGTGAACCTTAGTGCACGTGTAACCTTTATGCCGAAACCCACAGTTGGACAACGATAATGTATTGTCGTATTTCCTTAAGTTCACCCTCACCCTTACTGACGAAAGAGAGAGAGAAAAAAAAATATATTTTTTCTCTTAATGTTCTAATTTATACTTTGAGTTCAGTGGTTGAATTTGGGTCCTCTGAGATAGACTTCTACGACCGTCTCAGAAAACTGAGAATGTCGACGTTTCGATTCCATGGGTTGTTTGTTTCCTTATCCGACCGGTACCTAACAGTTCAATTATGTAATAAATGATACGGGAGAGAGGTCCACAGAAGACCCTTTCCATTTCATAAATTACTTTGTCTCATTCGGGGTCTTGTAACTTTATTCTTAATACCCTCCCAATCTTCCTGAACCTAATAGGTGTTTGGGGTTTATAAAATTCGAAGACGATCACCTACGTTGGGTTCATCAAGTACCTCTAAGAATAGAATCAGAATTACTCGATCAGGAGGGAAAGAACTAAGTCAGACAAGAGAATCCCAGGAGTTGGAGAAAAGGTATTGCAAATAGAGTTTAACTATTGATCTCAACAATAGACTTATGAGTTAATACAACAAATGGTATCAGTATATAAATATATGATTTTATTCATATAAATCGTTAAATATAATATTGCATGTTTCCTCTCTATGTACCCTGATTTAGGTTTTGTACGGTTTCTACGATTTCTCACTTTTTGATATGAAAATACAATTGGACTACAAATATTTTTGTATACACGTTAATAGACTTAAGTAACACTTCCGTTTAATTAAAATTAAGGATCCATCCAACTGACTGTCTTTCAACATGACTTACCACTAATACGATTTCTTCTAATTCTACGGTATGTACTAAACGGTATTATATATTTACCCTTAGTTGTTTGATCTAAATACTATACTAAGGATACATGAAAGACACGAAGGATTTGTCCGTGTCTTTTTCGGAACTCTTTACGAAACTTCTCCCTTGGTGTCCGTAGTAAATCTTCACATTAACACATATGATAGTCCATATTCTATCTATCGACTACCTTCCACGACACATCGTGTCCCTCGGGTCGAACTACAAGGCACTACTGGACCTCCCTACCCTACGTCCCTTCCCTCCCTCCAAGACCTCCCTCCCCTACATACATATTAATACCGACTAAACGTGACAAAATCCCGTCTTTGAGTTGTACCATTTCTAAAATTTTCAACGAGTCAGCACAGGCTGAGAAACACTGGGGTACCTGACATCGGATGGTCCGAAGAATCAGGTACCCTAAAAGGTCCGTTCTCATGACCTCACCCAACGATAAAGGAAGAGGTCCCCTAGAAAGACTGGGTCCCTAGCTTGGGCCTAGGGGGTGTAACGTCCGTCTGTGAAATGGGAGACTCGGTGGTCTCTTCGGGTTCTAAAATTTTTTATAACTTTATTTTTTACCTTTTTTCTTTACTTGTGATACGGTCATATTTTATTTTTAATTTAAATTTTTTACACTAACAACAAAAAGCACATCTAGTTCCTATAATAACCCCCTGTGATTATAACTTGAATAGACGGACTAATGTTACCTCTACCCTTCTAGGATACCACCTCCACCCGTCCACGTCTTCGGTTCAGTCCGTGAATTGGAGGTCTCTGATCTGCCAACACGAAAGAGATTATCTCTGTGTTCGCTAAACTGTAACCAAATAACTAGTGACCCAGATACCTTTATGTGTCCGTTGAGTGTTTAAAGGATTGTTTAAACGTAATTTTTTTGGTACAGAGAAGCATCTCGAGTGGTTTTCCCTCTGTCAGTAATAGAGATAAAGATCTGGACACCAGTAAAATACCACATTCATGTGAGACTCCTTTCCTTATATTCATCTGGAAAGTGGGACAAAAACCTATTACCTAGGTTTTATCGTGTAAGGACCGTTCCTTTTAACCGTGACACCAAGTTACTGGTCTCACCTTCGAAAACCACCAGTCCACTACTTCTCTCAGAACTCGGTTCATGTGGTGTGTCACCCGTGTCACCCAGGACTTCTGTGTAGGAGAATAAAAGGGAGGTAAAGGAATCACATACGACCCCTTTTTATGGTCCGTTACCTGACTATAACTGTGACCGTAGGACTGAGTTTTACCCGATAATACTCTCCTTCCTGGTTACTACTACCTTCAGGACCTAGAGTGGAAGGAGTGATTTTCTCATTTAGTTCTCATTTTTTGTGTAGGGACACCTTTGAGTCTCTAATCACGATGGTGGATTATCCACTTTTCCCTCTACGAATACAAACTCTTTCTAACACCGTGATTCCATTTCCTCTTCGTTGAGAAATTCTATAAAGGTCGGTCATTGGTTTTAAAGGACCACCTGTAAAAGTTCCTGGTGTTGATAAGTAATCTTGTGTGTCACGTTAAAGATTTAACACAAGAACTTCCTCTGGGACATTTTTGTCACCATCGTGTTCTTAAACAAGTGGTTTTACTCTGATAGTGAAGAGTATGACGTGTCTTCAGATTCCTCTTTTTCCGTTTCTGTAACTTTCTCTGACTTCTATATGGTTCACTTGGTAGAAAGGTCCTGAAAGTCATGGGTCTCATACAACTGATCTCCCGTCTCCGAGAGGACGTGGTCGTCTTCTCCTACCTTACGATGTCGTTCCGTTTTCTTCGAATAGCCTATCCCTTCTTTTTACAACGGTGTAAAATACGGGTCGTCCCATCAGAGGTACTCGTCTTCTCCTTTCTTCGATTGGTGGAACGACGACACCTCTATAAACTCTTTCAGTTACGGAGGGATGACGGTGTCTTACAAGATCTGGAGGTACCCGACGTACACCTACTCCGATATCTTGTAAACTGCTGTCAAAATGTCGTCTTTTGACTTCTTAAATTCGTCTTACCACCATTCAGGATAGAGAGACCTATTGTCCCTCTCATTTGGTGTCGGTCCCTCCTCGACGAGCGTAGTTTGGTCGGCAGTAATTTGTGGAGTGTTCGGTATTGAAATCTAAGAGACTTTAATTTGGTCCGACGAACTTTCAGTACGATTTCATTTTCTTTGTAGGAACTGATTTTCCACACTTGTAAACATCGAATTTTAATCAAAATAAACGTCACTAAACAGTTAAAATGCATTTACATACAAAATAATCATCACTACAGGTCAATATTTGTCTTTTTGTACTACAAAAAGTTTTAAGTTCTCTTCAAATTAAAAATGACTTAGTTTACGGTTTACAATAGATAATTTCTATAATTTTTCTTAAAAATAACTAATGGTCTACAGATTCTTTTAATAGTCGACACCAAAATTTCTGACTTTACGAGACTATGAAAGAGTCTGTCTTTTACAATGGGATATAATTAACAACAAACCGCAAAGTATTTCAGAATTTCCGAAGATACTCTCCATAAATTTCCCGAAACTCTAGATCATCTTCCGTTACCGTTGGGTAAGGTCATGAGAACGGACCTTTTAGGGTACCTACCTCCTCGGACCATCCGACGTCAGGTACCCCAGTGATTCTCAACCTGTGCTGACTCTCTGAAGTGAAAGTGAAAAGTGAAAGTACGAAACCTCTTCCTTTACCGTTGGGTGAGGTCACAAGAACGGACCTCTTAGGGTCCCTGCTACCTCGGACCACCCGACGACAGATACCCCAGCGTGTCTCAGCCTGTGTTGACTTCGCTGAATCGTCGTCACGATGGTGGGTACTGATCTTTGTATCCCTCATCAGTAAAAATAGTGTCGGGGTAAATTGAGAGGTTAATCCGACTACCCCTTCTGTCCACCCAGAACCTCTTACTCTCCCCTAATAGTATTTGACTTAGTCCCCTTCGAAGGTTGACATCGACGACAAGGTCTACAAAAAAGGAATGATTGAGTCTAGTCAGGACGGGGACCGTTAGTAAGGTCCGACTTCACGTTAGTCGAGATAGTCCGTCGGGTACCCTAGATCGTCTAGGTACTTCGGACTCGACAGATATCGTCTAACCCCACGAAATACCTCGGGGTCATAAGTTGAGTCTCCATTCTGAGTATTATAACAAAAACTTTATATTCGATACCGGAGAAGTCGTTCATTGACAAGGATAAAACTCTTTATGGAGAACTTAACGATGACCTGGAGTCATCTTGGTGTTTCAGGTTAAGACACTTGACTCGAAGGGTAATACTCGAATAGGTGGTTTAGTACTTCACTCTGTATAGGTCGTCATCAGGTAGTTCACCTTATATGTAAGTCCGAGTGTAGATATATTCCTTACCTGAGTGTGGCTACAACTTCCCTATTTGGTTTAACATGCTCCTCCCACAAAGAGGAGGGGTATCTATAGAAGGACAAGTTGACGAAGAGAGATATAAATGGTACCCTTACTAGAGTACCTCCATAAGGGTACTGATTAATCATCTAACTCTTCAATATATGTGTAAAGAAGGACCACAAGACCTTGGGTATAATCCACCTAGATTGAGATGGTATGACTCAGTAAATAATGTCAACAAAAAGATTTCTCCTACCTATGTACGAAAACTTGACGCCACGACTCCTTCTGAGAACTCTCAGGGAACCTGTCGTTCCTTTAGATTGGTCAGTTAGTATTTTCTTTAGTTGGGACTTATAAGCAACCTTCCTGACTACGACTTCTTGGTTATGAAACCAGTAGACTACGTTTTTCGACTGAGTAACCTCTCCTGTGACTATGACGTTTTCTAACTCCCGTCTTCCTCTTCCCCCGCTGTCTCCTACTCTTCCAACCTACCGTAATGGTTGAGTTACCTATACTCAAACTCGTTTGAGGTCCTCTATCACTTTCTGTCCCTTCGGACCGTACGACGTTAGACACCCCAACGTTTCTCAGTCTGTACTGTAGGAGATTGAACGGATCTTTATCAGTACCTAACTCAATTCATTATTGTGTTTGATTATCAGTAATCATCACACTCGTCCGTCAATCCTCAAACTCTCATTATTCTGACAAAACCATCTCCATACACCTATTCGAAAAACCCTACCGAGGTCCACCCTTCTATAATCGTACGGTAAATTTACCAATAGTTCTCAGAGATTTTCCAGTCTTATCTATTCTACCAGATGAGAGATTTACAGTCAGTCGAGGAGAGGAAGACTGATCACGACTGAATCACCAGAGAACTCACTACATCGTTACCACTATCACCACCTTAAATAATATCACCCAAGTTACAACAGGAGGAGTTTATATAGGAACAGGATTGGGGTCTTGGACACTTACACTAACAAAACTCTTTCCCAGAAACGTCCGTAATAATTCAATTCCTAGAACTCTACTCTAGTGGGACTTAATAGACAACGACGATTCAGTGAAGTCAGCACAGGCTGAGACACACTGGGATATCTGTCGTCGGGTGGTCCGAAGGGGCAGGGACCCTAAGAGGTCCGTTCTTGTGACCTCACCCAACGGTAAAGGAAGAGGTTACGTACTTTTACTTTTCACTTTCACTTCAGCGAGTCAGCACAGGCCGGGAGTCGTTGGGGAACCTGACGTCGGAAGGTCCGAGGAGACAGGTACCCTAAAAGGTCCGTTCTCATGACGTCACCCCACGGTAACGGAAGAGGTGACTTAATAGACTCACCTAGGATTTAGGTTACTGTTCACAGGAATACTTCCTCTCCTCTCTTGTGTGTCTGGGTCTCTTCCGGTCCGTTTATATCTCCGTCTCTACCCCCAGTACATCAGTATTTGGTCCCCTGTGGACTTCAATGTTCTCCACTTCCTTCCTTATCCTGGTTGACTGTGGGACGAAAGATTGAAGACCGGAGACTTGGTACTCTCTACTTGGTGGTTCAAACACCATTAAATCATGTCGTAAATGTCTTTACTTACATGGGGTTTAACCCTGAAGAGATACATTGTGAACAAAATACAGTAGTAACGACTCCCGAGTTAAAAGGTCTTCTTAAACAAGTGGGACTTGTTTCCCGACTCCTGGACCCACTTTCAGGACCGTCCAACGACGAAACCTGTTAAAGGTTGTTTGTAAGTCATATACCTAAACGAAAAGGACGGACAATATGAGGACTTTCGTGGTAACTAATACCTGAATTGTATATTAGAAAAATGAAGTAGTCTTCTAATACAAGTTGTAAAGAGACCGGTGTGTCAACCAAAAGTCACTTATTTTAGTCCGTCACACGACGACGAGCACCCTAATAACCAAAATAACATATCGACAGTAGACTTTCGTCGAATGAACATCTTACCAACGTACTGGATACCTTCTGAGGGAAACTCAGAGTCCACTCACTAGAACACACACTCTGACCTCACGGAAAAGTCCTCTTGGAACTCCTGGACTTTTTCTTGACGACCCTGGGAAAATTGAGTATCTACCTTATCTACTCAGACCCATTCACACCTACCACAAACCACAATGAATTCTAATGTGGAGTATCACATGAGGTCTTTTGACACGATCGAAGGTTCCGAAGACCGAAGTTCCTAAACCATTTGTTCCCTACTTACATGGATGTTCCGTAGTATTATTCCCAAGAAAACTCAACCTTGACCTCTGATAGTGACCAGAAGTGACACTCAACTTACATACCCTTTCTCCCTAATACCCCGACAGACCCACTAATTAGGACTGTGGCTTCCTTTTTACCCCAATAATGAAGTGTCACCTCCGTCTTTTGTTACACCTGTCTCGGTCGGTTCGACTCTCGTCCCGACCTCTAGAAACATATCAGTAAAGATCTTCACTTTTTTTTTATTTCCGTTCAAGTTAGAATATATCATCCAGGTAGGTTCTGGGTCCCGAGAATCCTTATTTCCAAAGTTCATAGGACCCCGTTTCAATGAGTTGGTCGAAAACGTGACCGACTACCGTTTCTCTTGTACGGTAGATAAACAGAAGTACTAAAACTTACTTGTCCCTGACGTTAGGAGACATATACTAGAATGAACAAGAGAACGAGGTATATATATACATATATATATACTGATATATAAAATATATGTAATATACACATAATGTATACATATATTAATTACATAGAGTAAAGGATGAGTAAACATGAGTGATAATATATATCCCGTATAGATTGGGTCTTCGACTTGTTATAAATATACCCTATAAAGACACCCTACCTCCGTTTTGATCTCTTCTAGATAGGTTTCTAGACTCTGTACATCAACCTAAACATATATTATCCTGAAACTTACAAGAAGTACAACATTCTCAACTTCGCACACAAAGTTAATATGTTCTCTATCATAAAATGTCTTCATCTAAAACCCCTCTTCTTCCTACATATACCTACGATTCATCACCTTTTCCACCTTATATCCCCATTGAAAGTATAAAAACGACGGGTTCCAGGGTTCGAGGAGTCGACCCCTTTAAGAGGTAATAAACTTCTAAGTTTTATTCCAAATATATTAAGGTGTAATCTTCGAGTGTGTCCTATTTATAAGTAAAAGAGACGTTCGATCTCACATACGTGTGTCGGATTTGAACCTATCACTTTCTGAGTACAACTCCTCGAAACTTTGGTCTTCCCTACGTTTCCTCGACGTTATAGGTAAGTAAAACTCTTACAGTAACCACGACACCCCAGATCACACCTACTGTGACAAACACCGTTACAACCACTTAAGGTCCGTTCAGACACCCCAACCGTCAACACGAGATTCAGTTAGTAAGGACACCTTTCCAGAACTGACACTAGGACGAAGGACGACTAAATAACTTCTTTTAAAGGACTAAAAGAAGTTACAGCATATTGTGTCTTAAACGGACCCGAAACAGGATCGATGATCCTCCCTTGAAAATTTAGGAACCTGAAGGACTCACTACCTCACAGAAACAATAAATACCAACCAGAAAGTCTAGTGTGGATCATCAAATATGATTGTTCCTTTCACTACCGTCCGAGAACTTATCAAAACGATTACTCTATCTGGTGAATAGTACGTACTGGATACGTACGTACGTATTGTGAAAGGACTCGAGACAAGTAATAAGGTCACTTAATAGATTGGACTCCCTTATCCCCTTTGGAGACTTCCGGGGTCCTATGAAGTTTGGAAATAAGGATTCTCGGGACCCAGAACCTACCAGGATGATATATTCTAACTTGAACGGAAATAAAAAAAAAAGGTGAAGATCTTTACTGATATGTTTCTAGAAGTCGGGACGAGAGTCGAGAGTCTGGTGTTTCTGGTTGGTCCTCTAATCTCCAAATCACGAAACTCGATACATCATAGGTGGACTAGAAGTGTCTCCGACCCCTTCGACCTCTAATTCAAGTTAGTGTACTCGTTACTAAGTTGATTAGTGTAACTACCTTTCTTCGGAGTTATTTTTGGGACCTGTGGGTTTAAGATCATTTGAAGGGACCAACCATTAGTATATGGATACACGATCCTCACACTTTATAGGACTCCTGTACTTTCGAAACATAAAACCTAGAAGAGTCTAGGGTATATAATTTGTAGACACGTAAACCAACCAGAACTAAATATAAATTTAATTTTATTTTAACATGAACATTCATTATACTGTGAAATGACCCCGAAGGAGTCACCGAGTCACCATTTCTTAGGTGGACGTTACGTCCTCGACGGCCTCCGTGTCTAAACTAGGGACCCAACCCTTCTAGGGGACCTCCTCCCGCACCGATGGGTGAGGTCATAAGAACGGACCTCTTAGGGTACCTGTCTCGGACCGTCCGTTATCAGGTACCCCCACGTTTCTCAGTCTGTGTGGTCTTTACTGAAATAGTACGTACGTGCGTATTGTGAATCTCAAGACAAGTAATAAGGTCACTTAATAGATTGGGCTCTCTTGTCCTCTTTGGAGACTTAAACATCGATCAACCCCCTCTTCCTCCGGACTCTTGGAACCTCGAACATTTCTCTCCCCTAAGAACATCTCCTGATACGAGAATTTGTACTTTAAACCGGAGTCAGGTCCAAGAGTTCTAGTCTTAACGTAACGTAAGTCGAAAACACAGTTAAGACACTCGACGGGAGAAACCCCACCAAGACTCTGGTTAAAGGTCCTGTACAATCCTCTCCCGAAGGGGTTTGACTTTTGTTTGTTAAGAATCTACTGTCGTCTCATAGATCTTGAGTCGAACTAAGACTAAGATAGTTCGATGGGACTCTACCGTAATCTATCATGTCTACTTCCGAAGGTAAGAGGTACGAGAGGGACGGGTAGGGAGTGGGGTGAAGTGGGGTCAACGTTCAGGTCGACAGTAGACACAAACATTGGTTGACCGATAATTAGTCTTCAAGGGAGTTGAAAGAGAAACCCGATCATTCTAAGTAACCGATCTCACCGGACAGTCTCTTAAGTCTCCGAATTTTGACAGAATGACCAAATAAGACTTTCCTAAATTGAATCCTTCTCACTTCACTCGTTCTTCGTGTCCCGTTCAATACTCCTTTCCCGACCCTTGAAGGTAGTAGAGACCCACATGGTGAGAGAGGTTGGGGGTTGGGATCATGAAAAACGAAATATACCTTAAAAGTAATGTATCCACCCCGAAGGGACCACTGAATGTGCCATTTCTTAGACGGACGTTACGTCCTGTAGACTTAGAGTCAGGGACCCAACCCTTCTAGCGGACCTCTTCCCTTACTGGGTGAGGTCATAAGAGAGGACCTCTTGAGGTACCTGTTTCCTTGGACCACCCGATGTCAGGTGGCCCAGTATTTCTCATCCTGTGTCGACTCGTTGATGGTGCTTGTGTGTGTGTAATGTGTCCGTACTCACAGACTTAGGAGACTGTAATCCCTAACTGAGTAAGAGGTCTCCGACCCCCTACCCCTACTTAGGAAATTAACAGTACCGTTTGTCGTGGGTAGGAATCCACACCAGGTTTTTAGTGGAGTAATCGTACTGTATTCTGTAGAAATACTGAGAGTAGTGAAACCTTTAAGGTTTCCAAAACCCTCGACACTCGGTCCTTGGAACTTACTTCTGGTTTAATGATATAAAACAGTAGACTACTGATTTATACATAAAGTATATTTAGTGTGATAACGTGTGTACGATATTAAGGTTATTTAAGGAAAAAAAGAATGTATTCAATCTCGTGGAAAGGTAACAAACGTTAGTCCATGGAACTTTCCAACTTCATCATTATCTCCTTTTGATGATTTCGAAACTATCCTTGACTTCCATACGAAATCTGTAACTAGACTTCTGAGATTCGTCAGGTAAAAGAAAAGAAACTCGTTTGAATATTTGTTATCCGTCATTTTTTCGATTTTTATCATCCGTATAAAACATAAAAGTGTAGTGTTGTTATCTATGAACACTTCGTCTTTGTGGAGAATTATTTTTTATTACTTGACGTAAATAATCCCCTTCGTGTGACTGACTTTGGTAGGTGGGACCGGTCCGGGAAATCATTGGTAAACGTACTCAATAAAGTACTGTCCTCTAGGACCATTCCTTATACCTTGATTATTCGGTGGTGGTTTGCCTTCTCAAGCCCTTTCCAGTTTTCCTTTGTAGTGCACAGGTAGGTGAAGGGTCTTAGGGAGAGCGATCGTAGGTAGAACCCACTCGTCACACATGTGGTGGTCCTTTCTGAGACTTAATCTTATTTACCGGTTTCTGTGGGGCCTTTGATTAGGGTAGTGGTATTTTGGACTCTGACACTCGGTGCACCGTCTCGTCAAGAGGACTCAAGGAAATGGGATGACGAGAGGCGGGCCCACGGGAAAGGGTTATTTTAGAGAACGAAACAGTCGTGTACACAGAGGAGCCTGTTAAGTAAAGGTTCACAATCTGTTCTCGGGTCAAAGCCCGGGACCTTCCCCAGGGGGAAGGACGGTGTGTAAATATTATTAATAAATTAAAAACGAGGTTCCTTCTCAGTCAAAGAGTTACTACTTGTAACAAAGTACTTTATAGAGAGAAACAATCAAATTTTAAAATATAGTTTGAAAAATGGTTGATATAGTCAATTCCTGCACAATCTAACAACCGATATCCTTTGATTTTCTGTCACCGGATTTTGTCTTTCCAATTAAAAAGAGAATACACTTTCTTCAGAACATCATCCGTCTGATTCGTACCATATGTGTTACGGTAAGTTTCTAGATCAGAGGATTGAAAGGGGGTCTTATATACGAGAAAAAGAGTAATAATATTCCATTGAGAACGGGGGTACCCGTACCGTTGGTCGGAAAACCTGTCCTTCTTACCATTTTCCGTTCCCCGTTTCTTGAGTACGGTTACATCCGTCGAGGAAATTTTTTCGAAAAGACCTTACGGGAGACTACTCAAGGTAAATGTAGAATAACCGGTCTTGACACAGGGAACTGTTCGGATCGACTTTCCCTCAGATCCTAACATCAAATAAAAAGACGGAGGATATAACAGTAGTGTTTACTTTTAGTCCCAGTATTTCTTTTAACTTCATAAGAAAAGAAATAGAAGATACCCGACAACTATTAATAAACGTAGATTATTTAAGGATAGATTGGACCCTAAATAAAATATACAGGTGGTTAAATTATCGATTAATTATCTACCTATGAGTTAAGTCTTAAACAAATTACCGATTAGAAGTACAACCTATTATAATTCTGAAGGAGATATAAGGAAACTACCTTGGTTAGTAATCAGTGAGAATACTTGACTGTGACCTCTCGTTTAACCCGCTCGTGACATCCTTTAGAATTTTTATTAACATACCTAACTCTTGAACGACACGATAAGACAAGTTTGACTTCATAATATTCAACATTCATTCCATTAACAGTATAATTTCATAAACTCTTCCTTTATAGAGAAGTGTCCTACCGGACTTCCATTCTAACGTCTTTAAATCCATACTTCGAGACCTTTCCTTCTAGTCCAAGTCCCCAATTGTAACTGGATCCTTCTTTGTACCTCTTCCGTTACCGTTGGGTGAGGTCATGAGAACGGACCTTTTAGAGTACCCGCCTCCTCGGACCATCCGACGTCAGATACCCCAGCGATTCTCAACCTATGTTGACTCGTTGAAGTGAAAGTGAAAAGTGAAAGTACGTAACCTCTTCCTTTACCGTTGGGTGAGGTCACAAGAACGAACCTCTTAGGGTCCCTACCCCCTCGGAGAACCCGACGGCAGACACCCCATCGTGTCTCAGTCTGTGCTGATTTCGCTGAATCGTCGTCATCGTCGTCGTCCTTCCTTGTATCCGTCTCGTAAATCTCTTACAACCTACATCTCTCAACCTTCTTTATAGTCGTTTAAAAATTAGGTCAACCCTTCACCTTATTTCCTATAAAACTTTTTAAGTCATTATTTATGACTCTTACTTCCACACATAGGTCTTCCCTCACTTACTAAGTCCTTAGAGCAGTCCAACTTAAGTTCGTTAGACTCCTCGTTTTAAAAAGACTTCCGTTCTCTCCCCAGACTAAACAACTGTCTTTTTTAAACTATACAGTCCATGGACCTAAAGACCCGTTCTATTTGGTCCACACTGGTTCATTATTTCCATTTTCACTCAAAATTTTTCCTATCGCACACTTCACAATCAACGAGTTAGTACAGTCTGGGAAACACTAGGGTACCTGACGTCGGGCGGTCCGAGGAGACAGGTACCTTAAGATGTCCGTTCTTATGACCTCACCCATCGGTGAGGAGCGACATTTCCAATCCTACATCCCTTCCTTCTATATAACGAAATTTTATTTACTTCGTTACACCCAATTTACTCGAACCCTTCGGAGTTTAAGTAATAAGAAAAAGGAAAACCTTCTCTACACAAGATGATCATATTAAAGGTTATCACGAGTAAAATCAAAAAAGAAAGGACGGATCTTTTTAGATTTCTATCTTTATTAGTGATCCACCAATAATGTCTTAAGGACTAAAACAACGTGTATCGATACTACGTTGACCACTTTACTACAGTCCTAAACAAACTTTTTACTCTGATAAACCTCAAATAATTTATACTTGTGTACTGAGAAATTCAATATTTATTATGTCACTATAGGGGAGATAAAAGGTATATTCGTTAAATATAAGGAAATAAGAAAATCCGAGTAAAAAGGGGGAACCACTTACATAGACATGACGAATTTTGTACTAAACTAAACTAAATTACAATTAGGTGCTAAGTACCCCAGTGTTTCTCAGCCTGTACTGACTCGCTGACTTGACTTGACTTGACTTACAGTTAGATGAAGACATTGTCAAAACTATACGTCGAAAAGACAACTCATATATGTTTAGAAAAAGAGTATAAACACTTTAAAAGTGAAATATAGTCTAGAAGGGTTAACAACAAGTGAGTCAGCACAGGCTGAGAAACTCTGGGGTACTTGACTTCGTGCGGTCCGAAGGGACAGGAAGTGGTAGAGGACCTCGAACGAGTTTGAGTACAGGTAGTTCAACCACTACGGTAAATTAGTAGAGTAGGAGACGACGGGGGAAGAGGAGGACGGAAGTCAGAAAGGGTCATAGTCCCAGAAAAAGTCACTCAGTCGAGGAAGGTAGTCCACAGGTTTCATAACCTCAAAGTAGAAGTCGTAGTCAGGAAGATTACTGTCCTAACTAAAGGAAATCTTAACTGACCACGACAAGGAAATCTTAAGGCAATCTTAATATCAGGTTCCCTGAGAGTTCTCAGAAGAGGTTGCGGTGGCAAGTTTTCGTAGTTAAGAAACCGCGAGTCGGAAGGAATACCAGGTTGACAGTGTAGGTGTACTGATGACCTTTTAGGCATCGAAACTGATATGTCTGAAAACGACCGTTTCATTACAGAGACGAAAAATTATACAATATAAAATTATCTTAACACAAATTATAAACAATAGTAGAATCACTACTCGTGAGTCTTTTTTGTGGTATTCTTGTGATTATTATCTAAATTTACAATACACTTGGTCCTTTGAATGAGGGTGATATTGACTTTTGACCTGAACCTTATAGAAACCGGAAAGTCTGTCAACTATTTAACTAAAGTCTGAATGTCAAAAGACTCTTTTCGGTTCTAGTGACTTTCCTAAAGTCTATAATGACTCTAATACATTACGTACCGTCGACCACCAAACTTCGGTCTCCCGGGGTGGAATTAAGAATGCCTCTTTGGATAAACCTATTATTTCTCATTAAAATTCATAATAAAATTACTCTACTCCACTGTCAGTGATATTGTCCTTGGGTATGATGTGTTACTTATTTTCTGACTAGTTTGTAACTTCGTATTAATTTTCATCTGACTTACACTTAAATTTGTAGTTTGGACGAAGAACATCCACACGTGGTTTTAGTAGAATTAAACTGTTTTTAGAGAAGACACCATATTTCAGGAGATCCCTTACACTAATATGTAGGATGAAATGGGTTCTAGTTACAAATGTCTAGTAGACCATTCCTTTATGAAAGAATATAAATTGGATTTAGGGACACACCTTCGAATTCAGAGGATGAAGGAGAAGATCGAAATTCTATGTTATGTCGACGGTGAAGGTCTACCAGGAATTTCTATTTTTTTTTTCTTCTGGACTTCGAATAAATGTATATTAGTAGAATCTCTAGGGGAAAGATCCAGGAGTAGTTGTTGTTGTTTTGGTGTAACAGAGGAGAATGAATGGAGTGAGGAAGATTCCAACATGGTAATGACAAAATAAAGTAGAAACATCAATTTAGAAAGGTGGACAGGGATTAGTAAAGGTATACTGGTCAAAGGTGTTCACTTTCAGGACCCAGTCCCCACTCTACATACCTTTCTCATTGTACTTTTGAATATAATGGTATACATTTTATCTATTGGCTGTCCTTAAACGACAACCGAGTCCTTAGAGTTTGTCCCAAACTTATAGTTAGGAGACATAGTTGGATCTTCTCCCCCCCTACCCCTCCCTCTACCCTCCCTTCAAGTTTTTCCTCCCCTATATACATACCGACTAAGTACAACTCGAAACTGTCTTTTATTTTTTTTGGGTTTTAAGACATTTCGTTAATAGGAAGTTAATTTGTTTTAAAATTTTTTCCATTCGTGTAAATTTGATAAAAAAGTTTATGTATAACGGTTGAGCGAGAACTCTATCTGATAAATAAATATGTAGATAACCGACGTATCTTCGTTTTCACAATAGAATAGGAACGGTTAATGGGAAGAAAGTAGAAACTATAAAACCACAGTGAAATAAAATTAAAAGTGAATAAAAGAGTAGTTACTACTCCTTATCAAAAATACATACGACTATTAAATAATGGTGCACATACATCGTTAAAAGAAAAAGTAAGGAAACTGGCAAAAACCAACCATAAAGAGAACGTACACTACCCAAAAAAAGTCCCCTTTCTTTAATTGGAAATGAACCGTGTAGAATGGTCATATAAAGAAGTTGAACAACGAACGATAAAATAAACCAGTATAAACCTTGTCCGTCTTCAAATTTTAAAAATATATCATTTTAAATAAATAATATATCATTTTAATAGTCATTAAACACTTAACTATTCCCCGGATCATTGTGGAAGTCTAATACATTTATAAGTATATATAAAAGAAAGAATCTTAAACAGATTAAAGTCTCTTTATCCTTTCTCTAGTACCTCTTCCACTGTAAACTCGTTTCTAGATTTCGTCTACTTTCTCGAAGGAAGGTCCACCGCGTCACCAGTTCACACGTCGGACGGTCACGTCCTCTACGTTCTCTGAACCCAAACTAGGAACCCAGACCTTCTAGGGGACCTCATCCTTTACCGTTGGGTAAGGTCGTAAGGACGAATTGTTTAAGGTACCTGTTTCCTCGGACCACCCGATGTCAGGTACCCCAGTGTTTCTCAGTCTGTGTTGACTCATTCGTGCTTGTGTGACTTCGTCTACTTCTTCTTCGGTATACGTATAGAACCCCTCTTCGTAAGGTCCGTTTCCCTTGTGTTTACGTTTTTGGAACATTGACCTTTGAAAGACACAACCTCCTCGTCGTTTTATTTTTGTCATACCAACTCCGTCTTACTTATTTCCTCCTCTTTTTATTGTTTTGTCAGTCCCTCTTTAATACCCGGTACACCGTAACCCGACAATTCCAGTGAGACTTAAAAAATGAGACCTTCGTTACCTTTTGTTAATCCCCTCAAATTCGTGTCTTCAGTACACTGAATGGAAAGCAAAATTACCTTAATAAGAAATAATATGATATCAAATTAGTCAACTGAAGTTTGATAAATGGCTTATTGAAAAGAGATCTCTATCTTCGAACACCCCAAAAAAAAAAAAAGAAATACATTGAACATATTTAATAATTTAAGAATACATATGAATCTCAATTATATATGAACCTTGAAGGTAAAACAAACGAAATCAAAGAACTGAAAAAGAACGTACTTACATTATGACGACATTAAAACACGGAATTTTATCTAAACTTTAGAACCCGTCTAAGGACAAATAATTAGAAAAGAGTTTAACAAGAACGAAGAAAAGTCCATAAAAAAGAGATATATTTGAAATTCCAATACTAGTTCAATTTTTTAAGGTAGTCGAAACCTATAAACTTAATGTGTGGGTCTAATAAACTCGTTCTTAAATTTAGTCATTTATGACAGAAAGTCATTAAATTCGGAGTAATTTCAGGAGATCATTTTGAAAGGTAAACGGTGTAGATTAAGAATGTATCAAGAGGATTCAACTAAAATCAGAATTCTATGGAACTATTAACAGAATTGAACTGAAGTCATAATATTTTTTATAAAAAAGGGATTAATTAGTAACACACCTCCTGGTCACAAGATTAAAGAAACGACGAATGTGAAACATGACATTCTGTAAAACCATAAAGTTTTTTTCGTTCCAGAACTAAAAATCACTAAGAACTAAACTTAGAGCCAAGACGGTAAATATAACGGAATTTTAAATACATTGAACAAACTCAGAACCAAAGGAGTTACCACACTACTATTATTAGTGGGGAATCTCCCGAAAATACCCCTAATTTGTTCCATTCAGTACATCTTCTTTAGTGTTTTATCAGTGAGTCATGTAAAAATAAAGAACTGAAAAGATCATAAATATAAAAGGAGGAACGAAGCGTCAGACACAAAGTAGAAGGGTCCCTTCTAAATTCTGTTTTTCATCTACTACGGAGAAGGATCATAGATTCCGGAAAACCATGGAGTTTCGTAAGTGTGAAATATAAAAAAGGGGTAAAAGAGTCAGAATATATTTGAACAAGAGAAATTTAGTAAGATTTTACAATTATTTATTATAGGACTCTTTAATAGAAGACACTGTCTCTATCGAAGATTTTTTCCGTAAGGTTACTGGAAATAGTACAGTAAAGTAACTTTATTGAAGGTGGAGTTTTATAAAGTGGTGACACTTTTTACCGGAACGGGAAGATCTAAATAGACTTCGTGATAGCCATAGTCATTCTGTACTCAGTAGACTTACTTATCTTTGTTTTTTCAAATATTGTCTCCATCCCTTAAACCCCCATTATTGTTTTGATATATGTCTTCTCTATTTGTCGTTAGAATAAATTTAGTCGATCAAACTGTGTCGGTTTGGGTAGAAAAGTAAAGTAGAGAATGGTAACCGAAGAAGGGATAATCAAGTCAAGTCAGCGAGTCAACACAGACTGAGAAATGTTGGGGTACCTGACGTCGTGAGGTCCGGAGGAACAGATAGTGGTCAAGGACCTCAAATGAGTTTGAGTAAAGATGACTTAGTCACTACGATAGGTTGGTAGAGTAGGAGACAGAAACGGAAGAGGAGGGTGGAAGTTAGAAAGGGTCGTAGTCCCAAAAAAGGTTACTCTGTCGAAAAGCGTAGTCCATCGGTTCATAACCTCAAAGTCGGAGTTGTAGTCAGGAAGGTTACTTGTGGGTCCTGACTAGAGGAAATCCTACCTGACCAACCTAGAAGAAAGTCAGGTTCCCTGAGAGTTCTTAGAAGAGGTTGTGGTGTCAAGTTTTCGTAGTTAAGAAACCACGAGTCGAAAGAAATATCAGGTTGAGAGTGCACATATGTACTGAGACCTTTTTGGTATCGAAACTAATCTACCTGGAAACAACCGTTTTATTACAGAGACGAAAAATTACAAGACAGACCCAACCAGTTTCGAAAAGAAGGTTCCTCATGCGTAGAAAATTGAAGTACCGACGTTAGTGGTAGACGTCACTAAAACCTCGGGGGTTTTTCTTTCAGACAGTGGTAAAGGTGACAAAGGGTAGATAGACGGTACTTCACTACCCTGACCTACGGTGCTAGAAGTAAAAGACTTGCAACTCGAAATTTGGTTGAAAGAGTGAGAGGAGAAAATGAAATCAAGAAGAAGTGAGAGACGGTATTCCCACCACAGTAGACGTATAGACTCCAATAACTATAAAGAGGGTCGTTAGAACTAAGGCCGAACACGAAGGAGGTCGGGTCGTAAAGAGTACTACATGAGACGTATATTCAATTTATTTGTCCCATTGTTATATGTCGGAACTGCATGAGGAAAAGGATAAACCTTGGTCAGACAACAAGGTACAGGTCAAGATTGACAATGAATGACTGGACGTATGTCTAAAGAGTTCTCCGTCCAGTCCACCAGACCATAAGGGTTGAGAACTTCTTAAAAGGTCTCAAACAACACTAGTGTGTCAGTTTCCGAAACCGTATCAGTTATTTCGTCTTTATCTGGAAAAGAACCTTGAGAGAACGAGAAAACTACTAGGTCACCTACAACCGTTAAACTAAAGACCAAGGAGACGGAAAAAATTTTGGTCGAACTTGTAGACCTTCAAGTGTCAAGTACATAACAACTTCGGACCGAACCTCTTAAAACTCGTAATGAAACGATCTCACACTCTACTCACGTTAGCACACCATCAAACTTGTAACAAACCGTAACGGAAAGAAACCGTAACCTTACTTTTGACTGGAAAAGGTCAGGACAACGGTGACGACTCTAAAGGTCTAAACGACCGTATAACTCACGTCGTGAAAGTGTCGTAGTAGAAAGTCCTAAACTTTATCGAGTTGACCTTAAGGTAGTGGAGGTGATCGAAACAAGCATCACTACGAAGGATTCCGGGTGAACTGAAACGTAAGGTCCTACCGACCGAGATCCACTCACTAGTGTGGTGACACCAATAGACCCAGCACTTCTAGAAGGGATATGAACACGACTTAGAAAACAAGAATACCAAAATGGACGTCAACCTCAGTCGATTAGGAAGAAACAAACATTTCGACTACTGACCTCTTCGGTTCAGGGAAATACAGACCTTTCACTTAGACGAATTATTTGAGATCCAACTGTGACGGGAGGAGTAACTTGAACTGGGAAGTAAACCGTCGTAGAAGACTTACTACCTGTATCGTAACGGGAACTACCTGGAGACTACTCAAAGGGTCAGATGAGAGGATCTTATTCGAAGTGGACTAAGATAAACCCATAGACGGTCGTCGGACTACCGGAATCGGAGAGGTTAGAGTAACACCAAGTGGAGAACGAAAGACAAGAGTAAATGATCTTTCACTAATACGTATGGAAGTGTATCGGTAGATATTGTCCCGGTGAAATTAAAGATCTCCGATCGACGTAGAGAAGTGGAGGTATGAAAAAGAGGACGACGATGTAAAAAAAGAACTTAAAGACAGTAAGATTTACTTATGGACCACCTTATAATTAGAATGTACAGTATCTACTGGTACAGGTACTTCAGAAGAGATCGATAGGTCGATCCTTACACCAAGGAGAGAGTAAGTGTGGGTACGTGACTCAACCGGTTTTTAAAGTAAACCCAATAAAACAATCTACAATACTTTTTGGGTTTGTTTGAAAAACTCGTTGGGTTATTAAGAGAAATTGAGAGGGGAACATACTGAGACGTTTATGAGACACGATACATTGCCACGGTCAATGATCTGATCTATGAGTCTCATGTTTTTACTGTTCATGTTCTGTCTCATCGACGGTAGTCTCTACGGTTTCACCCGTCTCTCCGTACACTTTTATTATATAATTTTGTTTGTACCGAGCCCCCCTACCTTAGTACCTTGGTGACACGAAAGAAAGGACTTCGGGGAATTTTACTCGAAACATCCCAAAGGGAGGGACAGAGGACCTACTTTTAGTCCGTCCTCGATCCTGAAGATTTCAGGGGAAAATCCTGTGTTTTGGGGAAGAGTTAAACCATTAATCTTACTGTACAGGATGTCTTACAATGTGTGTTGGAGTCGGAACACCAGTTCAACTCCGTAGAGACTGGTAGACTTTGACTCCCTCTCTCTTGTCTACCGAAGAGGGAAGGACGGACATGTAGTTGAAGAGACGGAGGAAGATAATAATTATTATCCTAAAAGAAAAAGAGGGAAGTCTTAGTCTCAACCACCCCCTCTTTCCATCTTCTCTGTCCAACCCCGTTCTATTAGGAATCACAGACAATACAATGAAAGTTCCCAACACATCACGACACGAGACCAGAACCACCTATGATTTACGACCACGAAAGGGGATATCAATCGGGATTGCGATTGGGATTGAGTACCCAAGAAACCTGGGAGAGGGTGGAGGTCGAAGGGATGAGAGGGTCGTAGGAAAGGGAATGGAGGTGGTCATCGGCTCCTAAAGATAAAAGGATACCCGACGGATAAAGGACGAGGGAATCGGGTTCCTGAGACCACTATGTTAGTGAAAGAGACCACTCAGACAAGGTTGGAACCCACCGAGAGATCCAGTTCTAAGGTCTACTAATGAGAAAATAGATAGACTGACGGAGACCAGGTTACCTTTGAACGTACGAGAGTAACGGAGGACGAGGGAGAGTAGAGACTATGGGACGACGTTATTTAAGACTAGAATCGAGTCGTTGTTGATAAAGTGGGAAGGTGTCTCCTTGGACAGTCGGGTGGACAATACGAAATCTAAAGGTTCGTTCTTAGTCCGTAGTCAGGAAACATAGAGGGTTGATCTATTCTTGTATATAACTTACGAAGGTCAACAGGTAAATTTTGAGATTGAACTTCGTCTCCCATTCATGGTGTGGAAAGGAGAGGTTTTTAAGAGGAGTGAAGAGAGTTGAGAAGGATTGAAAATTTTCCGTACGACGATAGAGTCCACGATGTTTTAATTAGATCACTAAAATCTAAAAGTTTAGAGTGAAACTTAACATTGTAGACAATATGAGTACGAAGTCGGTTTTATCTTTATCTCTTAAGGTAAAATTATAGGTCAATGTAGAGACATAATATTACTACCAATCCATCCTTACGAATAAGATACCTAGTAAAATGAAGGTTTCATCCCTTTACTGAAATCGACGAAAGACGTCTTTCCCCGTCTCGTAGAAAAGAGTGATGATGGGTTCCTCAATACCACCATAGTTATGACCACTTTGACTTCCATCGAGTATAGGAAACATAGTGAAGGGTCCATAATTACCCAGTCCCAAGAGACGGATTTGTTAAGGATCTGAATTGTGAAACGGAGAACCCGTATATACAGGAATTTTAGGGGACCCCCTCTCAAAGAAGGTAATGGTACAACCCAATAATTTTGTATTATCCTCTATCCTTCAGGACTCTATCCTTCGGATGACACGAAATTTTGGGTGGACGGTCACATCCTCTACATTCTCTGCACCGAAACTAGAGACCCAATCTTTCTAAGGGACCTCTTCCTTTACCGTTTGGGGAGGTCTTAAGATCGGACCTCTCAGGGTACCTGTCTTCCCGGACCGCACGACGTATTTCAAGTACCCCACCGTCTCTCAACCTGTCCTGACGTCACTCAATCCTACCTACCCGACATGAGAAATTAAATCGACGATGATCTATCGAAATAGATTTCCCTTACGTAACGTGAATCCAAGAACCGATCCTGAGATCCTACCTTCCTTACAATTGATTGTAGGACTTCGTTCGAGAAGTGTAATCATCTGACACCGTAGTGAAAACCACCTATTCTCTTTACAGAAAAAAGACACGTCATTAAGTCATAGGGAGTGTTATCAAACTTTATTAATCTTTAAGATAACTGTAAAAGAAATCAGTATTGCGGGAAACTCCTTATCTTAGTTTCACGGACTTGTTCGTGTGTCACCCCTTGTAGTCCAGGCATTGGTCACTTGTTTTCCCACCCACTGTAATGACAAACTCTCAAATCGACCTTGTTTTTGTGTAGCGTGTCCCTTTATGTAGTCCTCCGACAAAGTATCACCCGAGTTATCTCTTTCTCGCGTCTCATGTATTACCCGTAACAGTTCACAACAATTCGAACAAACCCGACCCTAAAATTCCTGGGAATTTAAGGTGTAATTCTTCGAACTTGATTAAGAGTACCCATTTCTCTTAGATTCCGAACCCGTTTATATACCTTTGTTTACTTTCAGAGACTTTCCTTACCACACATGTTCCTTCGATAGAACTAGCGTCTTGGGAATTTGTCTTACAGTAGTCACACCTGGTACCTCGTTCATTACCCAGATTCTTCATTACAAAGAACGGTGGTAGGTGACGTCCTATGCGGATCCCAACTTTTATCCGTACGTTTGGAAACGCTTTAAGTAGGACGACCATCACTCGTCTAATCATCAACACAACAACAAATCAACGATTCAGTACAGACTGTCAGACGAGACAGGTACCTTAAAGGGTCCCTTATAATAACCTGACCCAACGATAAAGAAATAGGTCCCCTAGAAAGGATGGGTCCCTAGTTTGAACGTAGAGGACGTAACCGTCCACCTAAGAAATGGAGACTTGGTGGTCCCTTTAGTAAATAATTTACGGATGGGACCCAGTATTTTTGTTTATAGTCAGGAGTGTCTCGACGTTCAGTAAGAGTGCAAAGGAAAGATCTACTCCTTTGTCCATGAGTCCCGTCAATTCTTTCATCAGGTTCAAAGGTCTTGGTACTGACGTTGGACCATATTAGATTACAAGACTTGCCCACCTCTCAGACTACTTATCGAAGGAGGAGTAAGGGGAGTTAAACTTTCAGTGACTTTGTTAGCCTTTGTCGAATTGAACTGAAACAAGAAATCTTACGATTGTTTCCACTCCAATCCCTTCACCCGAACGTAATAATGGACTAATGAGAGACAACAACAGCAAGTTCAACGGGTCAGCATTGAGTGACCCACTAACTTGTGGTGGTGGTGGTGGTGGTGGTGGTTGTCTCCCATTAGCCCATTAGCACGTTCGGGTGAAGGGATTGGAGTGGAAACGATCGTAAGATTCCTTGTTTCAGTTCAATTCGGACAAAGATGAGAGATTATTCTGTTTTTACGTGTGACATTCAAATGTTCGACATCTCTGACATAGGGCATCATCACTTCTGACGTACCAACGCTCACACCACCCTCTCTGATTACTTCCTCTGTGCCACTCTTTTACCTAGAATCCAGTTTTGGGTAGAGACCGGTGTAAGGAAACCAAAGAGGTGTAACTACCATCTGTCACGGGATCACCCACCCTAGTCTGGATTGTCAGACTATATTGTCTCTTAGTGTCCTTTACGACAAAACACTTGTGAAGATAGATGAGAAAAGCGATTGAATGAAAACTTTTTTACAGATCGTCCTATATCTTTAGTGTGAGTGAAAGATTATTTTCTGACGGGGTATTTTTCTTCTTTTATTTAAGTTCCTGTGTGAAAGAGACTTCTATGAGTGACGAAAAGTAGACACACCATAAGAGAGGGACTGATTAATCGACACTCATTTTAGATAGACGTTAGATAATGATTAACCAGTAATATAAAGAGGATCTGAAGATGGAGGGTGCAAGAATAGACAGGTATGAAATGACATAAAATAAAAAGACGGTAAAAAAAGGGAAAGAAAATTGGAAAAGGAAAATTTCCTACTACAAATGTTGAAAGAAGAAATAATAATAATAAAAATTTGGTTCAGTGTAGCTCTCTTTGGTTGTGTGTTAAAGAGTGCTGTGATGTACTCAACAAGTCCATCTTTATCGTGAACTACCTCTGTCAGAAACGAGAGGTGTGACTCTGCGACCTCATCAAAGCGTTACTGACAGTAGTCTCCTTTTCCACTTTTGCAATAAGATCAGGGAAAAAGGGAGTCTTGGAATTCTGTTATTCTTACTTCGTTACACCTTACGCTTTCATAAAACCGTACTGTTCTTCCCTACTTTCCGTAAATTTTTAACATATACTTACGTCAATAAGTAGTTTTTAGTCAGGAACAACGATCTATTGACTTATTTTATTCAGGATCCAATATATAAAACAACTTTTTATGTTATTTGACGACAATTGATAAATTTTTGAATATTTACGTGGATGTTTTATTCGATCTTAGATTCAAATCTTCGTCATCTCTTAAAAGAAGACAGTTCCATTGTCTTATTCCGATATTTTTACTTATCATAGTTTTATACATGTTTGAGTTACCGAGTGTATTTAGTGAAAGACTACATACACGAACCAATGTTCTGTAAGAGGTAAAACCTTCTAACAACGTTAGAAGAACCATCCATACCTTTTAAAAAAAAAGGACGTGTTATTAAGTCATAGAGAGTGATTTCAGACTTTATTTACTTTTGAAACAACTATAAAAGAAGTCCTTCTACATTTTAACAAAGACGATTTGTGACGATCGAAGGCGTTGACTTTCGAAACCTTTAAGAACAGTCGTTCCCGAAAGAAGAAGGTAGTGTCACAGTAAAGGTACAAGGCACTCTTCGTGTCACGTCGGTGACTCGTGGACCCTAGTAGAGTTTCAAGTCGGGTTAGTTGGAATCCTTCCCGTCATTAATAGCCTCTGGCGACCGCCTTCCACCCCCTCCCTGGACGTTAGGCTGGCGTCGGGACCGTTCATACTGAGTCAAAGATTATCGTTGTTCGAGTTTCGAAGAGACACCCCGTCGAAGTATTAATTTGCAATTTTAGCTTTATGAAAAGACACTTCCTCGTGTGAGAGGAAAGGTTTAGGATCAAATTATAAGTCGAGTCTCGAGTGTCGAATCATTTTTCAGTCGGAATTCTAAGCCGTGTGAATTCGTCCATCATACACTAATTCTACGACGGAACCACCGTTCTGAAACTTTGAGTCACGAAAACAACTGGCGTACACACCAAATATACGATTTAACGAAGTCAGCACAGGCTAAGAAACCCTAGGGGACCCGACATCGGGTGGTCCGAGGAGACAGGGATCCTAAGAGGTCTGTTTTTATGACCTTACCGAACGGTAAAGGAAGAGGTCCCTTAGAAGGGTTGGGTCCCTATTTTGGGCTCAGAGAATCCAGAGGACGTAACCGTCCCGTCAAGAGATGGTGATCCCGGTGGACCCGCCGAATACTTAGACCCGTTAGTCTTGAGACATAAGGGAGGCACACTTGTCATGTGTAATAACAGTAACAAAGGACCCCTCAGTAGGAAGTCCGTGGTTCTTACGACTACCAGACTCATAGGGGTCCCGACGTCCCACTACTACACTTCTAAAACGTGGAGTCACTCTTCCTCCACGGAGACGACTCTCCGGTACACTACGTTTTAGACTCACTGACGTGTTGTCACACACACGTTTTCTTTTATACTCTCATTATTGAAGTTCCCCCTTCTCTTTTCCACTTGGTTTCTTGTTTTTACTTGACTTTGTGGTTTTTGCTGATCCTTCCCATTACTGTGTCCTACTCAGGTCTCCCACTCCTGGAAGTACTGCCAAACTCAAGACAAGGACTCACGACACACTGGTGCCCACTCCACGAATTAAAGAGACCCAGTATCAAAGAGAGAACCCATACAAAACTGATATCCTGAGTACACCATAAAATATTAAGATTGTAGGATCATAAGATAATAGAAATGCGAGTATAAAACTGAAAGTTATACAAGCATGTCGAATAATGTCGGTTTGTGTTCACATAACTAACAACTACTGTATAATGTTACCAAATCGTTCTTATAATCAAATTTTCATCGGTTTTCTTCTGAATTTTAATTTTTTTTGAAGTTGGAATTTTTTATTATTATACGTGTAATCAAGGGTTGGACTAATTTCTTCCTTCCTCTTCCCCTACTGTCTTCTGCTCTACCAACCTACCGTAGTTGCTGAGTTACTTGTACTCAAACTCATCTGAGACCCTCAACCACTACGTGTTCCTCCGGACCGGACGTCGTCAGGTACCCCAGCGTTTCTCAACCTGTACTGACTCGCTGACTTGACTTGACTTGACTTGGATGACCTCTAAGGTCTTTTTAAGATGGACACTTTTAGTTTATTCGGTCGATCTTTCATAGAAAGTTTTTGAGTTCTATTATAACAAAGTCAATAACAAAAACAAATCAGTGAGTCAGTACAGGTCGAGAAACTCTGGGTACATGACACACATCGGATGGTCAGAGGAGACAATACCTTAAGAGGTCCGTTCTTGTGACCTCACCCAACGGTAAAGGAGGAGGTCCCCTAGAAGACTTGGACCCCTACCTTGGGTGTCGAGGACACAGAGGACACAACCGTCCACCTAAGAAATGTTGACTCGGTGGACCCTTCGGGAAGGTTACCAATGAAGTACCCATAAGATTGTAATTGTTCTACAAAAGAGAACTAATCATTTTGGTGATTCTTCTATAATAACCGTATTAGGTTTCGAAAACACTTTCGAAGCATCGATAATGGACGACTCGGTATTAAACTTTTTCTTGTTTTGTTTATTTTTACGTTTATTCAGGTTACCTTATTGGGTTCTCGGAACGTTCTTATTTAGTCTTTTTAGTTAAGAAGGTCTGTTCCGTATTTGAGTTCTAAGTGTGTAAAGGTACATCTGTAAGGAAGTGTCCACAAGACTCAAAAGTAATTAATTATTCTCTCGTATACAATTATTCATCCGGTCCGTAATCCGATCTTCAGTCCCCTTAAACCTAAAATAAAATTTAAGAAAGTAAAAAATGAGATACTGAAAGAGGTGAGAATTTGGAACACGGAGAGAACGGTATAGACAATTTTACTCCTATTACTATAAGTGGACTAGTTACACTCTAATATCTTAAACTTTTAGATATTAATTTACACGATTTCTGATACGTAAGGATCAATTGTTATTTTACTAAGAACGATAAAGTCATTCTGAGTCCAAAAACCGTTTTTTATATTAGAAACTTGTACGGACTTTCAGAGTAATCGAAGAGTCTCGGGAATTTTACAGGTCCAGACGGATACTAGATCGACACTTACCTGAGTGGGAAAAACGAGAGTCCAGTGGGTCGACTAGTACCTCAGTGTTTCTCAACCTGGACTGACTTGTTACTGTCGTTGAGTCTCTTGTGTACGAAAATCACTTTGTGTGCCGAAGGACCTACTACTCAGTTGACCGGATGAGACGATTCCACTAGTGACAATCGTACGTTTTGAGGTACGAATGGAACTACTACTACTCTGGTGTCGGGTCAGAAGGAAAAGGTAAATACCCTATCCTCTGAGTCTCCGACTCCGAGACAAGCAAGACACGAGTTCAACGAAGATTGAGTCGGGAAGGGTTGTCTCTCTGTCTCACTAGAATGTAGAGACTCGGACCATTCGTTACCGTCGAAACCCCCAGACGCCTCCTGAAAGTCTCCTTTATACTAACTTTCCTTCTGTGCCCATTCCCCAGAAACGGGGTGTGGTCTCAAGAGTCGAGAACCTATATGATGCTCCGGATACTCTTACTACCGGAAGTGTCAAATAAGTCTGATACAGTATCTCGATACGTTGTAGGGATAAAATTTCACATTTATAAACAAAAATGGTTAGTACTCAAACTGGAAAGTCCATTCGTGTTTGAGGGACTTTATACTACACGATATAAATAAGTAAGGTAACAGTACCAGTACTCTAGTCTCCAAATACTTTTAGGAAAAGTTGAGTAGTTGAAAGAGGAGATACCTCTTCAATAGTGTATGTAGTTAGAAGCACATCAAGTACCAAAAGAATGCCCGTACACTTTAGGTGAATACTGGGGGAATTGTGAAAATATTCTAGTTTACACAGTGGTTGGGATAGACTATAAAAAGTGTGGTACCTCTTAAACCGGAGAACAATTAACGTAGACGTCAGAGTTTCGAGAAATATCTTAGAAGGGATTCACTATAATTATCGTTACCACCAGGAAATAATTATTACATATTATTGTTATCGAGAGTAATTTTGAAGTCAATTCATTAATCTCTTACCAATCTCAACACCAATCTTTTACTCGGACATCTGTAGTCATGACGACTTCAGTAAATAAGGAAGGGAGTACTTTGTCTTTATTTATGTTACTGGTTCTACGATTACTTTAAGGCGGTGTTACCGTCGTGACGTTTGACCGTAAAAATAGACACCCTCTCAAAGGAACCACCATAACACACTACCCCGTAGGGGTCCTCCTTCTTCTGTTGTGTTTCGTAAAAAGAGGTACTACAGGGACACGCAGGACACCGAAAGAAAGTAAGAGAGGTCCGACCTCAATCGTAGTCATCGTCTTTACACTCGTTTCCCGATTAAGGAGTAGGACTGAGACAATATCCTGTTGTAGGGGACTTGGAGTCAAAGAGAGTAGACACTCTACCCTCCTTAATACAGATAAACCGTCTTTAAAGGAAACCAAACGTTCATTTTAATGTGTACTCAATATGGATGTCCACGTGGAACTCGGGTGCGGAGGTAAAGAAGGTTGTTAAAACAGTCATAGATTAGAGGATACCTGAAGGGTAAACCGAGTCACCATTTCTTAGGGGGACGGTTACGTCCTCTACGTCCAAGCTAAGAACCCAGCCCTTCTAGGAGACCTCTTCCTTTACCGTTGGGTAAGGTCATAAGAACGGACCTCTTAAAATTTTGTGGATCTCACAAAGACAAAGGACGTTACTTGTGACTGATTACATCTAGACTACAACTCTTAAACTTCACAAACTCTTTTAGTCTATGTAATTTAGACATAAGTTTACAAATTATTTTAAACTACTCGAAGAAATTTTTTGACGTGTCTTACTACAAAACATTAAATTTTCTTACTATTTGTGAGAGGCTATTAAGAATCGGTTGGAGTCTTTCTCCACATGAAGAAAACAGGCAAGTGTGGAGACGAGGGTTAAGTCTACGGGTCTCACACATTCAACAAAAGAGTCCGTGTTCCTCCGGAGAACACGTGTAATTTCGACTCAAGGGGGTTCTACTGATGAGATCGAGGGGAGAGCTGGAACGTTTCCCATTGTTCTATTTACGTTAATTATTCTAATAGTATTCTACAACTCAAAGGAGAGAGAAGAGATGGGAGAAAGGAGAAGGAAGAGAGGGAAGATTTACCCATATAGTACGGTTTTACCTACACTCCCCTATCCGTGTCAACTTTTCATGTTTATGTAATTTCGATATTTTTGTTTCATCCTTCGGTAATCACGTACACTTTACTTACCTCCTTTTTAATACGTTCTTTGAGATTCAGACCCTTCGATGACTTTAAGTACTATTTTACATTGTGACTCGAAGGTCCGTCTGTTTCTGTTTTTCCCTTTGTCATTTTTTTTCATAAGTCCTCTACTGTAGAATATACGTCAAAAAGTTTTCATCTCTATCAGAAGTATACTGAAACAATTATTTATAAGTTCAACTATTTTATGTTCGACTGGAGTGTAAGTGTCATTGAGGACCCCCGTAAACGTAAAAATGTAACTTGAGACTAGAATCGGGACTCTACTGAGTGTTTTAGTTGTAGACACCACAATCCTGGACCTTCGATTGACATTTACCCTGTGAGATGGTATCAGTAGTAAAAGACGTGAACGAAACCGAAACATACACATTAAACGGGTGACGCAACCTAAGTCTCACAAGTTCCGGTACCGCCAAAAACCTTACTCCCGAGTCTTTACCTCTGTCCCGGAACCTCTGGTAACAGGTCCTTAGTAAATTTGGTTCAACGTCGATAACAAAATTGTGGGGAACCTTCCTCTTGTGGAACTTTAATGAAGGGTAAATTGGAGAGTTTTTATAAAATTTCATTCGAAGTAATTAGTACTAATCCGAGAAAGGATCCGGAACAGGGTTTCCAGACCATTCGAAATTTAGGGATCACTGTGGACGACCCGTCTGGAGTCGAGTGACGACGTCCGAGGTAGGCGGATGGAGAAGAAATTGTACGTTTCGACGTCCGGCTCTCCATTCCCCGACCGTCCGTCGGAGGAGTCGAGTGTCGGTCAGACGAATAAAGAGGACGTCCACTGGAAACGGTCCTGACATGACGGGACCTCAGAAGGGTCATGAAAGAGCCCCCGAACCACAAGTTGGACAGGCCGGGGGTCCTTTTTCGTCCCTAAGTAGTTTCAATTCTCTGTCTCTTCCTCGTCTCTCTCCTCGTCTGTCATAGGCGGGGGTGAAGGTCGGGGTTCAATGATATGCCAACGAAGAAACAGACTTTTGAGGCTCCACTTTCTACGATGAACTCGGCATACAAAACAAGGTCGTGTTTGGGTTAATACGATATGAACGAATATAGACTTGTATAACCAAATAGAATGTATCTCAAATTAACTACGTTTGAACTTGAAGTCATACAATCTAAAAGACTCTTTTGTGGTACGGACACCTAAATCTAACGACACAAAAAGAGACTTGTTTCGTTTCTCCTCGGTCCGTTAATGTGGAATCCAGACAAGGAAAGAAGACCTAAGTGGTCGGTAATGTTTTTATCACAAATTGGAGAACAGCCTGATGGAGACCACAGGAAATGACAGGTTAACGTTTTAAAGAACGTCTCGGTTGTAGACGGAGGAACCTGTCTAGTTGATCACACGTTTCAGCCACAATCGACTAGTTCGCACCGAAACAAACGCGAATAAGTGTCGCGTAAGTCGTGACGCATTCACCAAAACGTATAATTGATTCACGTGTCATTGGAAGGAAAGGGAGGAGTCTCGAGGTGGGGGAGGGTGGTCCGGAGGAGCCCTTTAGTTGTGACAATGAGTGACTCCTTCGACGGTTCTCCAACGGTACCGTTGACAAGACGAAAGTCGTCGATGAAAAGACCAAACTTCCAACCACCCCCCCCCACCCCCGCCCGTCCTTTTTTTTGACTCCTCTTGATCCGTCGAAAGACTAGTCTCAAGTCTATTTCTCCCAGTGTCAGTAAACGCCCGCGGCGGATTTTATTGGGGCGCCTAAACTGTCAATGTCTTTTCTTCGTTTATCTGTTTAGGTTTTCCATTCAGGTCACCTTCCTGTTTACAGGTCCATAAACCTTCACCAGAATCCGTCTTCGTAACGGTCGTCTATAGTCACGTAGAGTAGGTCCTACGTCAGAATACTCAGAAAAGTAAAAACAGGTCTCGGATTGTTTCTATTACCCAAAATAATCTAATATTTGTCGTTCCCCCATTTTGTCGGGGTCTTACCCTTACATTGTAGACTTTCAGTAAAAGATTTTGAAGTAAGTCGTGCCCTTGTTACGGCGTAAGTTCGTCATACTCGCTTCCTGCGCACCACGCGGTCCAGTTCGGCCACTGGGGACTCGAGAAGAGAGGGGCTCACCGAACGGTTCCAACCGGAGCCTTGTCAGAGGAAAGTTTCCTTCCCGACCCTAATCCGTCCCTTTCCACATTTTTCAGTTTTTCTGACGACCTAAAGTCGCTGTCTGTCTGTGTCGACACGACTTTTGATGAGGTCTGTGGACCAAGGACCCCAGAGTCGTTGAGGAGCACTTTATCGGGTGTTAAAAGCCACCAGGGACCTTTTTTCGACAGCCCCGAACCCGCCCCGGTCAAGTCCTCCCACCGTCACTCAAGCTGTCAGATGAGGGGTAGGAAGGACAGAGGTAAGGCGGGTAGGGGTCGCGTGTGGACGAGGGGTGGCCGGTTGGTCGAAGAGTCGCAACGAGACCAAGTGGAAGAGAACGTAATAAATAAGCCGCCACTATTTTAACATCACGAGATCGGTAGGTGTCTGTTCGATGATAAAAGACATCTCCAAATAAGTCTTGGGTCATTGTCGATGTTCTGGGTCTATTAAATTTCTGTAACATTCAATGTCTCCGTTTTGTGTACGTCTCAGATTTACCGAACCATTGTATATCCCAGTACAACCACCGTAACAGTAATTACAAACTACTGTTCTAATAACTATAATTCCCTACCGTTGGGTGAGATCATAAGAACGGACCTCTTAAGGTACCTGTCTCCTCGGACCACCCGATATCAGGTACCCTAGCTGTCTTGGACCTTCACTGATTGTGAAAGTGTGAAAGTGATCCTAGAGTCTCAGTTGTGGAGAATTCCTGTACCTCGTACAGACTTCATTTTTCTCGGTCGAGAAAAATACATTGTTGAACAAAGACTGGACTTTAAAACCGGATTCCAAATCAGACTTGTAAACACAGGGGGGGGGGGGGTTTAAGTATACAATTTTAAGATTGGGGGTCTCTACTACCATAAGAGTCCACCGGTAACTTCCCCACATTCAGTACTCCCACCCCGGGACTTACCCTAATCACGAGAATATTTTCTTTGGTTGGCAGGGGAAGGTGGTACACTCCTGGCTTCCTCCTCTGTTCCTCTTTAGACATGGACCTCTCCAGGGAGTGGAGTGGGACTAGAGTCCGAGGGTCGGAGGTTTTGACACTCTTTATGTAAAGACGCCAAATATTCGGTGAGTCAGTCTCCGTTAAACAAACACACAATTCAGCAAAGTCAGTACAGGTTGAGAAACACTAGGATACCTGATATATCGGACGGTCCGAGGAGACAGGTACCCTAAGAGGTCCGTCCTTATAACCTCACCCAACGGTAAAGGATGAGGTCCCCTAGCAGGGGTGGGTCCCTAACTTGGGTGCAGAGAATGCAGAGGACGTGACCGTCCGTTCAAGAAATGGTGATGCCGATCGTGGACCCTTCGGAATCCTCGGGTTTATCTGATTCTGTGAGGTCTAACACCGGGTATAATATCAAACAGTCGTTAGACTTCTGGAAAGAGTGAACGTCAAAATTTTAAATAGAAACTGTCCATCTGCGTAAAACTCCATCCTTCCTTCTCCACTGTTGTCTTCCTTTCTTTTATATTTTAAGTCTTTTTTATTAACGGTTTCGGTTAAATGAGATTTCGTCTTAAGTTTTAAAATGTACCAAACACAACATCCACCAGAAGTGTTTACTGTTCTCTCTTCAAATTCCTACATTTCCTTTATTTCGATTTCTAGGTTTCGTAAAATAAGCTCGTCTCGACACATCTGGTGATGTTCGACCAGATCTACCCCTGGTCCGTATCCCTGACGGGGGATGTAGTCTCGAAGGGTTCAATTTCGTTTCTTGATTCCCAATTTTTATCGCACCTGGGAGGACACATAGTACCTACATCGACCTCCGGGATACAATATATTGTCATTGTCCTACCCTTTACTGTCAAGAAGTGTCTGATGTCATTTACACTAATTTAATAGAGTAGTCGAAGTATGAGGTCTCATAAAGATGGTACCGTGTCTTGGTAAGTAATTGGACTGGACAACCGATCTGCCGTGACCGACCTCCATAATCATAAGTTTCTTTAGGGAGGGGGTTTACCGACTAACCTCCCTATGGTTCAAATCAGGCACGTCGTTAACTCAGGTCCTCCTCTTTGCCTATTTATTATTCCCCCTCCCCCTCCTTATTTTTACTTCCCTTTTAAGTCTTTAAACAAACTTGAGCTGTTGTCGAAGATAAGGTAAGGAAACGTGACTGGACTAGATTAAGGTCGTCGATAATAAGGACACTTTGTGACGGTGTCGACTTAAATAAAAATAAAACGGACGAGTGTCCGTTACATTTCACTTAAAATCTCGTGTAGTGGAAGTCCCTTTTCTGACGTCGTATAATGAGTGGTGGAGGGAGGAGGGGAGACGCACTTTTCCAATTAAACTTATTCCGACGACGAAGGTGTTTATCTCGTCATTGGTCGTGTGTCTCCTTGGCGGTTACTCTCCCAAAACGTCACTACAGTATGAATATGGACGAGGAATAATAAACGACTCAACACTGTTACACAAGGAACATAGAGTGTAAAATAACCAATTCTCGGGACAGTAAGACTCACGAGGACCTCTCAAAATCTGTGACGTCAAAGAAATGTTCGGGTCTTAAAAAAGTCGAAGACACGAAGTTGTTTAACAACCTCTGATATCTCATAAAATTGTGATAGCAGGACTTTTATTTATTTTTAGACAATATTAAATATGGACTAAATGTACCGGAGACTACAGTACAGGTAAACGTCATATTGTCGTTGTATTCTTTTCAGATGGAAAACGAATTTTCTTTTTTGTTGATGCACTTGTCTCGAAAGTAACTTCATAAGTATCTTTCCAGAACGATTCGAATTATAATAACCGTAACTGGATTACCTTTTGTTTAAAAAGGTAAACAGAATGTTTTTGAATAACGGGGTACCTTGTCTCGAAGGATTTTTCTTCACTATCAAAGAGTCAGTATAGAATCAGAAACGTCGGGTATTTGACATCGGGCGGTCCGAGGAGACAAGTATCTTAAGAGGTCCGTTCTTATGACCTCATCCATCGGTAAGGAAAGAGGTCCCCTAGAAGGGTTGGATCCCCAGTTTGGGTCCAGAGGACGTAACGTCCGTCTAAGAAGTAGTAGACTCGGTGTTCCCTTCGAGGTTGATCGAGATTTTGAATCGTCAAACATCCTCTCTTACATGACCTCCTTCCCTCTGGATGGACCAAATAAAAACACAATTTCATCTAAAATAAAAAATTTTAGTCCATCCCAAAACACGGTAATTTTACACACAGGTCCAGTGAGTCTAAGATCCCGAAAAGACTCCTTTGGGCACGTTTATCGAAACTTTTGGACGACGACGACGACGATTCAGCGAAGTCAGTACAGGTTGAGACACGCTGGGGTATCTACCGTCGGGTGGTCCCAGGGGGCAGGGACCCTAAGAGGTCTTTTCCTGTGACCTCACCCAACGGTAAAGGAAGAGGTTACGTACTTTCACTTTTCACTTTCACTTCAGTGAGTCAGCACAGGCTGAGAATCACTGGAGTACCTGACGTCGGATGGTCCGAGGAGGTAGGTACCCTAAAAGGTCCGTTCTCATGACCTCACCCCACGGTAACGGAAGAGACAAACTTTTGGATAACACTCTAATTTAAATCTTTTTGTCCACGTGTTTAATTGACTACCACATTTATTCCTTCATCCTTGATAGTTTATAAAACTTTTAGGTAACGAATTTAAGTCATGGGTCATAGTTTATAAAGACTTTATTCTAACAGAAGTGTCGACACATACTCCCGAATAACAGACGACTAAACCTACTCTCCAATTGATCTATAATATTTCTAAACTAATAGATTATTAAATTCATTTACGAATGTGGTTTAGTAACACCTGAAACGAGTAAGTTACCCTTAGGATGACACAACTCACGTACTTTTACACTGGTTTTTATTTTAAATTAACACCATTTCTGATCTCTTATATCAAGATGGGACAACAATTTACATCTTCCTTGGTGTCAGTACAGACAAAGTGAATTTATATTGTCATAAAGATCATTAATTGACATACATTTAAAACTAAGGTCTCTAGGTCGACAGTATTGACGTAACACCTTTCATAGTACCGGAGACCAGAGTCTGTCTGGACTCAAGTTTAAGGTCGAGGTCGTGAATCATCGACAGACTAGAACCAGTACAAGTAATTAGATCCACAGTAAAAAGAACTTCCTATTACTCTACGGGTATATATCCTAATGACACTCCTAATCGGACTCGTTACATCCATTCAAAACAGTCACATCATATACATCACATACTTTCTGAGTTCTTAACAGAGTCACATACTTTCTAAAGAAACAAAAACAAAATTGAGATAATACTGGAAGTCCCAAACAGTTCCTGGATGTACTACCGTGGACCAACTAGTAAAGGAGAGGAGAAGGTCTCGGGAAACAAGGTCCTACAACTGGATCCTTAAAGGGTTTGTCCGGATTACGTGAAGACGGGTTTCTTGAAACGTCGAAGAAAACGGACCTTACGGTGAGGAGTCTTCAGATTGGAGAAATAAAATAAGTCCGGAGTCGAATTTATAGATGAGGAACCTCTTTAGACTGAGTTGTGGGACAGATTTTGTCGTAGGGATAACGAGAAAGAGTATCACGGTGTAAATACGAAAAAGTACTAGTGAATAGTGAACATCTGTGTAATAAAATACCAAATAAAAGGTAAACAAGTTGTAGTCAAAATGAGTAGACCTACAGTCCAGACACACTCGTCACCAAAACGAGTGGAGACACAGGGTCTCGGATCTGTTAACGGACTAGTATCGTTCAAGAGGTTTTTCGAACTATTGTTTGTTGTACTACTACTTCTGTCGTCACTTTGAGGATACGAGAGGACCTATAACGGTAATGTCCCTATACTTACGTACCTGGATGCTCCTTTGTAGTGTCACCGGAGAAAGGTCACAATTTTTACATATGTTTGAAAAGAATAACTCGGTTCTACTTTATAAATTTAAACGGGTTGTATAAATTTCCTAATTTAATATTCTGTTCCTTTTATATGCCAGGGTTACAAGAAATGTTTTCCATGGTTACCAGTAGTCCCATCTACCTTACCCTCTTTCGACTATGTTTAGTGACCCGGTGACCAAATCTTCTCTAAGGTCCCACTTCTTGACCCACTTCTTAAAATCGAGCACATGGAAAGAAAGTAAAGAAAGGGGAAGGCCCGAAATGACTTGGATAGATAGAACCAAGACCAAGATTAATTAACGCATGTTAGATCTCTGAAACCTAGATATTGTTGACCTGTCTTTGCATTTAAGTCCTGTTCCAAATTCTGAAAGAGTTGTAGTGTGTGTGTGTGTAATTATATGTGTACATAACTAACTTACTTACCTAGCTTCAAGTCTTTTATAAAATTCTAGAAAGACAAAACAGGGGGAAAGTCAGTCAGTACTACTACTTTATCTGAACGTAAACCCAAAGACAAAAGGGCCATGGAGTGACTTCCTGTTATATTCTGTCGTATCGCGAATACATTCGTAATAGGAACGACTGTAAGGTTTACTCGTCTAGTTTACGGTGGATTAGTAAACCAATGTCGAACCTAAACCGTCAGACATATTTTATGACTTAACTTCCTCGTAGACGAAAGATATGAACCAATACAGTCGTGGACACCGACGACGAAGATGTTTGAAGAATCGTATTATTTTCATTATCCTTTATTCTAGTAACGATTCGTCTTACGCAAACTTTCTAATATCTAAAGTTCGAAATCTCGGATAAAAATTTCTTTTAAAGGAGAGAAGAGACTGTGGATGGAGGAGATAATGGAAGTTAAAATCTGGAACATCTAATCACGAAAAAAAATGTACCTCTAGAACAATTTTACGAGTCCGTACTTTAAACCGTAAAGGTTGTTTGAAGATCCACTTTTACTGTGTCACCGAACACCTGGTATAAAACCTATCTGTCCAAATCTACTGTGTTACGGTAGTCAAACTCAAACGGGAAGGGTCAATTACATTGTAAAATTTTATTTCATCAAATGATAAGAGGGAGTGTATGTAAAATTCTATATACACAAGTCTCTGAAGTAAGACTTCGCATAAGTGTAGGTTAAAAAACCTCAGAGAGATTCTTCACAAAGAAAAGAGAGGTAGACGTGTCCTCGAACGAGTGACTTCGGAAGGAGTAGAGAAGGGGACGTTTCGACGATATTGGAAATGGATTAGAGGATTAGGGATCGGTAGAGGAGGAGGTTTAGTTGTAAAATATAAGATAGTGTATGAAAGGAAGGTTTTGTGAAAAAAAAAAGAAAAACTACTCCAGTGAAGGAACTAATTTCTGGGGGACGACCAAGGGAACGAATTTTATCTCCAACCACATCTGAGAAAGTTGTTTGGACCCGACCTTAGGTTCAAAGAAATTAAAGAAAAATACATTGAAACTCGTTAAACGAATTGAAGTCTTTTGGTGTGAAAGGAGTAGACGTGCTACCTCTACTATGACGAATAGAGACTCACAACAGGATACTAAATCTACGTTTTAACATCACCTCACGGACCATACTACGGTCGGTGTCATCCACAAGTCATTGAAACCACCACCACCAAATCAGTGTTCAGTACAGACTGAGAAACACTGGGGTACCTGACATCGGGTGGTCCGATGAGACAGGCACCCTAAGAGGTCCGTTCTTATGACCTCACCCAACAGTAAAAGACGAGGTCCCCTAGAAGAGTTTGGTCCCTAGTTTGGACGTAAAGGACGTAACGTCCGTCTAAGAGATGACGATTTGGTGGTCCTTCCGGGACAAGTCTTGAATTAATGGAAAGGGGGGACAAAGAAAGGTCAGACTGGTGAAAACCGGAAATTTAGATACTACACTTGTGAAGACTTGAAGACAGAAGAACAGGACGGAGGTGAGGGATGTCCGGTGTATGTACATGAGAAATCGAAGTAACTTGTAGCGAAAAGGACTATGTAGACGGCTTTCTGGGTAGGGTATCAGGAAGTGAACCGTTTAGGGAAAGTAGGAAGTTCCGTGTCGAAGAGGAGAAAGAAAGGACTCTTCTGTCTTGGACGTATGAACCCATCTTGAATGGTAACAGAAGGGTGTCGTGACACTGGTGGAAGAGGGTATTACGTGAACGTCACTACACGATTGTACTAGACCCAGAGTCGACAGAAAGTTGAGCCACCACTGGAGAGTCACCCGTCCTGAAAGAGAATAAAGGACTAGGAATCATTGAACTCACAAACAAATTATTTCCTTCCCTCAGTTACACCATACATCAAATTTCTCTACCTACGAACTCATAATATAAGGTCTTTGATATATCTTTTTTATTAAGACTTTAAAGAAAATCTGGTTTTATTAACAAATCTCATTGTTAGGGGTGAAAGTTCACATAAATTGTATAAAATGACAAAAAGTCCGGGCTAAAATTTACTAAATGTGCATCACAGAGTAGTCTAAGTAAACTGATACAAAACAACATCCACTATATGATGGGTTAAGTGTCTATGTCTTTGACTGTAAGTCTTTTTAATTTATAGGAGATATCAGTGTGTCAAATGCTAACAATCTCATCCCTAAACTCGAATACAGAAAGACTGTAGTTAAACAGAAGATGGGTCATAATAGAGTACGTTAGACGACAGTATTTCACCAAAGTCGAAGGAGAATTTATATCCAATTTTAGTACCCATCTCTAGAGACGATCTCTTCTTAAACATTGTGTCTATTTCGGTGAGAGACACTGTCAGTGTATAAATTTACCAAACCTCTCTCATTAATAATCCATCTATTTTGTATTGAGTCTTGACCTTTTAAGATTTTAGACCTGTGGAACATTTAGGAAAAGAAAAGTGAATAATAAACAAAACTTCTTCGGTAATCCGTCAGAAGAAGGACTCCCTTTTGGCAAAATTACTACGGAAAAACTGAAAGTTTCTATGAAAAGTAAAAACAGTGTGTAATCAAAGTATCCGTCAGGAGTGTGTCTATTAAAAGAATTGATTTAATGCATCCTCTCGAGAAAGGACATCAGAGTTTCTTTTGTTCGACTTCATTCCGACCAGTACTTTTGATGACATACAATGGACCAGAACCCTTGACGATAAACATTGTCTGAGATCCATAAAAGTCCTCTCCTTTAGAACAGATCTTCTCGGACACGACACACGATTCAGTGAAGTCAGTACAGACTGAGAAACTATGGGGTTCCTGACATCGGGCGGTCCGAGGAGACAGGTACCCTGTGAGGTCCGTTCTTAGGACCTCACTCAACGGGAGCAGAGGATCTAGAGGACGGAACCGTCCGTCCAAGAAATGGTGATCACGGTGGACCCTTCGGGTTCTTGGATATCTGTTATCCAATAATCGGGTTGAACATCTGTTATTAGTATATCAATTAATGTAGATGTTAATCACTGTTTAAACATCGAACTTCTCGTTTGCACTGGGGTTTACACAAACTTCGGAGAACCGTTTTGTTACTTTTTGACAATCTTTTCAAGAGTCACCCCTGAGATCCTTATGCGTCACCTTCAATAAATAATCAAATAAATAAATAGATTCGCACGACGCTAAGTACCCCAGCGTTTCTCAACCTGTGCTGACTCGCTGACTTGACTTGACTTGACTTGACTTGACTTCCCAGAGAAACTAGAAAACCTTTGGAGAATTGGATCTGTATCGACTGTCAGACAACTTAACTATCCCAAAAGTTTCAACCAAGTTACATAGATATATGTAGATCTTATTCGGTCTTATAAACCCTTGTCCTTTAACTATGAATTTTACGAATTACGGATCACATAAGGGACCTTGTAATCAAGGAATCCGATAATTCTCTACAATTCACTCTTACATTTCACAAGATTCCAGTATTAGTGTCTCTTTGTGACTCAAACTTTTTTCAGTTGTCCAAAGAAACGATGACTTCAAAGGTCTGAGAGATACAGTTACACATAATAACGAGAGGTCCCTCTCATATCAACGACAGAGAAGTTAAACAAAACAAGTCCCTCATAAAGTTTTCATGATGACACGGCTCATCTGTGATAATACGAGACCTGTTCACACAAAAGGGGAATCTGAAAGTTTCATAAAACGGACCGACAACCGATCACAGGATGAGTGACCATACCGCAGGAACATCGTCGAATCACCTCTGAACTACAGATGTCTCATTATTTTTTCTTTAGGAGACATTTTTATGTTTCTTCCTAAGACATTAATATTTCTAGCTTTTAAATTCTTAGTTGGCTTAGAAGATATCATAATATTTGTGTAAAACTTTCTGAAGTAAACCTATTCGGACTTTAAGATACAAAATTTTGGTGTCATAACGATTCTTATAACAACTAAAAGTTGATTAAAAGTTAATAGTATCCATTATTATCACTTGACTGTTTTCACCCTCTTAAATTTAAAATATGTTTATAGACACTATAAAGTCTTCAGACTAAGGTCTAGAACTACAGTGAAAGAGAAAGATAAGACTTAAAACAGTAGACCTTTAGTACCGGACGTGTTACACCAGTTGTCCTTATTTTAATTCAAATAACATGTTGACGTCATCGTCTCAGTTACATGTTACATTTGGATTTGAATAACACTTCAGGACCGTAGTAAAATAATAACTATTTGTACATGAGAGAGTAATGTCTATGGACTCCCTATTGACAGTTTCATTAAAATAAAATAAAAAGATTCTTTGAACGGACCTTTGGTAACCGTCATTATTTCACATACTGACTCTCTTCTATTCCTATACCCCAAACGTCCTCCTATATCTTTATCTAACATTTGACTGGTAGTAGGAGATAAAGGGACAAATCATCACTTTAAAAAGAAGTAATTTCTACGGAGACCTTTAATTCTTAAGTCGGTACAAAGTTTACGAAATCTGAGTACACTGATCACCAATGACATAACTTGTCATGTCTATGTCTTGTAAAGGTAGTGACGTCTTTCAAGATAACTTGTTGTTATAAATATATGTCTTAGCCTAGGTACACTCTCAATCCTCATCCCTTTTTCTTCTCACCGACTTTACGGTCCTAAAATAGTCATTCATCATGAAACACAACCCCGAAGGGACCATCGAGTTGACCATTTCTTAGACGGATCGTTTCACCCTCTGGAACCAAACTAGGGACTCAACCCTTCTAGGGGACCTTCTCTTGTACCGTTGGGTGAAATCATAAGAACGGACCCTTTAGGGTACCTGTTTCCTCGGACCGTCCGATGTCAGGTACCCTATCGTTTTCAGTCTACACTGAATCACTGATTTGTTGTTGTTGTTGTTGCGTATATAAAATGTTCATTTAGGTAAACAGAAATTATTATTGATCATACTTGTAGTAAATCCCTCACAAACAGTACACGTTCCAGTCAAAAATCTACGAACATCCGAAGTCTCTGTCCCTGTCCTTTCCCCTTTTGTAATCCTTACTTCTCTTCACCCTCCTCTCGAAGGACTCGACCTCGGTTTATTTTGTGTCTAACTTTGGTTAGTTCCTTTAATGACACACTTTTAAGTGACATTTCTGGTACCTTACGATGATAAAATTAAAAATTCGCTCTTTTCATCTCTTTTCCGTTATACATATTATGGTGTTTGGGGTTTCTTCTGACATAAACTTTCTTTATACAGTGATTGTAGATACATGTTAAAATTTATACTCTTTTTGGAGACTCAAAAATAAAATTACAATTCGTACAGATTAATGTTGCAGTGACTAAATTCTAAATCCTTGTTTCCATACATACTAAAACGACGTCTCTGTGTTTTTATTTCTCCTGAATCTTTATACTTTAATAGAGTCCTAAAGTTTCGACTTTCAAGTCAGTGAGAAGTAAGTAAATAAGTTGTTTATAAACACCTCCGGGAAGAGATACGTCCCACAACAGTTGTGAACCCCTCGTTTCGGTTCGGGTACGAGATTGCCGCGAACGGAAAGTTACCCCCTCCCGTCTGGTATTCATTTAGTTGTTTATGTACGTTACAGTATACAAATATGTACGAGACCTTTTTTATTTTTCCGATGTCCCCTAGTACTATGATCTTCATCGTTCATGGTAACTGACTATCATCTCCGACGACCAAACATTTTGCACCAGTCTCTTTTAGTTTACCTTTCCTGTCGTAAACTCGTCTCTAGACTTGCTTTACATCCTCAAAACACCTCCACCTACTTGTGACAAGGTGCATCTCCTTCGTCAAATACGGTTCCAGGACTCCGACTGTATACAAACCCGACAGGTTATTTGTTGTTCTCCAAATCACACCGACCTTAACTCCCTTACTCTTCGTCTCCCTTCTTCACCTCCACTCTGTCCTTCCTCCCAGTCTCTCGTCTACCTTTAACTCCGGGAAACGTTCCCGTGAGCCTCTTCCGTTACCGTGGGGTGAGGTCAGGAGAACGGACCTTTTAGGGTACCTACCTCCTCGGACCACCCGACGTCAGGTGTCCCAGTGATTCTCAGTCTGTGTTGACTCGCTGAGGTGAAAGTACCTAACCTCTTCCTTTACCGTTGGGTGAGGTCACAAGAACCGACCTCTTAGGGTCCCTGCCCCCTCGGACCACCCGACCCCAGCGTGTCTCAACCTGTACTGACTTTACTGAATCGTCGTCGACGTCGTCGTTCCCGTGACCCGAAAAAAAACCGGTTCTCTACCCTTCGGTACCTTTCAAGACTTGTTTTCTCGGTACCCTAGACTGAATGGGAGAAGACAAGAACGTGGAGTTGATATGGAGAGTTTTATGGAAAATTAAACGAAAGGAATATTTAACCTCATCTTGTATACGTACTAATGTAGTCGTAGTACCTCAAGAAAGGATATTTTTAAACCCGTTTAAATTAATTACCATCTTACAGATAAACTAAGATTTACGGTAATTGAACAAAATCTAATACGTCGTTGATAGTCGTTTTCGTGTAATTTCAAAGAAGTATTGAGGATTTTGAAGTAGAGAAAAATATTTGAGAGTCAAAATTCACGGTCATTCTATGTAAAACTTCCCTTTAAGGCTGTCGTACACGTACGGTCCCTCCCTGAAGTTTCGTTTCTCTCATCTGGAATCTTTGACAGTTCACCGGAAGGACAAAAAATGAAGAAGAAATTTTTATAAAAATTTTTTGGGTGAAAAAAAAACAAATAAACAAAAAATTTCGAGTCCACTGAAACCGGGTTTCCTCCCGTTCTCGTCGTTGTTACCGGAGTTCGAAGATCAAGACAAAAAAGTCGAGGTCGTCAGGTCCCCTCCATTTTCTACTGTTTTATTCTTTCTCTTTCTCTCAGATGATCTTTCAGTCTTTCTCTCTCTTTACGATCTCTCAAGAGAGAAGAAGAAAAGTATCTGACCTATCTTATTTCGTCTAAAGTAGATACATATTTTTCATAGTATCATAGACTAATGTGATTCTTCTTTAAGGAATTAAGGTACACTTCTGGATCAACCCAAAGGAAAAACTCACCTTTGGTAAAGTCAACTTACCTCTTTTATTACGTCTTTTTATAATTTTTTTTAAAGAAAGTCTTACTCTCCCTTTAAAACTTCTCCTGTTACCTTCACAATCAGCAAGTCAGTACAGACTGTGAAAAACTGGGACACCTGACATCGGCGGTCCAAGGAGACAGGTACTTTAAGAGGTCCGTTCTTGTGACCTCACCCAACGGTAAGGGAAGAGGTCACCTAGAAGGACTGAGTTCCTAGTTTGGGTTCAGAGGATATAACGTCCACATAAGAAATGACAGACTCGGTTCTCCTGTTCCTTTTATTCATTTACCATAGGAATTTTCATTCTTTTATCAGAGAACACAAAGGACTGATGGATTTACATCGAGATCAATCTCTAACAAGACTAACGAGTGTACACTGAAATAAACCCAGACGTATCATCGGTAGTAAACTAAGTACTGTCGTATTTATTCTCACACCAAGAGTTTCTACTGGAGATCCGAAACTGCCAGTTTCGCTCACATACCTCTTGGTTCTTAGTTTTTGTCTCTATATTTTAATTATAATTCCCCATCCCATCCCCACATACACACCTGAACAAAGAGGTAAAGAGGAATTCCCAGAGGTATCCGATCGAAGTAAAGTCTCTCTTTCTTTTAGTAGTATAACGGAAGGATTTTTTTTAAAAAGGTATACAAACTCTCCATCACCATAGTTTGGAGTCGAATCTGCAGTGACTTACAGTAAAAATTCTATTTTAAGTAAAGAACAAACGGTAGAGTAGTATTATGACTTATTTTGACTTGATTTTTCTAAAAATTATCAGACGAGTTTTTTCTTTTCGACAAAGGTCTTAATCGACACCCTCGACCAAAATCCTTTCACTTATTAACCCAGACGCAAAACCCCACCCTAACTCTTTTGGTCCAGCCTAAGGATGGACCCACTCAAGAGTGACAAGAACGAGTACCTGAACGAGGATACTCTGACTGTAACTGTTTATTCCTTGAAGGACCCTACAGGTAATGGATTTCTGTCACGAATTTGTTAATAAAAAAACCACTCTTTTAAAGGTAGTGTGAGACTATACAACTACTAAGTGATGACGTAAAGATCATAGATCGAAGACTTCTACTTTTTTGGTGTAAGAATTTCAGTCGATTGAGACGACACAGAATGTCTTAGAAAATTTGAACGTAAAAAAATTATATCTTAAGATGTTACCCCTTGTCATAAAGTCATATTGAGAATTGACTGATGACAATGATAAGGTCTAGGGACTAATGAAAACGTCGATTGTTACGTTTGAGGCTTTTTAGGGATGTACCTTTAGGATCAGAGGGTCAGTGGGTGTGGTGGGTGACATGTCACTTCCGGTGGGTTTTATTTAGTCACGATATTAAAGGTACTACTGTCAGGGGGTTTGTCGTAAAACAATAACAAGGGAAGCGTAGGGATCTTAAGAAGGGTTCACGACAGTACAGAGAGCTATTGTCACGTTCCTCTACTTTACACTCAAATTTGCTTGAAAATGCACACGGAGATATAAAAGAAGAGCCTAAAATAATAAAAATCTCCGTTCACTACTTTCCAATAAGGGACGTTCTAAATCGGTCACTTTGCACGAGTAGTTTTGGACTTCGGGACGTCACCCTGTGTCTTTTCTCGTTTCCCCCTTTTACAAGGTAACCCCGACGTCGAAAAGTCTTCTCGCACGTCCTTACTACAGTAAACAAAAATGTTTTGGGTCAAATTTAAACAAGGACGGAAAGTTCTTGACGTCGTCTCACGTAGACACCTCTGAAGGACGTAGGGTATAAAGTCCTGCAATCTCACAAACGACGTAGTTTTAGGTCGGTTAGCGCCCCACACGTCCGAACGGGAGGGGTTAAAAGGAAACGGAGGGGTGGACTTCGTTCGCACACACGATGGGCGGAATCTAACGACGAGTCGTGGGAGATCGGGAATCTTGCCGTCTCGGTAGTGAGACACGGAGCTTACCAAATTTCCTCTTGTCACGGAGTTATTTTTGAAGAAAGTCCAGTGGGTGTGCGTAAGTAAAGTAACTGTTTATTCGAGGTTCTTTTCCAGACAAACTCTTCATACACAACAAACACAGTTTAGGATCGGGAAAAAACGTCGGGGACGTCGTCGTAACCTTGGTTGTGTCCTCCCGATCCCCTGAGAGTCTCCGTCTCCGTTCTGGAAGTTTCAGTGATGAGTGTTAATAGAAAAATGTCTCATGTGGAGGTAAACACTCATATGCATGTACTACCAACTTTTTATTCGTTACTTCGTCTATCTCGTAAAATGTCACTACGCCACTACCTTCCTCTAATACCGTACCACAAGTGCATGTTTTCATTACCACTTCTATGTCTCGCTTTTTCCTTTCACGACCGATCACTCACACAGTAAGGAGGAAGGAAATAGGGGAAGTAGACATTCATACCGGAGAACTGTTTTGTAACCCTAGTTACACCCAAGTAAACAACACTCACCTCCTTTGGGTTGAGACCGATGACATTTGGTTTTTCTATAAATAACCTTCCGATAATCCTTTGAGTGTCTTACTGTCTTTCCGACTTCTTTGGCTGAGGGCCTGGCGTCCTGGGTCCGGAAAGACCCCCAGAGACGTCGTCCTTGGTGTACCACTTTGAGTGACGACGCTCTAAAGAAAGAGGTTCGAAGGGTAAGGGGTTGGGGGCGGGGCAGAAGAGAGTAGAAGAGTAAGACGAGGTCCCCGTCTCAAGGTCCTCTCTCACAGAGTCACCGAGTAACTAGAGTACGGTGGGGAACCGAAGATCTTTTGTCTCACGGGAATTAAATGTATTTCCCGGTCCTTCCTCTGTAAGAGGGTTTCCTCCACCCCTTCGACAAAGCTTTTCTACCTCTTTGACGACGACAAGCGAGGGGAGACAGTAGTACCGGGGTCGGGACCCAGTTTCAGAGAACTGATAGAACGGGTCCAATCACCAGAGAGAGGAAATTGAGTATAAAATTTAGAGACGTTCCAAGGAGTAAACAATCACTGTTCGATCCCTTGCAACCTCTTACGTGTCTTCACGCTAACTATTAATGGGGTCCCGTCCTCCGTATGCGGACCTCACAGAAACCGTTTGACCCTACACGTCGGTAGGAGTACAATAGTGTACGAAGATGAAAAGACACGAACTACTTTTGGATGAGGTATGTATCGTCAAGTTCTCTTTGACTTTCGAGAGCGCTCTATCTTTTCTAACGAAGAGGAAACACATGGGTCGTAGAGTAAAGTAAGAACCGTGTACCATCCACGGGGTACCTGGAAGTGACACCTTAATATTAACTCATGTTGATACTGAAGGGACCACCACGTCTGCCATTTCACAGACAGATGTTACGGTCTCTGGGCCCAAGCTAGGGACCCAACCCTTCTAGGGGACCTCTTCCTTTACCGTTAGGTGAGGTCCTGATAACGGACCTTTTAGGGTACCTGTTCCCTCGGACCATCCGATGTCAGGCGCCCCAACGTTTCTCAGCTTGTACTGACTCACTGAAGTGATAGTGATACTTCAGTAAACCTCTTCCCTTACCGTGGGGTGAGGTCATGAGAACGGACCCTTTAGGGTACCTACCTCCGCGGACCATCCGACGTCAGGTACCCCAGCGTTTCTCAGCCTGTGCTGACTCGCTGAAGGGAAACTGAAAAGTGAAAGTACGTAACCTCTTCCTTTACCGTTGGGTGAGGTCACAAGAACGGACCTCTTAGGGTCCCTGTCCCCTCGGACCACCCGACGGTAGATACCCCAACGTGTCTCAACCTGTACTGACTTCAATGAATCGTCGTCATCGTCGTCGTACTAGAAAGGAGGAGTGTGTATGAGGGTGCAAATTTAAAGGGTGAGGAAATCTCTCACGTGATCGAGGGTTATAGGTGTAACCCTCCATATCGATTGAGGAAAGGGGGAACGAATAGTAGTGAGAAAAGAAGACTGTCACCGTAATTACACCGAAGGACGGGTGATTCTCTCATTCAATTTTTGATTTCCTCGGATCCGGTAAAGGTGAATACCTTCTACGATTAATGAATTACTTTTTTACGAAACCCATACTGTACCTTTCGTTCCATAATTTTCAATTAAGAATTTTAGTTACCGTGGATGAAATAATGTATGTCACCTTGTGATAGTATCAAAAGGGTTGGTTTGAAGGCAAGTCTCAATAACGATTCAGCGAAGTCAGCACAGGCTGAGACACGTTGGGGTATCTGTCGTCGGGTGGTCCGAGGGGGTAGAGACCCTAAGAGATCCGTTCTTATGACCTCACCCAACGGTTAAAGGAAGAAGTCACGTACTTTCACTTTTCAGTTTCACTTCCGCGAGTCAGCACATACTGAGAAACGCTAGGGTACCTAACGTCGGTTGGTCCGAGGGAACAGGTACCCTAAAAAGTCCGTTCTCATGACCTCACCCCACGGTAACGGAAGAGGTAGTCTCAATGACCTGAATCAATTTTTAGGAGATCCAACAGAAAACTTATCTTTACTGAGAGAGTAGTCCCCTTACGACTTTAGTCTGACTTGAGAAGACTAGAATACTCGTGGTCTAGATGAGACCTAACAGAAAAGGCTCCAGGTGAGATAGGAGTTTTACTTAGTGTTCCCGTACAAGGACCAGGGACCAAGGATAAGTCTAATATAGGATTCCTGAAAGAACTTTGTTATAGAAAGACTACTCTGTCTCTAAATTTTTTAGAACTAAAAAAGGGACGTGGAAACGTAGAGACGCAGAGTCTTACTCCTAGTTTCTCGAAGTGATCCAGTTCGTCTTGTAGTTCGTCTAAGGAAGACCCAGAGAAGTTTCCGGGTCACCTGTTGATTACTCGGACGAAAGGTCAACCCATAACCTTCCTAACTCTTGGATTCAGTTTACTCGTTTAGGATAAGGTGGTGTCGAGACACTACTTCTGGAGTCGAAAGTCGTATCTGGTTTCGGGGTTCAGTTTATCTAAGCTATAGTCTTCGGTCCCGTAAAGGAGAACAAGAGTAATAAGAGGTGGAATAGGTAAGACAAAGGGAGAGAATCTTTACAAAAGAGGAAGATAATCAGTAAGATTTCGTGGAGAATGAGTAAGAAGGTTAAGATCTCAATCCTGTGACATGGGAAAGAACAGTGGTATAACCGAAAGACAAATCTCCCCTACCACGTCTTTATTTCGTATTCTACGAGGATTGTATACCTTAAAGCAGACAATTCAGGGTTCACAGTCATGGTTAATGACGTGGCCTCGTTATTATATAAAAATTTTTTATGTTAGTTTTACTCAGTAAATTGTAATACGACTGATTATGTCAAATTTTAAATATATTCCGAACGAAATACTATGGTGTATAAACCCTAAAGTCAATAATTCCACTCCTTTTTTTACTGACACTTTGTCTTCTCTTCTCCGATTAAAGTATATTCCCCACTTATAGAGTATTTGTAACTCCTTCATACCATCTCTCTACTAGTTCAAGAAACCTTCATTCCACTTACTTTTACGTCACCTTTTACTACACATTGACTATTTTAGTCCAACTTCCATCTGTCTTCATCGAGAATCTCATCTCTCGACTCTTCAAAAATTATTTTCTTCTGTACGTCGTCAAGGGTAGTCTGTAGTACAAAATGTTTTATTCTTTTTCATAAAAAGGACAAATTTTTTTTTTTCTTTAAGGTGTCGTAAAGTATAAAAGACGGTACCAAGTACTGACTACTATTTAGAAAAAGTATGAAAATGAAATAAAAAATTTGTGAATTATTTAAAAATAAACTAATGAGACTAAACTATGAATCTCACTTTTAATTAGAGGTACATTAATATTCTCTTGATTAATTTCGTTATAGGTGTCAAAATAAAATCTACGAGAAGAGTCTCAGATACAGATATACCAGTCTTAATTCCACTTTGTACTGATTAATAGACCCATTAAGTCAGGCACAGAGACCCTTGTGTGATAATTTAAGAAGGGGAGGGACACCTGGAAAGGGGTACAGAGTAAGAATAAAAGGGGTCATCGTGAGAACTTAAAAAATCTTTGGAACTCAATAGACCTATTTACAAAAGATGTTAAGTGTAATGAACTTATATACATCGAACTGACCATAATCATTCTTAAGAAAATTTTAGAGGTGTAGACGTCCCCCATAGTATCTCTCCTTTATTTCTCGATGTAAAAGTAACCGATACGACCAATGGATCAAGTTTAAAAACTTTATGAGGTTGAAAATTTTACCACGAATATCTATTTTTCATAAACGTGTCAGTACATAATCTTAACCGAATCAATAAATGTAAATTGAAAAGAAGAAAATTGAAACATATTGATAACTCCGATAATTTCTAATGATTTAGAAGTCGAAAAAAAGAAAGAGTTAACAAAAATTGAATTTTAGTCTTTTTTGTCACACGACAGAAAAGGAGAGAAAAAGACAGAGAGATCCTAAATTTGAAACAGTCCCGTCCTGGATATATAAGAGAGGAATATTATTTGTACTTTGAAAGAAGGAACGAATGTCAAGTTATCCCGAGTGAATTATTCAGTTTAAGTCACACTTAGGAATTTTTCTTAGAAAGGGTAGAGGGACTTTTGTAGAAAGATCATTTTACACAAACAATTTACTGATCCTTAGGAAATTGTTTATTTTGTATTGGGACAAACGACGAGAAAGGGAGACTCCACTACTATTTAACGACTCCTCATTTTCGGGAGTATGATTATTGTCTCCTTTTAACTGAGATTCTAGGGTAGTAAAACAAATGGTCGACAGAAATGTTAGGATATTAGTGGGATCGGTGTAATGTTTTTTTTTTTTTTTAACAAGTCTCTATCATTTTATCTGGTCTTTGTTTACTAGAGACGACTTTAATCAAATTCGTCCCCTTGTCCGACCTTTCTTTCTAAACTAGGTCTTTGAATGGATATAGAGTCCGTACCATAGGCCACTGGTGTGTGGGCCACGACTTTGTGTTGAGTCCTCGTAATGTAGTAGTACTGTTTGAAAGTAACCGACGTCTTTGGGGTTCCTATTCTGTCCGAAAATTCCACGACTCACTTTTGGGGACAACCAAGAAATAGTCTGAAAACGGTTTTATAACTTTCTGTCTGAAAAGATCAAATACGATAGTACTAACTTGAATGTTTTGTATTAATTGGTAAAGGATCCGAATAAACCGAGGTGATATCAGTGGTTAAAATATAAATTGAGATTGGACAACCCTCTCAAAAAAAGAAAATTTGTAATTTTTTTAAAAAAAATTTCGAATAAAAATAACTTCGACGAGAATAAAGAGGTCAATGAGAAGTCCGATAAAAAGAGTAAAAATTTGGTGCAAACTGAGTCATTTAGATAAAAAGAGAGATAATGAAGACAAAAATAAGAGACATCCGTTTTTTCCGGTCGTGGGTGTCTAAGTTCTTTCGTGTTCACGAAATAAATAAAACTCGACACATCAACCTTGATCACGTGGTTCGGGAATGAAGGAGTAAGTAAAAGCAGTAGTCGAAAAAAAGACTAACTTGAGATACTCAATAAACACAGCACGACTAATGGTACCACTAAATATTTGGTTTTGGTACACACACTAAACTCCCACTACTACTCGAAAGTCACTGACTCGCTTTCACTACCCCGACACCAATCCCAAGGACAGGGGGGAGACGTACGTAAAGATGGTAGGCTCCGTCTTCTACAACTACATCCCCTTCCACTACAAAAGTATTTTTCTCTTTGTAAAAGCACTAATCTAACGAGTAAGTCCTCCACTGTTATTATGGCGTAATGATTACTCACAGTTGGAGAAACAGACGGAAAGAAACAGAGACAGTCAAACAGACAGAGATAGAGGAAGAGAATTTTAAATCCCGATGTCTGTTCCTGGGCCTCTACTGTCCACACTGACTTAGACAGAGAAAATCTCAAAGTACGAGTGAGAGGACCTCTTCCGTTACCGTGGGGTGAGGTCATGAGAACGGACCTTTTAGGGTACCTACCTCCTCGGACGACCCGACGTCAGGTACCCCCAGCGCTTCTCAGTCTGTACTGACTCGCTGAAGGGAAAGTGAAAAGTGAAAGTACGTAACCTCTTCCTTTACCGTTGGGTGAGGTCACAAGAACGGACCTCTTAGGGCCCCTACCCCCTCGGACCACCCGACGGCAGATACCCCAGCGTGTCTTAGTCTGTGCTGACTACACTGAATCGTCGTCGTCGTCGAGTGAGAGGATTCTTGAACTGAGAGACCAGGGAATTTCTGTTCATTTGTGTGTGTGTGTGTGTGTGTGTGTGTAAGAGATTTGTAAGAGTGTTCCTCTTTGACCCTTTGGGTACAGATCACGTTTGGACGAGTTGATCCTCTGAAGGGTCTGAGGGCAAGAGTCGGTGCACGGAACCTTCCCCGAGTTGACTAGATACCGTTCTCTTCCTCACCGATGACTCTTACACTAGAGATCTCTCTAGGGAATTAATAATAAAGAATCTGAGACCAGACCTTTCTTATCGATCACTAACAAAAAGGTAACATTTCTGACTATTACTCCTAAGTTCCTGGATCTAATCTCAAAACTCTCTAAATTCTTGTAAAAATTTGTCACTAGTCTTTCCTCTCTCTTGGGAAAGAATAAAACAGAGACGATTCACCTCCTTGTGTGGATGACCAGTTCTCAAAGTTGTGACTCACACACCAGTGGTTTACGTACGGACTCTATATCCTTTCAAAGATCTAGTTTAGAAAGATCCTAGATGTTCCATTTTCCTTAGTGAAAGGGCCGGGAGTTCCACAAAATATACTCCCTCCCGCCTCAACTGTTAAGTGTTAATGATAACTTTAGACTATCTTTATGCTACATATATGTGTTACCACCCGTAGAGTTACTCTAACGTTCTAGGGGTTTTTCCCCTATAAACTCCACTTAAAAATACTTTATCTTCAATCGATTGAATTCCCTCTCATCTCTTAAGACAATTTCTTTTGTCTTACCTTTCCTCTCCTCCTTACTGATCGTACCAAACAAACTCCTTGTCGTATATCAAAAGGCAAATGTCTTCCTTTCTCGTCACACCTTCTCCTCTGATCTACTATCTATACTAGTTTAGTACCTCCAGACACCCGATTCGGTTCCCTATACCAGAAATTGAACTTTTGGTGGCATCCAGTGGTTTCTTGCTAGTAATCTAAAACTGACTCGAGATAATCAGATCGTCATCGTATTCTTCCTACCCTTGTCTGACCTTGACCCCTATGTTCAATCGGACTCCAAGTCAACCTCAGAACCGTCCTTTCTCTACCGCGAAAGGTCCCCGATTGATATCTACCTAATGACTCCCTGATAAATGTCTCCACACTCGTCCCAATTCCCTTAATCGTTTCCCACCTTCGTGGGTCCCTTGGTTTTACCATCCTTCGAGAAGTACTAAATACACATAATGGTCTTCGACTTTGGTTACCCTCCGACGTCTCTTCTTTTCGATCTGTGACGTCATTCATCTTCAATGGAGAACTCCATATCTTATATCAAAATATGTCTTTACTTCTCCTTCATAGAATTTTTTTTTAACCTCATATCTACGAAATGTTACAACACAATCAAAGACGAATGTCGTTTCACTTAGTCGGTGTGTAAATGTATAAAGGGAAGAAAGAACCTAAAGAAAGAGTAAATCCCGTGACGTCTCGTGACTCATCTCAAGGAACAAGAAATGTCGTCCTAGAGGAATTAATAGATAAAAAATTTATCAGTACATAACTATGGTTAGGGTTAGACGGTTAGGTGGGGTAGGGGTGAGGGGGAATCATAGGTATGCAAACAAGAGATGTAGAGACAGAGATAAAGACGAAACGTTTATTCAAATAGACCTCTCTTTCATAGAACTCCACACTCATACTACCCTTTATTTTTATAGGTCGTACCAACGGATCGTAACAGTAGTTCCTGTCTGTGTTCGTTCTGGACTTCAGTCCATCACCCCGAACCCTTTTCATTTATCTATACTCTTTAAAATTCCTCTATCTGAGTCACCATAACCGATCACCACACAAACGCACACACACACTTTCTCTCGTTTCCCTTTACCTTTGAAGAGTGAATTCTACCACTGACGTCGGTACTTTAATTTTCTACGAATGAGGAACCTTCTTTTCAATACTGGTTGGATCCATCGTATAACTTTTCGTCTCTGTATGAAACGGTTGGTTCCAGACAGATCAGTTCCGATATCAAAAAGGTCACCAGTACATACCTACACTCTCAACCTGACACTTCTTTCGACTCGTGTCTTCTTAACTACGAAAACTTGACACCACAACCTCTTCTGAGAGCTCTCAGGGAACCTGACGTTCCTCTCGGTTGGTCAGGTAAGACTTCCTCTAGTCGGGACCCTAAAGAAACCTCCCTTACTACGACTTCGACTTTGAAGTCATGAAACCGGTGGAGTACGCTTCACAACTGAGTGACCTTTTCTGAGACTACGACCCTCCCTAACCCCCGTCCTCCTCTTCCCCTACTGTCTTCTACTCTACCGACCTACCGTAGTGACTGACCTACCTGCACTCAGACTCATTTGAGGCCCTCAACCACTACCTGTCCCTTCGGACCGTACGACATTAATTACCCTAGCGTTTCTCAGCCTGTGCTGACTCACTGACTTGACTTGACTTGACTTGGTTCCATTCTGTTAAACACGAAGGATAAGGACTGTTTACCTACTTAACAACAAAAAAGTAACTATTTTTCCTAAAGTACCTATATACGATACAAGTCAGGTTATTTTCAGTATAAACCTCCGAGGACCTTATAAATCTGTCTTTTCCGTTAATATAGAGGTAAACCTCCAGCCTATTCTTTAGTTCCTAGTTTCTACCCCGACGTGGGACCCCTCTACACCCATATAAGTAGTAAAAGTTTCGGTACCTACACCTACTCTAGTAGGTTACTCTTTCACATATATTACTACATTTCTCTTCCCTCGACTGACACTCGGACCCCGTAGTGTAGGTTTCCCCGTCGACCTCATTCCCCCGGGTCTTTCCTTTTGTCTCTTTCTTTTACAAGTCTGTCTTCTTTTTATTTTGTCTCTTTTCGTCACAAAGTGTTATTACCCCTTCTTTTCTCGAAGGTCTTCTTCCTCTCTTATTAAGACCTCTCTTCAGTTCACTCCATTTTTAGTATATTTAAGGGTAACCGAACTCATATCGTACCTCTAGTAATCATTGGAACCTTTCTTATCCAAATCATGTCCTCAAGCGTACGGTTGTACACAACACTTGACAGTAGACCGCCTACGAGATGGATGATTAACCTGGATAGAATACTTGTCGAGAAATCTCTATTTACACTCTACTTTCGGTTGTATACCTGACATCAAGAGTTACTCGAATCTCTCTTCTCATGAACCCCCACTTTTCACCATTCAACTTTCCAAACCGAAAACACCATTTTTCTTGTCAAACACGAAATACCAACATTTTCAGTACGGTTCACATAATCAGTCGTTCCCGATCATATAGTTCTATGGGTGTGACCTACCGAATTTGTTGTATTTAAATAAAGAGTGTTAGACCTTCGGGTTCTAGTTCACGTTCTAGTTCCAAGATTCTAGGTCCGTCACAACTAAAGAGAGTTCTGGATAGAGGCACCGAATCTCTAAGGTGGGAGGGAGACCCAGGAGTGTACCGGAAAGGAAACATCCACCCGTATAAACCCTAGAAGGAAAAGAATCTTTCTGTGGTCAAAATAACCTTATCCTAGGTGGGAGTACTGGAGTAAATTGGAAGTCAAGTCAAGTCAGCGAGTGAACACAGACTAAGATACACTGGGGTACTTGACGTCGTACGGTCTGGAGGAACAGGTAGTGTTTGAGGGTCTCAGGTGGGTTTGGGTACAGGTAGTTCAACCATTACGGTAGGTTGGTACAGTAGGAGACAGCAGGGGAAGAGGACGGGAGTTAGAAAGGGTCGTAGTCCCAGAAAAGTTTACTCAGTCGAGAAGTGGAGTCCACCGGTTTCATAACCTCAAAGTCGAAGTCGTAGTCAGGAAGGTTACTTGTGGGTCCTGACTAGAGGAAATCCTACCTGACCAACCTAGAGGAACGTCAGGTTCTCCGAGAGTTCTCAGAAGAAGTTGTGGTGTCAACTTTTCGTAGTTAAGAAACCACGAGTCGAAAAAAATATCAGGTCGAGAGTGTGGGTACTGGTGACCTTTTTGGTATCGGAACTGATCTACCTGGAAACAACCGTTTCATTAGAGAGACGAAAAGTTATACGACAGATCCAAACAGTATTGAAAAGAAAGTTCCTCATTCGTAGAAAATTAAAGTACCGACGTTAGTGGTTGACGTCACTAAAACCTCGGGTCTTTTTATTTCAGTCGGTGACAAAGGTGACAAAGGGACAGATAAACGGTACTTTACTACCCTGGCCTACGGTACTAGAATCAAAAGACTTACAACTCGAAATTCGGTTGAAAAAGTGAGAGGAGAAAGTGAAAGCAGTTCTCCGAGAAATCAAGAAGAAGTGAAAGACGGTATTCCCACCACAGCAGACGTATAGACTCCAATAACTATAAAGACGACCGTTAGAACTAATGTCGAACACGAAGGAGGTCGGGTCGTAAAGAGTACTACATGAGACGTATCTTCAAGTTATTCGTGCCACTGTTATATGTCGGAACTACATGAGGAAAAGGATAAACCTTGGTCAGACAACAAGGTACAAGTCAAGATTGACAACGAAGGACTGGACGTATGTCCAAAGAGTTCTCCATCCAGTCCACCAGACCATAAGGGTAGAGAAAGTCTTAAAAGGTGTCAAACACCACTAGGTGTGTCAGTTTCCGAAACCGTATCAGTTCTTTCGTCTTTATTACAAAAAGACCTTGAGAGAACGAAAAAACTACTAGGTCGTCTACAACCGTTAAACTAGAGACCAAGGAGACGGAAAAGATTTTGGTCGAACTTGTAGTCCTTCAAGTGCCAAGTACATAACGACTTCGGACCGAACCTCTTAAAACTCGAAGTCTACACTTAAAACGTCTCTGTGTTAAATCAGGTATTATCACACCCAATCCTCTCACTCGATGACATCACTTCTCACTCACTTCTAGTAGGCTTACCTCCGTTGGGTGGTTGAACATGAGAGGGTTATTACGTTGGGACGTAAAACACTAACTTGAAAAAACATAGTAATAGAAGGACACGTCAAAAATAACTTAAACGTTTTCTTCGATCCTTCTTTTCGAATCGGTAGTCATCATCATATTAATAATACGAATAGATATTTTGTACGTTCTGTAAATAGTTCTTTTGAACCTTTAGTCGATTTGTAAAGTATTAAAAAACATCCTGTGAAAACATTCAGTTCAACTTCTTAGAGAGAAACATATACAAACATATATAGATAGAGAGATATAGATGGTATGAGTGTAACCGAGTCTACCATTTCGTAGACAGATGTTACGCCCTCTGGGCCCAAGCTAGGGACCCAACCCTTCTAGGGGACCCCTTCCTTTACCGTTAAGTGAGGTCCTGATAACGGACCTTTTAAGGTACCTGTCTCCTCGGTCCATCCGATGTCAGGTACCCTAGCGTTTCTCAGTCTGTGCTGACTCACTGAAGTGAAGTGAAGTGAAGTGAAGTGTATGTACATATAAAAATAGAGACCTTTTTACACCATCTTCCACTTATATCAACTATACCTTTAAGTACACCTTATCAAATCTTACTTTCAAAGTGTTTTAAGTGTACCCTATCAGATGAAAAAGTGTACCTTAATACTTTATACCTCATCAAAATATACGCTAGTGAATTACTTAATTTACTAGTGTATTACTAATTAGTAAGTCAAGTCAACGAGTCAGCACAGGTTCAGAAACACTGGGGTACCTGACGTCGTACGGTCTGAGGGACAGGTAGTGGTTGAGGGGTGTCAAATGAGTTTGAGTACAGGTAACTCAACCACTACGATAGGTCGGTAGAGTAGGAGACAGTAGGGGAAGAGGAGGGCGGAAGTCAGAAAGGGTCGAAGTCCCAGAAAAGGTGACTCAGTCAAGAAGCGTAGTCCATCGGTTTCACGACCTCAAAGTCGAAGTTGTAGTCAGGAAGGTTACTTATAAGTCCTAATCAAAGGAAATCCTACCTGACCAACCTAGAGGAACGTCAGGTTCACTGAGAGTTCTCAGAAGAGGTGGTGGTGACAAGTTTTCGTAATTAAGAAGACGTGAGTCGAAAGAAATATCAGGTTGAGAGTGAAGGTTTGTACTGCTTTTGGGTATCGAAAATGATCTGTCTGTACTTACACTTGTGTGGGGTCCTCTGTCACCTCCTGTCTCCTCGGAATGTACAACATCAGGTACCCCAGTGTTTCTTAGACTGTTGACTCGTTGTGGTGGTTGTTTTTATCAGGAACTGTGTACGAATCGGGCACGAACACACACAAATGTCACATGAATAAAAGTGTCGACCTTTATGGTCCTTTTTTTTTGTTTTTTGTTAGTCCATAATGAACAATCACAGTAAAGAGATTTCTGTCTTGACTTCGAGCGCTTGATTAATCGTTTGCTAATCGTTTTGTAAACGTTCTTTCTCAAATCGACGGTAAAGGGAGGGATGAGAGATGTAATCGTGTTTAAGTCATTAAAGAAAGAGATTCATTTAATTCAACAAAATTTAAAGTGAGTAATTTGTGTATAAGGGGTTCTTCGTAGTCGTACAGTAAAATTTCAAGTCTCCGATGATATGGTAGATCAATCGATTGAAAAATCAGAAGTTGAGTCTTTGTCCCTTTCCTTACGATGGGTTTAGGGACCAAGGACCGGGATTTTTGACCTTGGACCTGAGACCCTTAGGGAAATGACAGGTCTCAAGTCAAACGAGAAGACTTTCTACTCCATAAACCATATTAGAGAACAGTGAGATTTGAGGATACAAGGGTATTGAAAACGAAAGGTTCTAAAGATCCCTAAACGAACGAACGAACGATTCAGCGAAGTAAACCCAGACTGAAACACTAGGGTTCCTCACATCGGGTGGTCCGAGGAGACAGGTACCCTGAGAGGTCCGTTCTTATGACCTCATCCAACCGTGAGAGAGGAGGTCCCCTAGAAGGACTGGGTCCCTTACTTGGACGTAGAGAATATAGAGGATGTGACCGTCCACTCAAGAAATGGTGAATCGTGATGGACCCTTCGGCAAGATCCCTACGTGTCCCCCAGATGAGACTAAGTCTATATTAAGAGTTTGGACCTTCGATTCAATGGTTCTTTGTCGTACCGACCGTGACCTATATCATTTAATACGTCTGACGAAACCGTGTGTTCCCACAGAGTCAAACAGTTTTCCATGACACTTTTCAGAGTTTTACTCTAATTGACATAAGATGAATTAACTTTGTATAGTATCCACTCTTTCGTTACCTTACGTAACTAGTCAGTTTATACTAGTAACGGTCTTGAGTTCACATAATCTTTTGTAACCTTATTCAATAATGTGTGTCTAGTCTTTTCAGATAAAAAAAAATTCACTCCTTTTTAGCTCCAATATCTTCGTAACTAACACATTTGTATCTTCCTTATTTAAACCAATATGTTTCATTTTACTCCAAACTTTGAATTATTTACGTTTTTCTGGAAACTTTTTCCTTTATTTTAACTTCTAGTGTAGTGATCTAATATAAAGTTCCATCCCATTATACATTTTTATTTCCAAGAGGTTATTAAGAACCGTCACCGGTCTCCTGACCTTTACCAGTCAAAAGTAAGGTTAGAGTTTCTTTTCGTTACGGTTTCTTACGAGTTTGATAGTGTGTTAACGTGAGTAGAGTGTGCAATCATTTCATTACGAGTTTTAAGAGGTTCGGTCCGAAGTTGTCATGCACTTGGAACTTGAAGTCCACAAGTTCAACCTAAATCTTTTCCGTCCCCTTGATCTCTAGTTTAACGGTCGTAGGTAACCTAGTGACTTTTTCGTCCTCTCAAGGTTTTTTTATAGATGAAGACGAAATAACTGATGTGGTTTCGGAAACTGACACACCTAGTGGTGTTTGACACCTTTTAAGAATCGTTCTACCCTGATGGTCCGGTGGACTGGACGGAGGACTCTATAGACATACGTGTAGTTCTTCGTTGTCAATCTTGACCTGTACCTTGTTGTCTCACCAAGGTTTATTCCTTTCCTCATGCAGTTCCGACATATAACAGTGGGACGAATAAATTGAATATACGTCTCATGTAGTACTCTTTGTGACCCAACCTATTTCATGTTCGACCTTAGTTGTAACGACCCTCTCTATAGTCAATTGGAGTCTATACGTCTACTGTGGTGGGAATACCGTCTTTCACTTCTTCTTGATTTCTCGGAGAACTACTTTCACTTTCTCCTCTCACTTTTTCAACCGAATTTTGAGTTGTAGTCTTTTGATTCTAGTACCGTAGACCAGGACAGTGAAGTACCGTTATCTTCCCCTTTGTCACAGTCTGAAATAAAACCCCCCGAAGTTTTAGTGACGTCTACCACTGACGTCGGTACTTTAATTTTCTGCGAATGAGGAACCTTCTTTTCAATACTGATGGGATCTATAGTATAATTTTTCGTTTCTGTAATGAAACGGTTGTTTCCAGGTAGAGCAGTTTCGATACCGAAAAGGTTACCAGTACATACCTACACTCTCAACCTGATATTTCTTTCAACTCGTGACTTCTTAACTACGAAAACCTGACACCACAATCTCTTCTGAGAACTCTCAGGGGACCGGACGTTCCTCTAGGTTGGTCAGGTAGGATTTCCTTTAATCAGGACTTATAAGTAACTTTCCTGACTACGACTTCGACTTTGAGGTTATGAAACCAGTGGACTATGTTTCTTGACTGAGTGACCTTTTCTGGACATACGACCCTTTCAACTTCCACTCTCCACTTTCCCTACTGTCCCCTACTCTACCAACCTACCGTGGTGGTTGAATTACCTGTACTCAAACGTATTTGAGGTCCTTCAACCACTACCTGTCTCTCCGGACCGTACAACGTCAGGTACCTCAGTGTTTCTCAGTCTGTACTGACTTGCTGACTTGACTTGACTTAACTTATTAAGAACTCGATCTAAGATCCATTGGATTGTATCAATCCTTTTAGGACTTCGTGAGGTTCTGTAATCACTGGTCGTCAAAAACCGGGATCGATATTGTATATAACTCGTAAGTTTCTATTAAAAACAATGTATGATAAATACCGTTAAAGATTCATGTTTGAAACAATAATCCGGTTCTTACATGTACGAAATTCTCGAGGTTTCCTCTTTTTAGTCTTTTTTCTTACTTTATCTTTCTCATCATAGTTGAGTTCCTCTACAGACCTTATGGTTCCAAGATAGATTACCTTTTTGTTTTGTTTCATCTAAAATTTTGACTACTCTCTCTTAATCCTCCAGATACGATAAAGTCAATTTTAAGACTTAGACCTTGTTTTCACCTTTTCGTTAGAATCCTAATTTTTCGATCAAATAATTTTTAGATCGAATTCATAAAAAAGGGGTAACGACGTTTCGTGGAAAAAATAAATTTTCCTTTTACTAAAAGATATGTAGTACTTAAATTAAAAAAGACCAATATCTTATGTGGTTAGAACGAAAGACAAGACAGAAGACTTACTGTCAAGGTCCGATCATTTTTAGGTACTATGGGTAGCAGGTCGGTGGAGGTCACAAAAGTATGTGTTTTTACTTACACCCTAAGTAGAGAGATAGATATCTAAGTAGATTAGATAAGAGAACATCCAGTCGACCATTTCTTAGGCGGACATTACACTCTCAGGACCCAAGATAGGGACCCGACCCTTCTATGAGACCTCTTCCTTTTCTGATGAGTGAGGTCATAAGACCGGACCTCTTAAGGTACCTGATATACCCCAGCACTTCTCAGACTGTGGTGACTCAGTGAAGGTGAAAGTGACAGTAGTGGGGACGACGACGATTCAGCGAAGTCAGCACAGACTGGGACACACTGGGGTACCTGCCGTCGGGTGGTCCAAGGGGGCAGGGACCCTAAGAGGTCCGTTCTTGTGACCTCACCCAACGGTAGAGGAAGAGGTTTCGTACTTTCACTTTTCACTTTCCCTTCAACGAGTCAACACAGGCTGAGAATCACTGAGGCACCTGACGTCGGATGGTCCGAGGAGGTAGGTACCCTAAAAGGTCCGTTCTCATGACCTCACCCCACGGTAACAGTAGTGGGGATAGGATACCCACCAAAAACTTTCAATTTTTTATAACAATAACGTAAAATGACTTAATCGATTTTAAATTAAAATCTTCCGAGGTCCACGAAACCTTACATGACTTTTTCTTAAACCCCCTCCCTCCTTCCTTCAAAGAAAGACTTAAACTCCTTCCACCTTAGAACTCTGGGAAGTGTCAATTAAGGGTTTAGAGGTTGTTAGAGGAGAATGGAACCTTAGTCTACGTACTACCAAAGTTGAAAGATCCTAGTACATTAAGTATTTCAATATCCACGGTGTGATCCATAGTAAGTTATAATGAGTTCTACAAAATCTACGATTTTATACCGTTAAATTTAAAGGAGAAACTCAGATCGAACCGTAAGTCCGAGACATCTCCTTCAGAATTTGAAAATCCTAGTTATAAACTTTCGTCTTCTCTGACTTGGTCTGGACGGACACTCACAAACTCCCAGAGGATACCTCCACACGTAAACGCCACCGGACGGAGTCCCTGTTTCCATGACAATCGACGTCAGAACTCTCCGCGGATAACCGGATTCAGTTATCAAAATCGGGATGATATCTCGGATATCTGAGGTCCTTTCGCAACGGAGTCCGGTCTGTCGATTGTCCCTCCCTCGTGTCGGGGTGAGTAGTCGTCTGTTAACCTAATTTCTAAATGACTTGTACCGGGACAGGTGGTATCGTTCTGGGTCAAAAGGGGTGTCGGTCAAGGAGTTACTTCGATACTCAGTACCGTACGGCCTACCCAGTACCACCTCTCAAAAACTGTTTTGTACCAGGATACCTCTTCCCTTACCGTTTGCTGAAGTCATAAGAACGGAGCTCTTAGGGTCCTTGTCATACTTTTCCATTCTTCTTTACTATGGTCTTATACTTGGGGTGTCTAGTCATCCACAGGTTATACGATGACCCCTTCTCGACTCTTTATCGAGGTCTCTCTTACTTCTCAGATCCGGTTTCGTCTTTACTACGGGTCAACACCTATACAGACCACCACTTTCATTTCAGGTTACGACATTTTAGTTATAACGTGTCCTTGGACCTTAAAATCCAGGTACTTAGTTCCATTTAACCTGTACCAATTCGTCCTCTACCGTCCTCACTTGTAACTGTAAAATCTCTAGTTACTTGATTTTCCATGTCCTTACCCACTTAAATTAAGTCTACAGAAACATAGATGATGACACCCGTTCTTAGGGAATCTTCTTTACCTCATCGGGAGTATCAGTTGTTTTCTCAGATTTTACGTCATGAACCCACGTTAGTGTTTTTGTTATCTGACTCTGGAGACAAACAAATTCTAGTGTCATTAAGTTCAGATACGGGGTTGGTGACTACAACTTCTTCGAATTCAACTGGTCGAGATACTTCTCGATGTTGTGAAAGGTCTTGATCGTGGTTTTTCCTCACAGGAAAAGTAGTATCCCCTAACCTTACGTCTTCATCTTTAAGTTCTCTAGGTACCTCATTGTCCGTTCAAACCGGAACCTCATGTTTTACTTCGTCCCGTTTCCGATTGTCTCAAAACAGTTCTCTTGTAAGACCAGTATCGTATGGGGGAAAAGGTTGTTGTGTTCTCTCCTGAGATATGTACCTGTAGTGGTCTACCAGTTCCGGCTTTAGTCTAATTAATATAAGAAACGTCGGTTTCTACCTCTTCGAGATATGTAAACCATTTTTGTTCTGGACCTCGACTGACCGAGTCTAGTAGTCAAGGGATGACGTTTTAAGTCCGAATTTAATTTCTTTCATCCCTTTTGAGATCGGGTAAGTCCATATCGGATTTAGTTTACGGAATACTAATACGTCACCTCCACTACTTATCTAAGTTCCCTAATCTAGACCATCTATGTCACGGACTTCTTGATACCTACCTCCAATCATCGTACATGATTGATCCTCCGTCACTGGTTTTGGTAGAGTTTCTTTTTACGTTCTTTCGTTTCACCAATAAACTCCTCTGAAATGTTTATCGACTCCTTTCTTCTCCTCACTTTCTGTTCTCTCTTTCCCTTTTTATATCGGTTGACTTAAGTCTCAAGGTCTCTTATCGTGCCTCTCTATCCTTTCGGAAGAATTTACTTGTTACGTTTCTTTGTCTCCTTTTGTCTTATCCTTTCTGATTTCTAGAGAAGTTCTTTTAATCGTTATGGTTCCTTTGTGAAGTACATTGGTACCCGTACTATTTCCCTTCTTTATCATTCCCGGATTGTCTTTACTTCTAGTACCGTAGACCAGGGTAGTGAAGTACCCTTTATCTGACCCTTTGTCACCTTTGTCACAGTCTGAAATAAAAACCCCCCGAGGTTTTAGTGACGTCTACCACTAATCTCGGTACTTTAATTTTCTGCGAATGAGAAACCTTCTGTTCGATACTGGTTGGATCTACCGTATAACTTTTCGTCTCTGTTATGAAACGGTTGGTTCCAGACAGATCAGTTCCGACACCAAAAAGGTCACCAGTAAATACCTACACTCTCAACCTGACACTTCTTCCGACTCGTGGCTTCTTAACTACGTAAACTTGACACCACAACCTCTTCTAAGAACTCTCAGGGAACCTGACGTTACTCTAGGTTGGTCAGGTAAGACTTCCTCTGGTCGGGACTCTAAAGAAACCTTCCTTACTACGATTTCGTCTTTGAGGTCATGAAACCGGTGGAGTACGTTTCTCAATTGAGTAACCTTTTCTGAGACTACGACCCTCCCTAACCCCCGTCCTCCTCTTCCCCTGCTGTCTCCTACTCTACCGACCTACCGTAGTGACTGAGCTACCTGCACTCAGACTCACTTGAGACCCTCAACCACTACCTGTCCCTCCGGACCACACGACGCTAAGTACCCTAGCGTTTCTCAGCTTGTGCTGACTCAGTGACTTGATTTGACTTGACTTGTCTTTGTCTTCTCTGATTCTTCTCTACCGTTCTTATGTGTCTTTTTAATATGTTTTTTTTCAGAATTACTGTGTCATAGGTGTTATCACACCAGTAAGTGGATCCGTCTGTATTTCACCCGGAATCCTTCGTAGTGATGTTTGTTTCGATCACTTCCACTACCTTAAGGACGATTCGATAAAGTTTAGAATTCTCTACTACGACAATTTCACGACGTGAGTTATACAGTTGTTTAAACCTTTTGAGTCGTCACCGGTGTCTTGACCTTTTTCAGTTAAAAGTAAGGTTATAGTTTCTTCCCGTTACAGTTTTTTACAAGTTTGATGCGTGTCAACATGAGTAAAGTGTACGATCGTTCCATTACGAGTTTTTAGGAAGTTCGATCCGAAGTTGTCATACACTTGACTCTTGAAGGTCTAAATGTTCGAACTAAATCTTTTCTGTCCCCTTCTTGGTCTCTAGTTTAACGGTTGTAGGTGACCTAGTATCTTTTTCGTTGTCTTAAGGTCTTTTTGTAGATGAAGACAAAGTAACTGATACGATTTCGGAAAGTAACATAAATAGTGTTGTTTGACACATTTTAAGAAGTTCCCTATCCTTATAGTCTGGTAGAATGAACGAAGGAGTCTTTGGATATACGTCCAGTTCTTCGTTGTCAATCTAGACCTGTACCTTGTTACCTGACCAAGTTTTAACCCTTTCCTCATACAGTTCTTATATATAACAGTAGGACGAATAAATTGAATGTACGTCTCGTGTAGTACGTTTTACGGGATGACCTACTTCGTATTGACCTTACTTCTAACGACTCTCTTTATAGTTATTGGAGTCTATACGTCTACTATGGTGGGAATACCGTCTTTCACTTCTTGATTTCTCCGAGAACTACTTTGACTTTCTCCTCGCACTTTTTCAACCGAATTTTGAGTTATAATTTTTTACTTCTAGTACCATAGGTCAGAGTAGTGAAGTACCGTTTATCTACTTCCTTTGTTACCTTTGTCACTGTCTAAAATAAAAGAACCTGAAGTTTTAATGACACCCAATACTGACGTCGGTGCTTTAATTTCAGTGAACGAAGAACTTTCTTTTCGATACTGTTTGGATCTATTGTATAATTTTTCGTCTCTAGTGAAACAACTGTTTCCAGACATATTAGTTTCGATACCAAAAAGATCATTAGTACATACCTACACTCTCAGACTGGCATTTCTTCCGACTCACGACTTCTTGACCATAATGACTTTACACCACGATCTCTTCTGAGAACTCTCAAGAAACCTATTGTTCCCTAGTTTGGTCACTTAAGATATTCTTTAGTTGGGACTTATAAGTAACCTTCCTGGCTACGACTTCGACTTCGAGATTATAAAACCGGTGGACTACACTTCGCCGTTGAACAACCTTTTCTGGGACTAAGACCCTTTCTAACTTCCGTCCTCTTCTCCCCTAATGTCTCCTGCTCTGCCAACCCACCGTAGTCACTTGATTTACCTGTACCCAAACTCGTTTGATGTCTTATATCACCTCCTGTCCTTTCGGACCGTAAGATATCAAGTACCCGAACGTTTCTCAGTCTATCCTGAATCACTGACTTGTTGTTGTTGTTAAAATAAAAAATAAAAATAAAAAAAAACCTAAGTTTGAAAATTATTATTTAACACGGTCATCTTCGAAAAGTTTCCGTTACTATATAGTTATTTATTATCAATTTAACTCAAGGACTCTTTCTTGGATGGTGTACTTCCGACATTCTCACATTTATTGTTGTGCCGCAATGACGTTTTGATCTCTTTGTCACTGTCAGTGCTGTGTCGTGTCGTCTGAGTCTTGGGCGGTGAGTATGTGTACATTTGGTCATGTGTCCTTAGAAGAAGAAGTCAAATCTGTAGGTGTCTGTACACTCACACTTGTTGTTGTTGTTAAAATTTCGTCTGTAAGAAATACCTGATTCAGGTGTCCAAAGAGTCTTCCCAAACGGACGGAGGGTTTCGTACAGTGTTTTACGTGTCAACATGGAAAGTCTAGACCGATTGATTTGTACGTAAAGTAAAAGTCAACATCTGAGTTACACGTACTCTATTTGTTCGTTGTAGACTTCCAACTCAAAATCATCGTTGTTCCTACACGTTTTAACTCGAAACAAGAATGGATTCCTAAGAGAGAGTGACCACTGATTACCTGTGAAAAACAGTATCTCATACGTTCCATAATGAATGTACTAAAACCAGACAAATAGATGACATCAACATAAGTCACTCAAGTAAAGATTTTCTAAAGGGAAGAAAAAAGACCTTCCTTAAAGACAGTAAATAAACTCTTACGTCATGAAAAGAACGGGGGGCGTGTAGTTGGTTTGTGACGTAAGAGGAAGTGTGTCGTAGGTAGTTTGTTGTCAGTAGTTCCTTTCTCTCTTCCCGTTCTTTCTTAGAAGGGTGTATTGACCCGCAGACGAGTCTGTTTCGAGTACATCGTAGTCTGTCAGTATAATCTTCCGTGATATATTTGTGTCCGTCCTTCCCAACACGATTGTGAGAAAGGGAGAATTATTGATTTTTATTAGACATTAAATTTCGATATATAATTATCTTATACCGGGTAAAACAAATCACTTGTATTATTTACGTCGAAGACGATATGTATAATATTTATTTATATAATTTCTTTACGAACTGGACCTTCTTTTGAACCGTATATATGTAGTAGAATCTTAAATGATCCTCAAAACAATCGAATAACAGGATTATTAAGTAAACAAACAAACAAATGGTGTTGTGATTACTCGTTTTATCAGATTATCCTAAAAATTAATGTACTCCATGTATAACTACTGTAAATCTTCAACCATGTTAATACTAAAATATTAATGACGGATATCTTTTATGTGACTCGGGGTACTCTCGGTTTCGTTATTGGATCTTTCTGAAACGAAAGGACGACCTTTATATAGAACACTAAGGGAAAAACCATTAAAGTCAATCTGGAACCGACATTGTCAGTTGACTAGTATGACCTGAACTAACACGATTCTGTTAAAATAGAAACTAAGTCATAAGATACATACACCATTATGTCTATAATCTTGACGTAGTGTAAGGATAATATAGGCCATATCGAAATTGGGACCACATTTCAATACCAAAAAGGAGCGATTAAATCAAGATAGATATTCTGACTGATCGCAAGACATACTACTACAAGACGAAACTACTACTACATCCTACTACGGAAACTGAAGGATTTTTCTCATGGAGATAAACGTTACATAAATTATACTCTAAGGTTCTTCAATTTCTACTATTTCTAATCTTCCTGACCTACAGTTCAATACTTTCTGTTAAACAGTATTTTTAAATTGACTTAATAATATTAAATTACTTGTTTGTATTAAATTAATAATTATTTAAATTGCTGTACATATGTATCATTATCCCCGAAGGGTCCACGGAGTCGTCATTCCTTAGGCGGACGTTTCGTCCTCTGTGTCCAAGTTAGAGACCCAGTCCTTCTAGGGACCTCTCCCTTTACCGTAGGGTGAGGTCATAAGAACGAATCTTTTGGGGTGTCTGTCTCCTCGGACTGTCCGACGTCAGGTACACCAACGTTTCTTGACCTGTACTGAATCACTGATTTGTCGTCGTCGTCGTATGTGTTATTACGAATTATACTAGTCTCAATAAACTTTCGTTTTCCAGACATACCTTTTTTACAAATGGACCAAGTATTAAACAATTGAATACAAAATGGAGCAAATCGCATGAACTTCCTTTTACTTGTAAATAACTTATGGATGATACTAGATTGACAATATGACCCACGACATATACGAAATCACGTGAATTACGAGAGAAACTATGATCGATCATTTCTCCTTTACATTGAACTAGTACCAGTTCCTCTGTCCAAATGAGTCCCGACAAAATGATTTCGATGTGTCATTACGAAGGAGTAAATTTATATGGTTTTCGGTGAAATTTCTAGTAATTGAACCAATTTTCGACATTCTTTTTACTTACGGAGAGAAAAATAACGAATAAAAACTTATAAAAGTCATCATTACTAATCTTCGACTTTTGTTGATTTACCAACTTGTATATATTAAACGAAGAATGTCTCGTACAAAGTAGAATACTGAGGGTTTTGATTAATGGTATGATCTAAATAGATAATTAAAGGTTTTCTTTCATTTATGACAATACCACTCTCAGGTATTTATGGTTGGATGAACCAGGATTTCCTCGACCAGAGGTTAGATACTTCGTGAAGTATCAGTAATGGTTAAGTCCTCGGTTCTTCAAAAGTTCGTGACTGAGAGATCTGACGAAGATTCGAGGGAGCGTCTAAGGGGTCTGTTGAGTCCCAGAAGAAAAGAGGATCTAAGTGATTCTTGGTAAAACGAAAAAGGATTACAAAAATTGGTAGGTAAATGTAAAGGTATCAGAGTGTTAATTAAATAATTTCAGTGCTGAGATCTAAATAATACACCAACAACTACCCACAGAAATAAAATGGACATAATAACTGACTAAATAACTAACTAATTGAATTGTGTGTTGATAACTCTCACTTGGTGCACATTCTGAGATTAGACCTACAGGATCCTACTTTATTCTACTGACAATTAACTACGAACTGAAGTTCTCCCAATCAACGATAGATTACTCGTTCTATTCGTATCCTTCTTGTTTGATATTAAGTATGGTCTTAAACTAATTCTATGTACATTACCCTCTTTGTTCACTAATTGAAAAAGAATTCCCTTGTTTAGTATAGTAAAGAACCGAGCTTTGGAAATCACTAAGAGGTAATACGGATCCGAATGTGTCAGACATAGGTTGTAAGTAAATAAGTTACTACTAAATTAAAATTGGTAAGGTTGGAATAGATTAGTGATCGGAGGTCATGAGTTATGTGGGAATTATATAAGTAATATTAGGACTATTTTGATGGAGAAGGTCTTTCACAAGGAACTGGTCCGGGTAGATTTTACGAAAGAAAGAGAACCGTTGGACACGTTAAATTATATTAGCAAATTATGTAACCTAATTATTTACGAAGGGGTGGGGGGTTATGAATTCACGTTAAGTTTGGAGGATCTTTCACTAGTTTAGATATAAAGAAAGAGACATCATCGAGTACAATTTATACTATTTGTCGGTCATTTATAAACCACTAACTAGATAGAGTCTGTAGTCTCTCGGACAAACTAAGTGACAAAAATGGAAACGACTCTCCAAGGGACATCTTCCTCAGAAGAAACTCATACTAATACAACAACTTCGATTTTACGTCATTATAAATAATAGATAAAATTACCAAACATATACATAAAAAAAGATTAAACCGACATCATAGAAAAATTCTAGTTTAAAAATGGTTACTCTAATGTAACAGTAACTTTTATTCTTTATTTTAAGTTAAATGGTCGTTGAATAGTATTTTATGGTTAATTACACACTTTTCTCGAACCGATCCTTTTTTTTTATTGATTTGTTTTGTATATAAGTTGCGTCACATTGTATGTATGACATGTAACAATATAAACGTGTATATGGTTCTTATATCGAACTATTTATTGTGTCTAGTTCTTTGTCGTATAAGGGTCATGAAGTTTTCAAGGGAAGATGAAGGGACATAACAGTATCCAAAAGGTTTTATAAAAAAAAAGGTTAAACGTAAGTGAACTAGTCATACGTTTAAGGGTCAAGAAGGTAAAGATGTCATGGGGAATCAAAACAGTTAGATAAATTGAAACCGATAAGATTTACAAAGTTCCTCACACATTACAACAGTACAAAATAACATGCTAAGGACCATTGATTGCTCTGATCGCACAAAAGGAAACAAATGACCGGTAACCATATAGGAGAAAATACTTTACAGATTTTGAAAACGAGTAAAAAGTTAAGTCAAGAAGTATATGAACCGTATTCACAGTGAACAAATATTTACAAAGTCTGTGATAAAAGAGGATAGACACCGATTGGAGAATTTGAGAGAACTTCCAAAGAAGACTCTATGTCTTAAAGAATCAAAATTAAATACTAATTACCAAAAAATCAAGACAAATCTTTTAGAAACGGATGACGTTTCTAAACTTCTGTTAAAGAAAGATCTTTAACGTAATAAAAGATCTTCGGAATTAGACCGTGGTAATTGTAAATCTAATTATTAGGCAGACCTTAACTAAAAACATATACCAGAATCAATCCTCAGTTGTAAGCCAACTAAGGTACACGAGTAGGTTAATTGAGTACTAGTGGATGACTTTTCAGGTAGAAAAGGGTCTTAGTGAAAAACGTCATGGTCGAAACAGTACAGTCAAGTCAAGTCAGTGAGTCATCACAGACTGAGGAACGCTGGGCTACTTAGCGTCGTACGGTCGGGAGGGACAGGTAGTGGTTGAGGGGCTCAAATGGGTTTGAGTACAGGTAACTCAGCCACTACGGTAGATCGGTAGAGTAGAAGACAGTAGGGGAAGAGGAGGACGGGTGTTAGGGAGGGTCGTAGTCCCAGAAAAGGTTACTCAGTTGAGAAGCGTACTCCACCGGTTTCATAACCTCAAAGTCGAAGTTGTAGTCAGGAAGGTTACTTGTGGGTCCTGACTAGAGGAAATCTTACCTGACCAACCTAGAAGAACGTCAGGTTCCCTGAGAGTTCTTAGAAGAGGTTGTGGTGTCAAGTTTTCGTAGTTAAGAAGCCACGAGTCGAAAGAAGTGTCAGGTTAAGAGTGTAGGTATGTACTGATGACCTTTTTGGTATTGGAACTGATCTACCTGGAAACAACCGTTTGATTACAGAGACGAAAAGTTATACGATAGATCTAACCCGTATTGAAAGGAAGGTTCCTCATTCGTTCACAGGAATTTACGGACCCACAAAAAGACCTAAAAGAGAAAACAAGATCAAGACGTTAAAGACAAGACCTGGAAGAGATGGGAAAACGATTATGATGTAACAGAATTAATCGTATCGAAATAACGTGTTGAAACCCCGAAGGGACCACCAAGTCCTCATTTCTTAGACGGACGTTTCGTCCTCACGTCCTCTGAGTTTAAACTAGGGACCCAGTCCTACTAGGGGACGTCTTCCTTTACCGTTGGGTGATGTCATAAGAACAGAACTTTTAGGGTACCTGGTTCCTCGGATCTTCCCATCAGGTAACCCAGGGTTTCTCAACCTGTTCTGGATCGTTGATGTTGTCGTTGTAATATCTTGATTTTTAGAAGGTGGAAATAAGAATAAATTTTAATAGAGTCAATAAGAACCAACAAATCTAATTCACATATGCAAAGGTATTTTATATTAGACTCCTGGAAAATAACTTCCCCCAACGTCACTAGTTAAACCTCTCTTCAGAACAAATTAAATTCAGAACAAATTAAAAAGGCTTTTTACGATATAGTAGAAACATATCTCAAACACGATCAAAAACTTTAATGTAAATAACAATCTATAAAGTACAAATTGTAACAGTAACATTTACACTAAAGAATTTAAATAAAATATGTTTAAACAACGACAATATATTTGTATTTCAACGAAACTTTATATTGTGACCGGAACATAGATCACTGAAACGATTTACGTTAATAATTAAGGTTTTCTTACGGTACAATTAACGTAATTGAGGATTTGAGAACTAATCCTCAGTCCGGTTACTTCTTCCGTTTTATGTACAGTCCTAAAAAAGACTTCCAAGAACCCTATTTTTTGTACCTTGTGTTTCCGTTTCTGACTTCATTCATTGTCCATTCGTCAAAACAAACAACAACACCAAATCAGTGATTCAGGACAGGATGAGAAAACGTTGGGGTACCTGACATCGGATGGTCCGAAGAGACAGGTACCCTAAAGGGTCCGTTCCTATGATCGCACCCAACGGTAAAGGAAGAGGTCCCCTAGAAGGACCGGATCCCTAGCTTGAATGTAAAGAACGTAACCGTCCTCCTAAGAAATGGTGACTCGGTGGTCCCTTCGGTTCCTCAGAATCCTTCAGAAAATTTTTTCCTTTCTTTAATCTACTTAACCTTGTTTCGGAATTGTATTCGTGTTAAACCTCGACCTACTTAAAGTAAAGTATTATTTCTGGACTAATTAGATAAACCCTTTCGAACTTCAACCTTTTGAAAGTGTCTCGATCTTGAACCTCTACACGAAAGAACCTTCAAAATAATTGTTTACCGGTCCGTTTTCCAAAATAAGGTTGACAGAACTTAGTGTAGACGTAGAGTAGACCATATTAGATTCGGAGACATAAACAGACAGAAAGTGTTGTACATATGGTCTATTAAATCTAATGTCACTTTCTTAATTATATTCGGTACAAAAGAGAGTACGGTCTATGAAACTTACTTAGTAGTGTATGTAATATAGGTAAGGAAATTATTCGAGTTTTAGGAGGTACTATCTACACTAATAAGATTCGAATATTTGTGTCATATAAACAACCTCGAGAGAACAAGTTTCTTTCTCTTTTGAACAAACTTTTGCAAATTCGTCTTTCGAATTAAACATCCCTCTTCATACGGTCCAACATCTTCCTGTACCGTTGGGTGAGGTCACAAGAACGGACCTTTTAGGGTGCCTCCTGTCTCCTCGGACCACATAAGGTACCCCAGCGTTTCTCGACCTGTGCTGACTTCACTGTCGCACGTACGTGTGTGGATACGGTCCAATAGAGTCTTATTTGGTAGACACTCTGACGTCGACCCGAAACGTCTGTCGACCTATCTGAATCTAGAGTTCCGGTAGTCCTATGACAGATAGTAGTGAAAAGACAAACACCTGAATCAAAAGGAGGGGGAGACAAAGAAAGAGGATAAATAAAGACCAAAAGAGAGGTATTACCTTTGTGACAACGATTACTGAGGACTCGAAATATAGAAAGTCGGATTGATGACAATGAGTTTTTTTTTTTTTTTTTTTTTTTTTTTTTTTTTTTTTTTTTTTTTTTTCTTTCTTTCTTTCTTTCTTTCTTTCTTTTACGGACCCTTCTCTAAGTAATCAAGTCAAACCCGGTCCATGAGTGTCCACTGTACACCGTCCTTGTATGTGATAATACACTTCATATACTTTAGTCGTGATAGAAGAATTCTTATCGTTAAAGTAGTAAGTTAGATTACTAATATCGATTATCATTATTATTATATTAACTCACGGATGATACACGGTTCGTAACAAGATTCGTGAAATGTCTACAAATGAGTAAAGGTAAACGTTGTCGGGATTTTCAATTTACGATATTAGTAGAAGTAAAATGTCAAATCCTTTCATTTCGTACTCCTTAAATTGATTGAACGGGTACTAGTATATAATTCACATTCATGGTCCTAAAACTAGGTTCATAAGTCCGAGGTCCCAGATAATGTTGTATATCATTACCTCTCGTAATATCTTTTAACCCCCTTTCTATGAATTTCACAATCCAGTCCTCGTATACGGTGTATGAGTCAGGGTGACAACAGATAACGTAGTTATACAACCGTTCCTTTACCTCCGGGTCTCTCCTCCTATTCTTTGGATATATACTGGTGTGTCGGTCATTTGCTGTCCTGACTCTGACCTTGAGTTGATACAGGGACAGGTAATATAGTACGAGGGATCATTTAGTGACCAAACACCCCTTCTTACTATTTCAAGTATAAGATGATGTTATTTATGGCGAAGAACACACATCTCGTAAGAAGATCCATGATTATTGATACCTTAATGTTCTGAACCAAAAACAAAAGATAAACCTTCATTTTTATAATATACGTAAAACTTACATATGAGATAATTCAATTCGTAGACAATTCTCTTTACGTGACCGATAATGAACAATCCATCTTTACGGTAGACACACAGAGGGAGCATGTACGAGTCAGCGAAGTTAGTGCAGGGTGACAAACGCTTAGACACCTGACATCAGACGGTCCGAGGAGACAAGTACCCCTAAGAGGTCCGTTCTTATGACCTTACCCAACGGTACGGGAAGAGGTCCCCTAGAAGAGTTGGGTCCCTAGCTTAGTCGCAGAATACACAGAGGACATACCGTCCGTCTGAGAAATGGTGACTCTGTGACTCCTTCGGGTGCACAAAGGGAGTCTTTACTAATATACACACATCCCCACAGACAAACATTTGCGGGGGAAGACTGACAACTGTACTTTTGTCCGATACTCTATGAAAATGAAACAACTCTTGACTACTCCCGAAGAATCTAAAGAGTCTAAGAATTGACTCCCCCTCCGGTCCTCTCGACCTATAAAGGACACCTAAGTGATAACATAGGACCTGATTCATTTTCACTTTAACAAGAAAACGTAGATTCATTTTGCCCCTTTTCACTTAAACATACATTTCAAATTACGACGTTGTAGTTTTTGTTCTGGTTTAGAATTTTATTCGGACCGTGTATCGACTATGTACGCGATGGAACTACGAATTGAAGAATCCAACATTTGCGGAACACCCTACTCTTATACAATTAATACAAAAAGACACCAAAATGATACTACACATATCTATACCTATAGAAAAGTAAATATGCCGTCCACTAAAGAACCTTAAGAACCAAGACACTTAACTACAAAGAGGAATCAAGATCCCTAATTCATGTGGAAAATAATTACGGAAATAAAGTAAAAGAGACTGGATAGGAAGACAAGTGATATAAAAGACAGAGGGATACGACGTGAAAGTAAAGAAACAGACAAAGAAATGAAAGAATCATTAAAAAATAATAGATAAAAAAGCCAAGTACTTAAGAGAGAAATCGATACAGATTGGAATACGTTTTGGATAAGTAAGTCAATTAAAGTTAAGACCCCCCCCCGACTTTAACCCCGGACCAAATAGTCGTAAAGTTTAAAACTTAAGACCCGAAACTGTCGAGGTTATTAGACGTTTTCACGACAAGACAATACTACTAGAGGGGGTCCGAGTCGTTAATTGTTTATTGGAGTCCTATTTCTTTGAAACTCATTAGCCGACTAGAAGACAAAGAGTCAAGGGATCCTAAAATAGTCTTTTAACAAGTGAGAGAACAATCAAAAACAACAAGACTTCTTTAATTTAATTTCTTGGTAACCAAAGGAGTTACTCTCTCTACTACGATTAATGACTCAAGAAGGGACAAATTTTACCTCCAGAGTTGTAAACAGAAACTACTCAAGTAAAATTCAACTCATTGACTTACTTATTTTAGTCAATTACAAATATTGTATTTGTTAGAATTAATCGTTATAAGACGATTCGTTATAACGATTCGTCTTAATCGTCATAAGATTGACACCGAAGGCTTCCCAAGTCGTTATTATTGAACTATACAGTAAAAATGAAGTACCTTTAACGACTAAGATGAGACACTCAACAGTGTAACGGTTCATATATATCCAGAAATCTCCACCGACACTACGAGGAATTTTTTGTGAACGAAGAACCTTCTTTTCAACACTGGTTGGATCTGTCGTATAAGTTTTCGTCTCTACAATGAAACGGTCGTTTCCAGACAGATCAGTTTCGATACCAAAAAGTCCTAAGTACATACCTACAGTCTCAACCTGACACTTCTTTCGACTCACTGCTTCTTAACTACGAAAACTTGACACCACCACCTCTTCTGAGAACTCTCAGCGAACCTGACGTTCCTCTAGTTTTTCTTTAGTTAGAACTTATAAGTAACCTTCCTGACTACGACTTCTACTTTGAGGTTATGAGACCGGTGGACTAAACTTCTTGACTAAGTAACCTTTTCTGGGACTACGACCCTTTCTAACTTCCGCCCTCCTCTTCCTCTACCTACTGTCTACTCTACCAACCTACCGTAGTGGCTGAGTTACCTGTACTCAAACTCATTTGAGGTCCTCGACCACAACCTGTCCCTCCGGACCGTACGACATCAGGTACCCCAACGTTCCTCAGGTTGTGCTGACTCGTTGACTTGACTTGAATACCACGAGGAAACTGTAAAGAACACTCTTAACACTAATCTACCCCGATACGTCTATTTCTCAAATGAAGTCACTCGAAGGTACCGGAGTTCAGGTCTCCTGATACCACTTTCCACTAGTCCTGTAATTGCTAATCTCAAAAATAATCCATCTATTTCTTTCCAAATATTCCAACCTTACGATAAATTGAAGAGATAAGTTCATCACCGAGAGAGTTGACCAAACATTAACTTAGAAAACAAGACCCTTTAAACTCTCAGAAGTCTTATTGGAACTAACACACCCACGATTCAACGAAGTCAGTACAGACTGAGACACGTTGGGACTTCTGACGTCGGACGATCAGAGGAGACAGACACCCTAAGAGGTCCTTTCTTATAACCTGACCCAAAGGTACGGGAAGAGGTCATCATATTTGAATGGTGATATTAATGAAAAAGAAGCTTGGTTACCTAACGTCACCCAAGAAATAAGATACTCATTGTTACCTTTTGTATTTTTCTTGTCAATGATACACGGTCTTAGAAAAGATTTTAGAAATGTAAATAATTTGTCAAAATAGAAGTATCCTTGTATATTCCTCTACTCTATTTCTATTCACTATTTTAACGTGTTGGTCTGTCATTGTCTCTTATCTAGGGTCTGTTAGAAATAGATCTCAGGTTCGAGATAGACAAGATAGTATTATCGTATTAGGATTGGACTGGAGGGAGAACTCTTTTGTTATACGTCCAGTCCTTCGTTGTCAATCTTGACCTGTACCTTGTTGTCCGACCAAGGTTTATCCTTTTCCTCATGCAGTTCCGACATATAACAGTGGGACGAATAAATTGAATATACGTCTCATGGAGTACTCTTTACGACCCGACCTTCTTTGATTCGACCTTAGTTCTAACGGTCCTCTTTATAGTTATTGGAGTCTATACCTCTACTGTGGTGGGAATACCATCTTTCACTTCTCCTTGATTTTTCGGAGAACTACTTTCACTTTCTCCTCTCACTTTTTCAACCGAATTTTGAGTTGTAAGTCTTTTGCTTCTAGTACCGTAGGTTCGTTGTGAAGTACTCTTTTTCTACCCCTTTGTCACCTTTGTCACAGTCTGAAATAAAACCCCCCGAGGTTTTAGTGACGTCTACCACTGACGTGGGTACTTTACTTTTCTGCGAATGAGGAACCTTCTTTTCAATACTGGTTGGATCTATCGTATAAGTTTTCGTCTCTGTAATGAAACAGTTGTTTCTAGACAGCTCAGTTCCGATACCAAAAAGGTCACCAGTACATATCTATACTCTCAACCTGACACTTCTTCCCGTGGTTTTTTAACTACGAAAACTTGACACCACAACCTCTTCTGAGAACTCTCAGGAAACCTGACGTTCCTCTAGGTTGGACAGGCAAGATTTCCTCTAGTCAGGACCTACAAGTTACCTTCCTGACTACAACTTCGACTTTGAGGTTATGAAACCGGTGGAGTACGCTTCTCAACTGAGTAACCTTTTCTGAGACTACGACCCTCCCTAACCCCGGTCCTCCTCTTCCCCTACTGTCTCCTACTCTACCGACCTACCGTAGTGACTGAGTTACCTGTACTCAGACTCACTTGAGGCCCTCAACCACTACCTGTCCCTCCGGACCGCACGACATTAAGTACCCCAGCGTCCAGTCTGTGCTGACTCGGTGACTTGAGTTGACTTATTGTTCTTTGTGGTAAGTCTGTGAATCCTTGTGTTAGAGAACGGACCCTCTTTACTTCTAATACTGAGAGATGATGTAGAGGTCAAAACCCGAAGGGACCACTGAGTCGCTTTTTCTTTGCCGGACGTTGTATCCTCTGAGTCCAAACTAGAGACCCAGTCCTTCTAGGGGACCTCTTCCTTTACCGTCGGGTGAGGTCAAAAGAACGGACCTCTTAGGCTATGTGTCTCCTCGGACCACCGATGTCAGACACCACAGGGTTCTCAGGCTGTATTGAATCACTGATTTAGTCGTGGTGGTCCAGAGGTCAAAATTTCGACCTTCTATTTTTATTTCTTTCCTCCTTAAACTTTCTTTTTATTTCTCTTGACACAACCTTCAATCAACAGTCTATTCGTTACTTTACTAAAAAGGTCCTCGGATTTCGTTCACAGTGTCGACACAAAATTTAACCATAAAAGTGATGTCAACAAGTATACAGATATATTCTTGTCACAGTTTATTTTCGATATCTTAGTGAGTAAAAATGTTCCACTGATGACACATATTCGTGAAGACGACCTAGATACTAAATGTGTAGAAAGTTAGTGTCTATTTATGTCTCGTCGAGCTACATCGGTTCTTAACAGAGAAGTGCACCGAGAGACGGTTTTGTGTGAGTCGAGGGGATGAGACAGACGAGAGGTGTAACGACGGGCGGGTATCTCTTATACTCCCGAAACACCGGAAAACCAAGAAGATCGCCTTTTAAAATGTCTGATTCTTCTCTCTTTCAATCGTGTTTCCCCTACTAAACGTTTACCTGTGGTAAGGCACAGATTCCGGGAGTCTAATATTTTTCGTCGTCTGGGGACACCACACTTTGACGATCGAAGTATGGTATTTACCTTTAACAAAAATCTTGGATTTCCCCAACATTACTGACTCGTGGTTATGACAAACAGAAATAGGAAGTATTTTTTACCATTTTCCTTTACTAAGGTTTGGTCGGTTCCTTACTAAAACTTTTCGAGTTACGGTGTAGTTTCCCGTGGTGTATTTCGCTTGTCACAGTAGAGTAACGACTCTTACTTTTTAGGTGACTTTGAAACATTCTTATACACACAGAGACACAGATATAGAAACTGTATTAATTCCGGATCAGGTACATATTGTACTACTCTCTGTTTTAAAAAGAGTATCAGTCACACTTACTAATACCAATATAGACAAATTTTCTATTAGATTTTACAAGTTATGAAAAGAAAGAAAGAAAAAAATTGGACCCAAGTCCCTTCAAAATATAACAGGATTAGACTTAAAAAAGACTAACTATATACTTCCTAGGTTTTAATGGGACCTCATTATCTAAGTCACTGACAAATATTTGTACTGTGTAATGAAAAGATCCGTCTTCTCCGGAAGTTCACAAGGATTTCCTCGATTTTTTGTGTGTGTCTCAGAGACTATACATGTATAAAACCGGTCCAGTGTGACGAACACCTTAGAATCAAGGGAATGGTTTCTAATTGGACCCGGTGTCGTCACTTTTACATCTTAGGATTGATGACCTGTAGATCCCTTAAGGGTTGATACTATAAAATAATAATAGGAATGAATTCTGATAGGAATGAAAGTTTGACTATCTACGAAAAGGGGATTTTGACAGTGAATTTACCCCCAATCTAAGTTAATCCAATTACTTTAAGTTGTAGATATTCTGAAGAGGATAATCATCGAAGTCCTCTACTGTAAACTTACATTGAAAACATTAAATAATGTTACCCACCCTATTTATACCACAATCGAAGTAAAATCCACTGTAAATCTATTGAACTTACGTATAACCCAGAAATTTAAAAAAAAACTACATAGTAATTTTTATATTCATTCAAACTATACAAGAACACAGTCAACTCAATCTGACCCAATACGACACCATTGTGTTTTAGGACTCTGGATGACCGAAAATCGGTGTTTCTAAATGTAGAGTCCATGTACCAGTCCTGAACTGACTTCTTGGACCAAGTACGTAGGAGTGCGGCCCTGGGTCCGACTACCCCGTCTGGGAGAAAACTTCCACCACCAAACGATCACGTCCTCCCTTTTAAGATGTGATCAAGAAGTTCGAAGGCGGACTTCCACTGTGTGTAGTGAGGGTGTCGTCCAGTGCACCCCTCTCTCGTTCGAGTTAGGATGGTATGTGAGACTTCCTCTTCGTCTTTATAAATCACTTAACGTGATTACTAGTGGTATTAGAGGTCAGGGAGCTTTATCATTTTTGACTATTTCGTTTAGGCCATACATTTAGTCGTGTAGTCCCTTTCGATATGCCCCCTGTTTGTCAAAGTAGGATTCAAAAGAGTCGAGGGAAGACGCCGTTTGGAGGAATGTTCAATGATGATGTGAGTGACAGAAGTTGACTAAGTAAGGATAAGAGAGTCGCTGGGTGACCTAGAATAATAAAAGGATCAGTGTCTTTTCGGTTCAGTGGAAAGGAAAACTTAGAAAGGGATATACGGGTGAAACATGAATTTCTGTAGTCGAAATAAAAGTAAGTCGCATTCGAAGATCCTGGGTGTCCTCTTGGGAGTTACTGGAGTTAGTAAGACAAGTCAACTAAACCCCTTTACATACGTACCATAACTATGAAACCTATGATTTCTACCTTTAGAAGAGATTTACCCCGACTATAATAGCGTCTGTCGAACTATTATCCACTATATCTATGTCTCATTGACAACTTCATAATTTTTCGAACCCCACAATTCTTAACTTGATTCGAAAACAAGATTTCAGTGATTTTACGTCATCGAACTTTTCAGAAACATTGTTAAAAGTACTTCTTTTAGTAGGGTCCATATAAATTTTTTTATCATACATTTTGTGGAGAATGAAATGAACTATGTTGACGGAAGTAAGAGGGGGTGACGGGGAGGAAAAGAAAAAGAAGGAAGGAAGAGACATGGAAGGAACAAAAGAGGGAAAGTAAGATTTGAAGAGTGTGACTTTAAAGTCCTCTATTTGAAAGAACCTTAACTTTTTTCTTATTCGAGCATGTCATAAAATTTTATGAGGAAACAGAGAAACTATTAAAAATGAAAAAGAAAGTTTACGAAGACAAGATCAGGAAGAATAAGAGACAACTAGAAACTAAAACTCTTAAGTCATTGCTAGAGAATGTAAAAATCGACAAAACGTGAACGGTCTATTTACAAAGAAACTAAAATTTTTTACCACGTAAAATTTTACAAAATTTCAGTATAAATCTTTGAGGTCTTATATATAATTATTAATAAAGTGAATTTTCCAAGACCGATTCCTGTACCTTCGTTGGATCTACAGGCAGTCGTCTACTTACCTATTCTTTCGACACCATGTATATGTGTTACCTCATAATGAGTCGGTAATTTTTCTTATGTAAACTTAGTCAAGATTACTCAACCTACTTTGACCTCGGTTAATATGTCTCACTTCATTCGGTCTTTCTTTTTGTGGTTATATCATATGATTGTGTATATGTACCTTAAATCTTTCTACCATTTCTATTGGGACATACACTCTGTCGTTTTCTCTATCTCTATATGTCTTGTCAGAAAACCTGAGACACCCTCTCCCTCTCCCACCCCACTAAACCCTCTTACCGTAACTTTGTACATATTATCGTATATTCTTTGCTTAGTGGTCGGGTCCAAGCTACGTCCTATGTCCTACGAACCCCGACCACGTGACCCTACTGGGTCTCCCTACCATACCCCTCCCGCCAAGTCCTAACCCTTGTGCACATGTGTGCACCGTCTAAGTACAACTACATACCGTTTTGTTTACGTTATAACATTTCATTAATCGGAGATTAATTTTATTTATTTAAATTTAATTTTTTTTCCAAGACCGATTTATCTTTTTATATATTTTTCTTTGTTGTGTGAGAATGTTGACATCGTTTCTGATATAAAAAAATGTCGTTCCTTTCACGAGAGTAAAGATCCCGTACATTCTATAATCGGATAACATAGACTCCTAATGACACAGGTGACCTCATACGACAACTCTTAGAAGTCATGAGGTAGAAAGATCGAATAAAAACACAAATCTGAGTAAATCTGTAGTAATTTCTTGTTTGTACAAAGGAGAAAATCCTGTTTCCGTTAGTTCGACTAGACTTCGAACTAAAAAGTACTGGTACTCTAGTTCATCTCGTTTTTGGTTTACATTAATTCGAGGATCGAGAGTCATGTACCCAGAAACACTAAGAAATTAACCTAGCTAGGTTTCCGTTTATATAAAACAACTTTGTATGTCACATCTTGATTTAATTTATCTACATTTAGAGTAACTCCTGTCGTTGGAGGTACCTTTTGACCGAGGAGTGTCTCCTAGTGGACTCTCAAGTCACGATTCAACTAAGTCAGCACAGATTGAGATACACTAGGATGTCTGACATATCGGATGACCCGAAGAAACAGGCACCCTAAGAGGTCCGTTCTTATGACCTCGCCGAACGGTAAACGAAGAGGTCCCCTAGAAGGGTTGGGTTCATGACTTGGACGTAGAGAAGGTAAATGACGTAACCGTCCGTCCACGAAATTTAAATCACGGTGGACCCTTCATAATTTAGAGACGTTAAAAATAGGAACTATACACACAGATCAAATATTTTTGTTCCAGTTGGACACCTAATTAAGTAAATAAACAAGATGTTTATAATTCGGAGATATAATCAAAACATAACCACGATGTCATCATCTATATTACCGGTAGACTTATATGTCTTCTTGATATGTTTTTTTTCAGTACTGGGTCTATTGGTACACCACACTAGTGAGTGGATCTCGGTCTGTGGGACCTTATACCTCAGTTCACCCGGAATCCTTCGTAGTGATGTTTATTTCAATCACCTCCACTATCTTAAGGTCAACTCGATAAAGTTTAGGATTTTCTACTACGACACTTTCACGACGTGAGTTATACAGTCGTTGAAACCTTTTGAGTCGTCCCCAGTGTCCTGACCTTTTACAGTCAAAAGTAAGGTTAGGGTTTCTTTCCGTTACGGTTTCTTATAAGTTTGATGGTGTGTTAACGTGAGTAGAGTGTACGATCATTTCATTACGAGTTTTAAGAGGTTCGGTCCGGAGTTGTCATACACTTAACTCTTGAAGGTCTACAAGTTCGACCTAAATCTTTTCCGTCTCCTTGGTCTCTAGTTTAACGGTTGTAGACGACCTAGTCACTTTTTCGTTCTCTCAAGGTCTTTTGGTAGATAAAGACGAAATAACTGAACGGTTTCGGAAACTGACACACCTAGTGTTGTTTGAGACCTTTTAAGAAGTTCTCTACTCTTATGGACTGGTGAACTGGACGGAGGACTCTTTAGACATAGGTCTAGTTCTTCTTTGTCAATCTTGACCTGTACCTTGTTGACTGACCAAGGTTTTCTCATGCAGTTCCGACATATAACAGTGGGACGAATAAATTGAATGTACGTCGTATTACGACCCGAACTACTTCGTGTTCGACCTTAGTTCTCACAGACCTTTTTATAGTCATTAGAGTCTATACGTCTACTGTGGAGGGAATAACGTCTTTCACTTCTTCTTGATTTCTCGGAGCACTACTTTCAGTTTCTCCTCTCACTTTTTCACCGTATTCTGAATTGTAAGTCTTTTGATTCTAGTACCGTAGACCAGGGTAGTGAAGAACCGTTTATATACCCCTTTGTTACGTTTGTCACTCTCTGCAATAAAACTCCCCGAGGTTTTAGTGACGTCTACCACTCACGTTGGTACTACAATTTTCTGTAAACGACAAACCTTCTTTTCGATATTGGTTGGATCTGTCGTATAATTTTTCGTCTCCGTAATGAAATGGTTGTTTCTAGGTAGATCAGTTTCGATACCAAAAAGGTTACCAGTACATACTTACACTCTCAACCTGATATTTCTTTCGACTCGTGGCTTCTTAACTACGAAAACTTGACACCACAACCTCTTCTGAGAACTCTCAGGGAAGCTGACGTTCTTCGAGGTTGGTCAAGTAGAATTACCTTTAGTTAGGACTTATAAGTAACCTTCTTAACTACGACTTCTACTTTGAGGTTATGAAACGGGTGGACTACACTTCTTGATTGAGTGATCTTTTCTGGGACTACGACCCTTTCTAACTTCCGCCCTCCTCTTCCCCTACTGTCTCCTACTCTACCGACCTACCGTAGTGACTGGACTACCTGTACTCAAACTTGTTCGAGGCCTTCAGCCGCAACCTGTCCCTTCGGACGACACGACGTCAGGTACTCCAACGTTTCTCAACCTATACTTACACATTGACTTGAATTATTTGATGACGGTGTTGTTAAACGGTCTTTACATCTCTGAATTTTGTTGTGTTTATACACTAGAACGTCGAGTTATTCTGACTTCAGACTGTGACCAGTAAGACTCGATTTTGGTTCCCCAGTCGTTCTTACACGAGGAAAGACGTCTGATGTCGAAAAAGGTCTATAAGGTCCGATAACATAAGGAACTGAAAACTGGGAAAGGAAGGAAGTCTTAGTTTCTCTACACCGAAGAGGAAATTTGGGGGGGGGGGAAAAAAAAAGTGCAGACATGGGAACCGGTTGAGGACCTTTACAAGAAGTGAGAATTCTAAGTACACTAATGTGACCCAGGTCGACCTATTAGGTCTTACGGGAGGAGTAGAGTCACAGGTGTGTGGATTAGTGTAGACCTTTCAGACAAAGTAGTACATTCAATGGTGTCATGTTTTACTAGGTAGTCACTCCTAACGTCCCGCCAGTAAATCCATTGTATGGTAGTTACCTGTCCCAGTGTATCTTGTCATACTCATTTTCTATACCAACTCTCTGTCCGTATGGACCCAAGGTTTAGATCTGAATAATGAATTGACTCTTGTTACACCTTAGAGTGGATTAGAAGTCAAGTCAAGTCAGCGAGTCAGCACAGGCTGAGAAACACTGGGGTACTTAACGTCGTGCGGTCCAGAGGGACAGGTAGTGGTTGAGGGCCTCAAGTGAGTTTGAGTACAGGTAGCTCAGCCACTACAGTAGGACAGTAGAGTAGGAGACAACAGGGGAAGAGGAGGACGGGAGTTAGGGAGGGTCGTAGTCTCAGAAAAGGTTACTCAGTCGAGAAGCGTACTCCACCGGTTTCATGACCTCAAAGTCGAAATCGTAGTAAGGAAGGTTTCTTTAGGGTCCCGACTAGAGGAAGTCTTACCTGACCAACCTAGAGGAACGTCAGGTTCCCTGAGAGTTCTCAGAAGAGGTTGTGGTGTCAAGTTTTCGTAGTCAAGAAGTCACGAGTCGAAAGAAGTGTCAGGTTGAGAGTGTAGGCATGTACTGATGACCTTTTTGGTATCGGAACTGATCTGCCTGGAAACAACTGTTTCATTACAGAGACGAAAACTTATACGATAGATCCAACCAGTATTGAAAGGAAGGTTCCTCATTCGCAGAAAATTAAAGTACCGACGTTAGTGGCAGACGTCACTAAAGTCCGGAGTTAAAGACGTTGACACTTTACCCCATATTATTAATCCTTAATTTACTGTAACGTATACGTTTTGAGTGTTATGAATCCTTCTCTCACTCACGAGTTCTTTATAGTAAAGAGAAGAGAATTCTATCATGTAGAAACATATGTAAACCTTTGTATTGATGTTCCAGTTTGTTGTCTCGACAAAAATCAACCACAGTTAAATCTTTGTATTTCTTTTAGAGAGATTGATATTAAATAGAAGATAGTGCAAAGGACTTTGAAGTATTGATCTTTGTATAATAAAACCAAATACACCCAACGAAAGGTTCGTACGAGTAATTTATATATCGGTAATAGTTCTTTCTACCTCGTACTCGACAATGTTCATTAACGGTGACACTACACTTAAACAAACAGTTTCCTCAGACAAACTCTTTTTTCAACCCCCAATAAAAAGTTTTAAACGAAACTCACTTTATTTTTTCACTTTTATCACAATTCACTGTCATGTAGAAGGTTCTTCTTGTCTATGTCAAGTCCACGGATTCAACCGACGTGAACTCGGGGGGGAAAACACGTCTCCCATGTATTAACTCCTTTTTTCATGTTTACTCTTTTGGTCTCCTTAAACTCAAGTACAGAGGGGTGTCGAGACACATAGATCCCTACCGGAAAATCTGTAGTAGATAACCCCCTATGGTTTCTTACGACTTTTTATTAAAATTTAATAATTTGAATTTTAATAAATTTATTAATTTTAACATTGTATTCAATGTTCAAACCCATGTTTGAGTATAAAGGTAAGTTCTTATAATGAAGATGATATTTACTTATAACTCAAACTTACATAGTAGGTGTATCCCAAATCTCGGTCTGTCTAAAGACTTCCAAATGAAGAACCCCCTCTTCCTTTGGGACGATCTGACTCCGTTACTGAAGGGAGAAACACTCCTACCTTCGACTCACTCGTCTCCTCGTCTTCGTTCGACCGACCCAGGGTCCCTCTCCCACGTAATCCTTAGTCCGTTACCGAGTTCTCAAGTAATACCTTCTGATTCTACTCCTACACTCAGGGGCTCTAACGTAATTCTGGATCTCGAGTCAAGACTTCGACCCGTCCGTCCAACGAACATAACACTGTTTCCTGTTTCAATTTAGTCTGTAACCTCAAAGTAAGTTAATCCCTTCTCTTCCGACTCAATTTACAGATTCTGACCCCAGTACAAACTATCGTCAAGAATATAATAGTCTTCTATTCGGAGAGTGTTCCCTTCTACCACTCGTTCACATTGTGTTTTCTGATGTCCAATGTAATTCTAACACCCGTTTACTTACTCCAATGTGATTGATCAGTGTCATCGTCCAAAACCTGGTGACCCCCAACCCTATGTCCGGCACTGTATACAACTCCTTATTCACGATTCTATTCCCGGTCACCTCTCCTCAAAAGAACCCCTTCTCCGTCATACTTCCCCTCGATTCACACCCGAGATCTAATTACCGGGTTCTAGAGTCTAGAGAGTCAAGGAACCGACGTTATACCTGTATTTTATTATAGGTGGAATTTCACAACACTACTTCAATTTTCCTCTATTACGGACGTCTCGTGAATCACGTAACTGACTGTCTCATTCGTGAGTCAAGTAAAATCCAAAAATAGTAAATAGAACCACAACTTCGGTGTCTCGATAAAGAGATGAAGGAGATCCCCGACTCTGGACCCTAAAGACTCACAACTATCAGTCTGGAAGGTCGTATTCCCCCCTCATACCTCTCCCCAAATGTTAGGAAAGGAAGGGTAACTGAAAGAGGATAACCCCTAATTTTGAATTCTACCTTATAATAGTCAAGTACCCGAAGGGACTACTGAGTCACCCTTTCATAGACGGACGGTTACGTCCTCTACGTCTAAGGTAGGGATCTAACCCTACTAGGGGACCTCTTCCTTTGGGTGAGGTCACAAGAACGGACCTCTTAGGGTACCTGTCTCCTCGGATCGTCCTATATCAAGTACTCTAGTGTTTCTCAACCTGTACCGACTCACTGGTTTTTTGTTTGTTGTTTAGTAGTCAAATGGACCTATCATAAAAGAAGGTTTATAATAGTCACTCTCCGTTGAAGAAAGAACGAAGAAATCTTGTAATTGTGACATTGAGTTTATGGAGGAGGACAGTTCACGATTGCCCCGTGTATGTATAATCCATCCGAAGGGTCCACCGTGCTTACCATTTCTTGGACGGACGGTTACGCCCTCTGTATTCTCTACACTCAAGGTAGGGACCCAGCTCTTCTAGGGGACCTCTTCCCTACCGTTGGGTGAGGTCATAAGAACGGACCTCTTAGGGTACCTTCTCCTCAGGACCGGTCGATATCGGGTATCCCAGTGTTTCTCGACCTGAACTGACTTCGCTGAATCGTACGCGTACACATGTATAGTCCGTGACCCCTATCATCTTTGCGATTTGTTTTCAACTGTATTATCTCAAACGTCAAATCTCTATTAATTACATCCTTTATTTTTGGGGATTTATAACAGTTATCGTTGAGGTTTACAAAATTGCTCATAATAGTTCTATCGATCCAATAAAAGAAAGATTCTAATAGTACCTTACGTAAAATTATAGTTTAAAAGTATACCATCGTATAACAAAGATAGTTCTTATTATTTAAGGTATAGTGAAAGTAAGTGTGTAAACAGTGACATGTATTAGTGATAACTTTAGTATCCAAACTCTACTTTTTCTTTTTTATACTTACCATTTAGTATGTCTCTTTAGTTTAACCGAGTCGTGTATTTTTATAAGGTAAAAGTTTACGAAACGCTATATTTACTTTATCTAACTCATCACGATAAAAGCTCCGACAGGGGATGAGTCGTAAATACTACTTTAGAGAACTTTATTCTTTCTTGTAAGTCAGAGGTGACTTCACAAGGGACCATGAAGAATTCCTCTACTGAAAGTCACTGAAATATTCTTTATTTATGGGGCCTTTAGATACAGTGCTGGTAATAGTACTAATCCATTTATATTTTAGAACTCCTCAAAATTAGTCTCAGAACTAAAAAATTTTACACGATTGTCCGACATCCGTCAATCATTTAAAGGGAAACCCTTTTCAAATCGTTAAACTTGCAAATTTATGTATAGGAAGTACAATTCCTTTAGTTAGACCGTATAGGTCGGGGGACATCAATGACCCGGAGAGATTTAGGTAAACAACCGTTAAACTAGAGACCAAGGAGACGGAAAAGATTTTGGTACCGTAGACCAGGGTAGTAAAGTACCCTTTATCTACCCCTTTGTCACCTTTGTCACAGTCTGAAATAAAACCCCCTGAGGTTTTAGTGACGTCTACCACTGACGTCGGTACTTTAATTTTCTGCGAATGAGGAACCTTCCTTTCAATACTGGTTGTATCTGTCGTATAAGTTTTCGTCTCTGTAATGAAACGGCTGAATCCAGGCGGATCAGTTCCGATACCAAAAAGGTCACCAGTACATACCTACGCTCTCAACCTGACACTTCTTTCGACTTGTGACTTCTTAACTACGAAAACTAAACACCACCACTTCTTCTGAGAACTTTCAGGGAACCTAAAGTTTCTCTAGGTTGGTCAGGTAAGATTTCTAATTAGGACCCACAAGAAACCTTCCTGACTACGATTTCGACTTTGAGGTGATGAAACCGGCACAGTACGTTTCTCAACTAAGTAACCTTTTCTGAGACTACGACCCTCCCTAACCCCGGTCCTCCTCTTCCCCTGCTGTCTCCTACTCTGCCGACCTACCGCAGTGACTGAGTTACCTACACTCAGACTCACTTGAGGCCCTCGATTACTACCTGTCCCTCCGGACCGCACGACGTTAAGTACCCCAGCGTTTCTGAACCTGTACTGACTCGCTGACTTGACTCGACTTGAGGTAAACATTTACTTATGTGCGGACACACGATTCAACGAAGTCACACAGGATGACAAACACTGGGATCCTGACATCGGACAGTCGGGGAGGTAGGTACCCTAAGAGGTCCACTCTTATTGCCTCATCCAACGGTACGGGAGAAGGTCCCCTAGAAGGACTGGGTCCGTAGCTTGGACATAGAGGACACTGAGGACGTATCGACCACCTAAGAAATGGTGACTCGGTGGCCTCTTCGGGACTTACTTACGTATAAATAAAAATTTGTGTAAAATGAATAAATAAATAAATAAAAACCGACACCACCCAGAAGCAACGACGAGGACCCGAAAGAGATCAACGCCAGTCGTCCCAGATGAGAGACCAACACTACGCGTCCGAAGAGCAACACCACCGAAGAGCAAAACGTCTCGTGTCCGAGATCTCGTGACTAACTCATTAACACCGTGTGTCCGAATTGACGAGGAGCCGTACACCCCAAGAGGGACTAGACCCTAACTTGGACCCAGGGGACGTAACCGTCCATCTGAGGGTTGGTGACCTGATGGTCCCTTCAGGTTATGTATAAATGACTCGTGACCGATACATTGGTCAAGATACTATCTACGACACTTCAATTCTATATTCAGTCAATATTTAAAATCACTCACGACATGTCCTTGAAAATTAGTTCAACCCTTTTTTTGTGTCTTCTTATATAAATTGTTTTAAAACGTGTCACTTCAAGTCAAGTCAAGTCAGCGAATCAGGACAGGCTGAGAAACGCTGGGGTACTTAGGGTCGTGCGGTCCGGAGGGACAGGTAGTGGTAGAGGGTCTCAAGTGAGTCTGAGTGCAGGTAGCTCAGACACTATAGTAGGTCGGTAGAATAGGAGCCAGTAGGGGAAGAGGAGGACGGGGGTTAGGGGGGGTCGTAGTCTCAGAAAAGGTTACTCAGTTGTGAAGAGTACTCCACCGGTTTCATGACCTCAAAGTCGAAATCGTAGTAAAGAAGATTTCTTTAGGGTCCCGACTAGAGGAAGTCTTACCTGACCAACCTAGAGGAACGTCAGGTTTCCTGAGAGTTCTCAGAAGAGGTTGTGGTGTCAAGTTTTCGTAATTAAGAAGTCGCGAGTCGGAAGAAGTGTCAGGTTGAGAGTGTAGGTATGTACTGGTGTCCTTTTTGATATCTGAACTGATCTGCCTGGAATCAGCCGTTTCATTACAGAGACGAAAACTTATATGATAGGTCCAACCAGTATTGAAAAGAAGGTTCCTCATTCGCAGAAAATTAAAGTACCGACGTCAGTGGTAGACGCCACTAAAACCTCGGATTTTTTCATTTCAGACTGTGACAAAGGTGACAAAGGGGTAGATAAAGGGTACCTCACTAGCCTGGTCTACGGTACTAGAAAGAAACGTGTCACTTCCCGGTTGAGATTTTCGTTATCCCAATTCTTTACTCTCCGATGACACTGAGTATGATGAAGTCCTCCCGTCGAAGTTCCTTCGACGTGAATACGACGTTTTCTCCACAACACAAACTTACTCCTCTTCGCCATAAGGTTTTGACTCTCCCCGTTTACCCAAACTTACACCGTAGTTACTTCCTCCTACTGTTGTCGTCCCCTGTGTTACCCTTTGTCAAACGTAAACATTCTATCTTAACTGCACATATATGATAACATATATTTTATCTATTGATTATTTTTGGCGACTTATCGTGTCCCTTGAGATGAGTTATGAACCATTACTAGATGTACCCTTGTCTTAGATTTTTCTTACCTATACACCCATATTAACCGAGTGAAACGACATCTCGTTTTTGATCTTTGTAACATTTAGTTGATATGAGGTTAATTTTTAAATTAATTTTATATATTTGCACACTTTTTTCTCAAATTCTCGACTTTTTTTTTTTTTTTCTGCCCTAGTCTTATAACTCATTGAACTACACGTTCGACTTTTCGTCGTTCTCCGTTCCGTACAAGGTTCGGGTATGCCAGTAGATTTTATGTTGAGAAGGATATCATGAACTTGAACCCGTCACGGTTTCTACTACTTTAACTTACCAAAAAGGTGGGAACAAGAATGTATTTATTCGGTACTTTTAATGAATAAAAATTGAGAAAGGGAACTTGACTTTATATATGGCTATTTTACTATACTTCCTGAAGGGACCACCGAGTCTAACATTTCGTAGACCGATGTTGCACCCTCTGGACTCAAGTTAGGGACCAAACCCTTCTAGGAGACCTCTTCCTTTACCGTTGGGTGAGGTCGTAAGAACGGACCCTTTAGGGTACCTACCTCCTAGGATCATCCGATGTTAGGTGTCCCAGTGTTTCTCAGCCTGTGCCGACTCACTTAAGTGAAAGTTTTACTATACTACGAATAAATGAAAGTTTATTAAACTGACACCCTCTCCTTTCATCCACTCCTGTCTCTACCTTGTTTTAACCGGGACTCAACCATTGACGACTACGACTTTCCACCCGTGTACCGGAAACAATATCTTAAGATACATCTAAAATACAAAAAATAACACTTGTTATTTTTTAAAATTTTGTAAGAGGATGACATGGACATATTGTATAGTAAGAACACTTTTAACGACAGATAGAGTATAAAGAACAGTCAGAAGAATCTTCAATCACGACAGATTACGTAAAGTCCATTAAAAGAGTAAATAAAAGACAGAGTAGGGGAGGGACGAACGGGAAGTAGTAGGTCGGGAAAGGGGTGTACCAGGGTACGTCCGTCTCCAAAAGAAGGAAAGAGAAGGAAGGAGGTAGGGAGGAAGAAAGAAGGAAAGAGAGGGAGGTAAGGAAAGAAAAAAAAAAAGACACAATACGAAAAGAAAAAAAAAAAAACAAGAAAAAAAAAATAAAAAAAAAGAAATGACACGTAGAGATAACGGATTTTATCAATACCCGTGTGTCATACGTTAAACATGTATAAACAACTTACTTACTTATCTACTCTGTTATATAAACACGGTTTTTCAAGACAAATATTATCTACGATTTGGTTTTCATTGAATGAGTAACAAGAAAAATCTTTTTCTTGTAATTTTATCAATAAAATTAATTATAACTGTTATTAAAACCAATTCAGTACGGAGATTTGATTTTAGAAATGTTAAGTTACTACAACACAATATATAATAACGTCTATAATACTGTAAAACTCAAGTAATCGAATAAAGTTGTGTGTATATAACTCATGTGTAGTTCATAGTCCATAAGTCAATCCGTAAATATATGTGTCTTCTTACTTTACGCAACGATACCCGAAGGGTCCACCTCGATCATCATTTCTTGGGTGGACTGTTACGTCCTCTATATTCGTTACGGCCAAGCTAGGGACCCAACCCTTCTAAGGGGACCTCTTCCTGTACCGTTGGGTGAGGTCATAAGAACGGACCTCTTAGGGAACCTGACTCCTTGGACCACCGAATGTCAGGTATCACAGTGTTCCTCAATCTGTGTTGACTTCGGTGAATCGTACGTATGGACGTGTCCTCAAAGGTCGGTTCACTCCTCCGTCTATATTTTTCTCTAGGAGTGTAGTATCATTTATATTGGTCTCTTTATTTGTCTCTTCCTCGTGAGTTGAGTAGGACTTCCGAGTCTTTCTCGCGGATCACCTCTGTTCTGGACCTGACTCACTCCGGTAGTAGTTTTTTAGATGTTTGTTATTTACGACCTCTCCTACACCTCTTCTCTGTCCGGAGGACACGGTGACCACCCTTACATTTGACCGTGTTGGTGATACCTTTTTTCATATTTAAAGGAGTCTTTTGATTGTTATCTTAATGGTACATTAAGTCGTTAGGATAAGGACACGTATATAGACACCTTTTAGTATTAAATTTCTCTATATACCTGAGGGTTACAAGTAACGTCATAATAAATGTTATCGGTTCTATACCTTTCTTGAATTTAAAGGTAATTTTCTCCTTTATTTCTTCTACACCATGGATATATGTTACGTTATAAGTCAAGTCAAGTCAAGTCAGCGAGTCAGCACAGGTTGAGAAACACTGGGGTACTTAGTGTCGTGCGGTCCGGAGGAACAGGTAGTGGTTGAGGACCTCAAGTGAGTTTGAGTGTAGGTAACTCAGCCACTACGGTAGGTCCGTAGAGTAATGAGTCAGTATTCTTTCTTACCTTTTACGGTAAACGTCGTTTTACCTACCTGGATCTCTAACAGTATGACTCACTTTATTCAGTCCGACTCTTTCTACATAGTATACTATAACGAATATACACCTTAGATTTTTTTTACCACGTTTATTTGAATAAATGTTTTGTCTTAACTCAGTGTCTATGTCTTTTGTTTGAATACCAATGGTCCCTCCCCTTTCTTACCTCCCTATTTAACCCTCTAACCCTAATCATATATGTGTGACGACGACGACGACGACGACGACGCAGTGAAGTCAAAAGAGGCTGAGACACGTTGAGGTATCTGTCTTCGGGTGGTCCGAGGGGGTAGGGACCCTAAGAGGTCCGTTCTTGTGACCTCACCCAACGGTAAAGGAAGGGGTTACGTACTTTCACCTTTCACTTTCCCTTCAGCGAGTCAGTATTTTATCTATTGATTATTGCTGGATACTACTCTACCGACCTACCGTAGTGTCTGAACTATTACACTCAGACTCACTTGAGACCCTCAACCACTACCTGTCCCTCCGGACCACACGACGCTAAGTGCCCCAGCGTTTCTCAGCCTGTACTGACTCACTGACCTGACTTGACTTGACTTGACTATATCGTGTTCCTTGATATCAATCATACGAAAACACTGGATATACCCTTTTCTTAGAATTTTTCCCCTATATACATTGACTAACTAAAACGTCATGTCGTCTTTGATTGTGTTGTAACATTTAGTTGAGATAACGTTATTTTTAAAAAATTTTTACTCTCAAGGAGTCGGTAGTTACGTTTCTTTATTCCCTTTTGTTGTCTTACACTTTCTGACCTCTAGAGAAGTTCTTTTAATCTCTATGGTTCCTTTGTAAAGTACGTTCCTACTCTCGTTATTTCCTGTCTTTACCATACCTGGATTGTCTTCGTCTTCTATAATTCTTCACCGTTCTTATGTGTCTGTTTGATATGTTTTTTCTAGAAGTACTGGGTCTATTGGTACTACCACACGAGTGAGTCGATCTCGGTCCGTAGGACCTTATACTTCAGTTCACCCGGAATCCTTCGTAGTGATGTTTGTTTCGATCACTTCCACTACCCTAAGGTCAACTCGATAAAGTTTAGGATTTTCTACTCCGACACTTTCACAACGTGAGTTATACGGTCGTTTAAATCTTTTGAGTCGTCACCAGTGTCCTGACCTTTTCCGGTCAAAAATGATGTTAGGGTTTCTTTCCCTTACTGTTTCTTACAAGTTTGATGGTGTGTTAACGTGAGTAGAGTGTGTGATCGTTTTATTACGAGTTTTAAGAGGTTCGGTCCGAAGCTATCACGCACTTGACACTTGAAAGTCTACAAGTTCGACCTAAATCTTTTCATTCTTCTTGGTCTCTAGTTTAACGGTTGTAGACAACCTAGTCGCTTTTTCGTTCTCGAAAAAGAGCAAGGTCTTCTTGTAGATGAAGACGCAATAACTGATACGGTTTCGGAAACTGACACACCTAGTATTGTTTGAGACCTTTTAAGAAGTTCTCTACCCTTAGAGCCTGGTGGACTGGACGGAGGACTCTTCAGACATATGTCCAGTTCTTCGTTGTCAATATTGACCTGTACCGTGTTATCGGATCAAGGTTTATCCCTTTCCTCATACAGTTCCGACATATAACAGTGAGACGAATAAATTGAATATGTGTCTCATGTAGTACTCTTTACGACCCCACCTACTTCGTGTTCGACCTTAGTTCTAACGGTCCTCTTTATGGCCATTGGAACCTATACGTCTACTGTGGTGAAATACCGTCTTTCGTCTCTCTTTGATTTCTCGGAAAACTACTTTCACTTTCTTCTCTAACTTTTTCACCGAATTTTGAGTTGTAAGTCTTTTGTTTCTAGTCCCGTAGACCAGGGTAGTGAAGTACCGTTTATCTACCCCTTTGTTACCTTTGTGACTCTCTAAAAAAACCCCATAGAGTTTTTAGTGACGTCTACCACTCATGTTGGTACTTTAATTTTCTGCGAACGAGGAACCTTCTTTTCGATACTCGTTGGACCTGTCGTACAATTTTTCGTCTCTGTAATGGTTGTTTCCAGGCTGACTAGTTTCGATACCAAAAAGGTCATCAGTACATACCTACACTTTCGACCTGATATTTCTTTCGACTCACAGCTTCTTAACTACGAAAACTTGATACCACAACCTCTTCTCAGAACTCTCAGGGAACCTGACGTTCTTCCAGGTTGGTCAGGTAGGATTTCCTTTAGTCAGGATTTATAAGTAACCTTCTTGACTACGACTTCGACTTTGAGGTTATGAAACCGGTGACTACACTTCTTGACTGAGTAACTTTTTCTGAGACTACGAGCCTTTCTAATTTCCGTCCTCATCTTCCCCTACTATCCCCTAATCTACCAACCTACCGTAGTGACTGTACTACCTATGTTCAAACTCACCCGAGACCCTCAACCTCTACCTGACCCTTCGGACCGTCCGATATCAGGTACCCCAGCGTTCCTCAGCCTATACTGACTCCCTGACCTTGATTACTCGACGGTAACCCCTTTTATTTTATATTTCTATTTCGGTATACCTTCGATCAAACTCGTTTCTTGATCCACTTTTACGTTTATCGTACTATACACACACACACACACACACACACACAAACCACTCACCCCTCACAACCCTAATCTATTATGAAATTCTAAAAATTCACAACATACGGACCTATGGAAAAAAAAAAAAAAATTTAGAGGGAACGAGAAAAAAGACACCGATTACATTTCAATGTCACTGTATATCCATGATTCAAAGTAGATGTACCTATTTGTCACAGTACCGTGAAAGAACATGGATGAGAAAGACACCCTAGTCCTGAGAAATCTCACATATCAGTGATGCGTTCTTCTGTTATAAAACGTCAATTTTAGTGAATTCTGTACATCTCTACTGAATCTCTCCAATTTATAAGTCGAACTTTTTTTTTATTGAATGACACAGTTCCCTTTTTTATGGAGACGAATCAAGAGGGTCTTTGAACACAATATTTCCCCTGTTAAAAAAGTTGTACTGTAAAACGTATATCTTTTTCTTAAGACGAACATGACAGATTTTGTTCGGTCTACCCTGAATATTTTGGGTCTCATATTAACAAAGTCAAGTCAAGTCAAGTCAGCGAGTCAGCACAGGCTGAGATCATTTAGTGTTTATCCATGTTAAACCCTTTAATGCTTAAACTTTTAATTTTCGGTACTTATAAGTTTTTCTCTCAAAGAACATGAAAATATATTTTTCTTCTCGCAATTGTAAAATTAAAATAAAAGACTTCTTTTTATTAGAACACAACCAGTTTTTCTTTTAACACTATGAACATATCACTGGAACACGTTAATAATCTACGTCGTATAATTTGAGTTCTCTCGTTATAACCTTGTGTGTTCAGAGACTAATAAGTAGTGTTGAACGTTTCATTTGTAACCTTTTGAATATAATTAAGATAAAACATCTACTCAACAACAATAACATTTATGTACGTAAAGTCTCCATTGAGGGAGAACGTAAGACCCACTCTACGTTATTAGCTCCATTAGTCTCTCCACAACATTAAACTTCAACTAGACAACAGAATTATTCGTTGAGATATTTGAGAAGATGACAATAATTACCAGTGATAAACAAGGGATATTAGACAAAGAGGGAAACAGGACTCGAGTACCGAAATGTCGATCTCAGATCTGAAGCAGCTAAAGAAGGACGACACGACAGAAACACTGACACAAACTCGGTTACCCTATACTAGTTTTCAATAAACAGGACCTGAAACTGAAAGAGGAAGAAGGACAAAAGACCTTTTATTTGTGCAGGGACCGGAAAAAACAAGGTTCCTCTCTTCCTATTATGACTCCCTACTGTATCAACCTTCTGTCTTTCTTGGAACTAGGTACTTGTTGAAATACCTTGACTCTATGGGACTGTCAAATATGGCCGGTTAGACGACACACTCTTTACTTGAAGAAGGAATGGAATCAACAAGATAATAACCGAAGAAACGATGTAGAAGAATCGAAAAGAGGATTAATAACACACACACACACACACACACACACACACACACACACGAATCAATTGAGAAACGTTGGGATACCTGACATCAGACAGTCCGAGGAGACAGGTACTGTTCTTATGACCTCACGCAACGGTAAAGGAAGAGGTCCCCTAGAAGGGTTCGGTCCCTGACTTAAACCCAGAGGACGTAACACCCGTCTAAGAAATGACAGACTCGGTGGTCCCTTCGGGGTTGTTAGAGATTTTGAATCGTCAAACATCCTCTCTTCTATGAACTCCTTCCTTCTGGTTGGACCAAATAAAAACACAATTCACCTAAAATAAAAAATTTTAGTCCATCCAACAAAAAATTTTTTTTATAAGGTAATTTAATTGTTGAACACCAAGTATACTAAATCTTGTAATAATTTAATAACTATAACTCTTTTTTAACAAAGAGAATCATTTTTATTTTTTTTATAAGAGATTCTTTTTTTATTTTTTAAAGAGATGATACGTCCCGTGTAGATGTCTTGTAGTCTTTTACGTTTACCTTTTTATGTACCAATGTTTAAACAATTGTTCCTTTGAGAATTGAATATACCTCTTGAAACAAAGAATCAAAGAGTTTGAATCAAAGATAGTGGTCTTTAAGACTGAGTCATCCAGACCCGTTTCTGTACCACAGTCTTTACCCCTCCCTCCCTTCTCCTTACAAACACACAGACTCATAAATAATACCCAGGGACTTCTGAGACTATGTGAGGATGTAAACTCTAGGTTAGTAAATGAGTCGAAACCGTCTCATTCCACACTGAGTACTCATCCACACTACACTTTCTATCACCAAAGACTACTATGACATTAGTGTAGTCTTCTTGGTGAATGGACAGTGGTAGAAATTTTACTTTTAACGACGAAGTTCAAAGTTCTTTAAAGTTATTAACTATATTTAATACAGTAACTAATCATCTAGAAAAGGAGGTAGTTGTTTAAATTTAAAGATCTTTATCGTCTTCATTCCCTTACCCTTCCCTCCTAATATGTTCTCACACACACATACACACACACACACACATACACACACTCACCCCATACACAAATATATTCATAACTACCAACCCACCTACTATCACCTTCTTTTTTATCAATGTGTAACATTGACTTTAGAGGAACGGACGACAGATTGAACATGAGTTAGAAGTTCCGAGTCAAATCAATAGTGGAGGGGAAACTCCATAGAAAGTAAGGAACCCGTTTTGATCCGAGACGAAATAGAGACGAGAGTATCGTGGGACATTTATTGGAAGGATGTATATGTACCACCATAAAATGTCGAGAGGAAGTGGAGACCTTCCCTAAAGTGGGACAGACGGAAATCATAGGACTTAGGGACCATATCACAAACTATACCTCGCCCAAGAGTTGTGTACTTCCTTTGACCTGAACTTTTCACGGTCTTTTACCACTTTTATCTTTCTATACACACATTCCTTCTTCTTTCATGGATGAACTATTATAAACAGAAAACTTTTTAACTTAATCTCGACTAAATGTTACAACATAATAAAAGTATATATGTTTTTACTAAGTCAATGTGTGTATGTGTGTGTAAGAAAAAGTCTAAGAAAGGGTTATGTCCTATAATATTCTATAACTTATATCAAGGGACACGATATGTCATCCTGGAATGAAAAATAGATAAAATATATATAATTTTTATCATACATCGATAATTAGGGTTTGAGAACTAAAACTATTGAAAAAAAAAAAAAAATTGTCCAACGTCGAGTCTCAAAATAAGTAATTTCTTTGTGATCATGTGACAGTTCCGTACTCCCATCCGACTGGGGTCTCCTCTCTAGAGTCGAGTCGAACCTAGGGAGAAAAATATTGTAAAACAGAGGAGGGACGACTCGGACGGGATACGTTTAATGTCGATTGGTCCTTCCCCCGTACAAACAAAGTGGACTCCAAGAGTGAGTACAGACACCTAAAAAGGAAACAAGGGAAAAGTACCCGAAAAGGGAAACAGAAAACAGAGGCAAACTATTGAAAAAACTTGAATGAACAAATCTCAAGCAACGGACTCCGAGAAAAATAAAGAGTGAATAAAAAGGATAATGAGAGTAAATAAAGAGTAAGATGGTACAACCACAAATTCCAAAATTTTGACACTATACCAATAATTATGAAATAATTATGATTATCTCAGTAAGTCTTATATTAGTGTCAATATTAAGAGGAGAAATCAAAAAATAAATCATCATTTTCATCTACAATGAGAGAGGTTCATACTTGTACCTATACACTTTCTTATTTAAGAAAATTGTCTCATACTTTTGGACTGTAAACGATTCGTAGATAATATAAGGTCCGTGACACAACATGTGAACATGAATCTAATAAAGTACATTAGGAAGATCGTTAGACACTTCATCCATAATACAAAGTGTTTCTTCTTTTGTTATAATCTTTCCAATATCAATACCGGGTTCCTGAGTGTCAACCGTTTATTTACTCGGTTTTAACCTTACGTCTAGATCGGATTGTTTAAGACCACTGAACATCGGGCTTGATTTAAATAAACGTTCTTAACGTTACTACGTCATTTTGGACACGTAGAATTGTATAGGCCCTCCTTCGTGGACGACACCCCTTCCAAAACGGATTGAGTAGACAAAACGAAACATACGAAACTTATAAAATCACGGAAGAGTACAAGTATGGTCCCGAAGGGTCCACCGCGATCACCATTTCTTGGACTCTCTGGACCCAAGTTAGGGACCCCCTTCTAGTGGACCTCTTCCCGAACCGTTGGGTGAGGTCATAAAAAACGGACCTCTTAGGGTACCTGTCTCCTTGGACCACCCTATATCAGGTATCACAACGTTTCTCAGTCTGTGCTGACTTCGCTGAAGTATGTGAGTGGGTACAAGTATGGTCGGTGGTACAACATAAGGTGACATTAGAGATTTAGACCCGGACACTTACAGAGGGTCTAGACTTCTATGAGATAAGGATGAGAGTCTTCTAACGTTGAAATAAAATATTTTACATAGGGGCCACCGAGTCCCCATTTCTTAGGCGGACGGTTACGTCCTCTACACCCAAGTTGAAGATTAGGTCCTTCTAGGGGACCTCTTCCTTTACCGTTGGGTCAGGTCATAAGAACGGACCTCTTGGGGTACCTGTCTCCTCGAACCACCCGATGTGAAGTACCCCAACGTTTCTCAGTCTGTACTACATCACTAATTTGTTTTTGGTAACAATTATATAAATCCAAGGTTACAAGGTCGAACTGTCGATAAACTTAATTATACGTTCTAAAGTTATATAGTCTTCTAAATCTAATATATGTCAGTACATATGAGTATAGTGTAATTAGTAAAGTTAGATTAGAGACTTTATTTGGAATACAAGGTTTGTTCTAATGAAAGGTGAGGGGTTTCTTTAGTTTACCTATAAAATTTGAGATATATGAACGAGTGGAAAAAAAGGACTTTACGGAAATTTATGTACATATTATTTTATGACAGGTATAAAATTCCTAATTGATCTTACACGAGTAAGGAGACGTGATTCACACCCCTCCTTTTCTACGATCCAAAATCAACACTACGCTAGGTGAAACATCTCGGATCCTACGTTTCTCTATGACTGGTTTCTCCGTCGTCTTTAACAGATTTCGGATCACAAATTTTCCGTGTCTTTCTGTTTTATACCAAATCTGTTTTCATGTCCTTCAGGACGGGTTTAAAGTCCTCTGAGGATTGAAACTTTAAAACACCCTAACGTCACCTAAACCTTCCATAATTATAAACTTTATCTCGTTCAGACGAACGATGTCCCTACCTTTATGTTTCTTATACTGAATTGAGAGACTTTATTACCCACGACTTTTAACTAAACGGAAGTTTAGGATCAGTAGTCGACCCGAAGTCCCATTTTAATTTCAGGATATGTCCTTGACTTGACGGTTCATCCGATTCATCCGAGTACTGTGTCACTTATTTGTTCCAACTTTAGATAAGGGTCCACGTCCCTACTCTTTCTCTACTAATCCCTCACCACATCGACTCTCTAGTGAGGTTGAGACGTGGAGTAACGAACATAGACCGAACACATAATTAATTGATTTATTAATTCAGTCATTAGGTGTTCCATAAATAATAGTAAGGACATAGTCCTTGATTCTGATTTTACTTATTTCGTATCAAGGAACCTCACCCCTTCTTTCTCTTTATAATACCCAAATTCGACTTATTATAACAAGTTACTTACCTGTAACTTATCTGTAATGACCACCAAGGTAGACAGTAACTGAGTGTAGTGTACGTGATTCCGAAATACTTCCTGGTTTCTTTGGTATGTTTACACTCTCGACCTGGTACTTCTTCCGACTTACAGTTTCTTAACTACGAAAGTTTAGTACTACAACGTCTTCTGGGACCTACCAGGGAACCTGTTGTTCTTCTAATTTGGTCAGTTAGGATTAGTTGGGACTGATAAGTGACCTTCCTGACCACTCCTGCGACTTCGAGGTTATAAAACCGGTGAATTACACTTCTCGATTGAGTCACCCTTTCTGGGACTACGACCCTTTCTAACTTCCGTTTTCCTCTTCCCCTACCGTCTCCTACTCTACTAATCTATCGTAGTCTTCGGAAGATGTTTGTTGTAACCAACTACTTTAATTTGTAGTAAGAGTCTTGACCTTAACCTACTGAAGGTAAAATTGGGGAAGTAGGGAGGGGAAGTAGAGGTTGGTAAGTTTACTAAAACTGTTTGGTAGGGAAACTAAGTTGTACCTACAGTGTGTTTTTATACTTACACTTAGACTCGATAGAGACCCTCTATCACCCACTGTCTTCTCGGACCGTACGACGTCAGGTATCCCGACGTTTTTCAACCTGTGTTGAATCACTTACTTGTTGTCATTACTGTTACTGTTGTTGTCTCTTTGGTATAGACGAACGAAAGTCGGATGACTCAATGTCAAGGGACTACCCCTTTGTCACCTTTGTCACAGTCTGAAATTAAAAAACCCGAGGTTTTAGTGACGTCTACCACTGACGTCGGTACTTCAATTTTCTGCGAATGATGAACCTTCCTTTCAGTGCTGGTTAGATCTGTCATATAATTTTTCGTCTCTGTAATGAAACGGTTGTTTCCAGGTAGATCAGTTCCAAAAAGGTCACCAGTACATACCTATACTCTCAACCTGACACTTCTTTCGACTCGTGTCTTCTTAACTACGAAAACTTGACACCACAGTCTCTTCTGAGAACTCTCAGGGAACCTGACGTTCCTCTAGGTTGGTCAGGTAAAACTTCTTCTAGTCGGGACCCTAAAGAAACCTTCCTTACTACGATTTCGACTTTGAGGTCATGAAACCGGTGGAGTACTCTTCTCAACTGAGTAACCTTTTCTGAAACTACGACCCTCCCTAACTCCCGTCCTTCTCTTCCCCTTCTGTCTCCTACTCTATTGACCTACCGTAGTGACTGAGTTACCTGTACTCAAACCCACTTGAGGCTCTGAACCACTACCTGTCCCTCCGGACCGCACGACGTTAAGTACCCCAGCGTTTCTCAGTCTGTGCTGACTCCCTGACTTGACTTGACTTGACTACCTCTCGTCGACCGTGACTCAGTGAACAGAACCATTATAAGGACACACTGTAGGTACAACTTAGTTTCCCTACCAAACAGTTTTAGCAAACTTACCAACCTCTACTTCCCCTCCCTACTTCCCTAATTTTACCTTCAGTAGGTTAAGATCAAGACTCTTACTGGGAATTAAATTAGTTGGTTTCAGTAAACATCTTCCGAAGACTGTGTACAGGACGGAACTAACTAACACCCAGTTCTTCACTTATCCTGATAGTTCGTACAACCGCCATTCACACTCATGTTCACCAGAGTTGACACTCCCTCGCTCTCATAGTCACTCTGTTCCTAGCAAGACGACAGTGAAGGAGGTATTTCGGGAATAGTAGTGGGCCTGACCGGACTACCGAATAATGTGACAAAGGTAGGTAAACGATGAACGGAATAGGATGATATTGGACCCTTCTGAGTCCTGACAGACCAAGAGTCCGGTCTTAACAAATCCCCTTTGTGTTACTTGAGTTTTACAATCAGGACCCCTCATAATCCATCAGACCCGAGTCGTGAGTTCCCTTTGTTTTCAAAGTGTCAACTTAAGTCGACAACCACTATACTCAAGAGATTTTTTCATTTCCTACCTTCCACACATAGTCCACGATCCGTTCCGCCACCGAAATGAAAGGATCCTCTAAATAAGGAGTACAGTCTCGGGAAGTCAAGTCAAGTCAAGTCAGTGAGTCAGCACAGGCTGAGAAACACTGGGGTATTTAGCGTCGTGCGGTCCGGAGGGACAGGTGGTAGAGGGCCTCAAGTGAGTCTGAGTGCAGGTAGCTCAGGCACTACGGTAGTTCGGTCGAGTAGGAGCCAGCAGGGGAAGAGGAGGACGGGAATTAGGGGGGGTCGTAGTCTCAGAAAAGGTTACTCAGTTGAGAATCGTACTCCACCGGTTTCATGACCTCAAAGTCGAAATCGTAGTAAGGAAGGTTTCTTTCGGGTCCCGACTAGAGGAAGTCTTACGTGACCAACCTAGAGGAACGTCAGGTTCCCTGAGAGTTCTCAGAAGAGGCTGTGGTGTCAAGTTTTCGTAGTTAAGAAGCCGCGAGTCGGAAGAAGTGTCAGGTTGAGAGGAATCAACCTATAATTTTTTATTAAATTGACCTCATATCAACGAAATGTTACACACAATCAAAATGACATCTCGTCTCACTTAGTCAATATACACATGTATATAGGAGAGAAAAAACTTAAAGGAAGGACTAATCCAGTGGCGTCTCGTGACTCATCTCAAGGGACACGATATGTCATCCAAGAGTAATCGATAGATAAAATATATGTCATCACATATACAGTTAGGGTTAGAGGGCCAAGTAGGGACTCGGGGGATGGGAGAACCATAAACGTAAATGTAAACGAGAAATGTAGACACAGAGACAAAGAAGAAACGTTTATCTAAAAAGTAGAGATGGTAAAAAAGGTCTAAGACTTATATACACAATCATCTGTTATACGACATGTAAAACTATGTCCTTTTTCCTTTACTACTCTCGATCCGTCACATATATCCTAGGTAGGTTTGAGACTTCTGAACTTCCTACCCAAGGACTGAAATTTCTTGTTATTATCTATTATTACCACTAAACGGACGTAAATCTTACGTGGATAGAGATGGAAGAGTCCGGGTGAAGTGATAAAACTCTGACCTAAGACTCACCCCCTTCGTCTGTCTGATGTCTTAATTATAATTCCGTTTCGACTTAGGACTGGTAGAATAAACCCCTGAGACACGTGTGACTTAAAAGGAAGGACCGTAATACATAAGGTCCGAGATAAACCAAAATCTCCCGAGAACTCCCGTTACACTTCACTTGTGTGTAAAAGAACGAAGACGAGTCGACGTAGGAGTAGAGACTTGTGAAGGGAAGAACGAGTAGATTGACGTCGGACTTTGTCCGACCTATACAACAGTAGTTCTGGAAACATTTGTGCTAGGAACGGACCTTCCAAAAAGGACGTTTACAGGTGTACCAAATAAGGAAGTGTATCAGGTTCTGAGACGAGTACAAAGTAGAATAACCGTTTCTGATATAAGAAAGGGGTCAAGAGAAACAAAAAGAGGTGTCGACAAAAATTTTAGACAGTATGATACGTAAAGAAACAACTAAAAGACAAAGGGTTGTGGTCTTACGTTTGAGATACTCCCGTTCCGAAATAAATAACGACACAAGAGTCCCGGATGATGACATGAACCGTGTATCATCTACGAGTTGTTTATGGTCTATTTATATACGGACTGACAATTTTAAATCTACATCTTACAGTCACTAATGGTTCTGGGTGGTTTACCACCCCGGTACCATAGGTCATAGAATACACGAAATCCTTTGAATTATCCCGACTCAGACCAGACACCCCAAAAATCACCCGTGTGGTTATCATCGACAGTATCTGTCTACGTCCTCTTTGTACCGTTCCTGTACGATGTAGTAAAGACAACCATGTGTTCAACCAAACTAGTAATATAAGGATGTATTATTCGAGGAGCCTCTATGAATAAGTATGAATTCATAAGAATTATCGTTGACCGATTTCCGTCATGTATATATCATGGGTTATTGTTAATAACTTACTTACTTACTAAACTTCAATTTTAATGTCTCGATGTATCAACTGTCAATAAACTTCCTTCTTGTAGGTATTTTACTGAAAGAATTTTACTGTTAAACCCAAGTCTAATAATATTTTACTTGATATTACCAAAGTAAAACCTTTATTCTTTCAGTATTAGACTTTGTAGTTGGTCGTATTGTACGTTAGTCTATTTACCTTACGAGATAGTGGTCTGAGAGTCTTAATTGACATGATGGTGTACCCTACGTAAGTTTGTTGACTTGTGTATCATTGTAGAACCACCATTCTTCGTTAATCATAATCACAATCATCATCACACGATACCACACACACACACCACACACAACGAAAGAGTGTATCCCTCATTGAGGACATATCGTCCTTGGTACATTGTGTACAAATACACATTTCTACTCCGAGTCACGTTTATATAACCTTATTACTTATTTAGTAAAATAAACTTTTACAAAAGAGAGACGTATTGGAAACCTTACAACGACATTAACGATAAACGTCCCTCCCTACCTTTTCCCTCCGTATCAAAACACCACTCCTTACATCCGAACTCTTAACTTGTCACGATCCGAAGTCAAAGTGAATGATACAAAAATACCTTTTTAATGAATTAGATTCTGAAACGAAGAGAGAGTCATTTTACACATTGTGATTGTATGAAGAGTCCTAACAGAACGACTGACTTACTCTGTTACATCACGGTCTTAGCATCATAACTATAAAAGGAACGTAGAATAAAACGGTTAATATTGACTAATATTAGTGAGTCCTTAGGTGTCAATATAGAATATTCTTCCTTTCTTTAAATTGTTGGAATTATATATTGTATGGTGTAGGAAGGAGGAGATAGAACACCTCAATCCTTGACTGTTATTTTGTCGAAAACAGTCAATTCATAAAGAGGAAGTAAGTAAACCTTTACGTAGTACCAGATAAAACCCTAATGAGGACTTAAGAACAGAACACAATAATACTTCTTAAAGTGAACAGACCGGACATTAGGTGTTTAATCCAATCCTCAAACACCCTTCTGACACAGAGACTAGTACAATCTCGAAGTAGACACAGTCTCTGAGAAGGATTGTGACCCGTAAGGCCACGACAGTTCATACTTACTCACTTGAAATCCGACGTCCAAGACTTAGACCCAGAGTCACGAGGGGGGGCGGGGGTCCCCATCTGGGTGTCTATCTAGGGATTCGGAAGATACTTCGGTGAAGGAAGACGTTTTACTTGTATTAGTAGACTCGCGAAAGTTTCTGGATAACAGTCTTTTACCGAACAACAACAAATCAGTGATTCAGTACAGACTGAGAAGAACTGGGGTCCTCGACGTCGTACGGTCCGAACGAACAGGAAGTAATAGAGGGGTTCAAACGAGTTCGAGTACAGGTAACTCAGCCACTACAGTAGGTCGGTAGAGTAGGAGATAGTGGGGAAAGAGAAAGACGCGAATTAGAAGGGTCATAGTCCCAGAAAAGGTTGCACAGTCGAGAAACGTATTCCTCCGGTTTCATGACCTCGAAGTCGTAGTCAGGAAGGTTACTTATAAACCCCAACTAAAGGAAATCCTAACTGACCAAACAAGAGGAACGTCAGGTTCCCTAAGAGTTCTCAGAAGAGGTCGTGGTGTTAAACTTTCGTAGTTAAGAAGCCGAGAGTCGGAAGAAATACTAGGTTGAGAGTGTAGACATGTACTGATGTCCTTTGTGTACCGATTATTTAGTTGGTACTAAATAACTGACTAAGGTCTCACTTATTAAAGTAATAACGAATTCCGTAAAACATTTAATATAAAAACATCATAAAAAGTCTTAAGGTACTCGATATCCGTAATTTTTACTAATTGAACCCTTTTGATAAAGTGTCTATAAAATACAAGAGAACAATTCAGAGTATGAATCTAAAATCAAAACCAATAAGTAGTAGAAACCTTAAAGACGAATAAAGTATCATTATAATTCCTTTTTGTTGATCACACATTAAATCGATATAGAGTATGAACTCTTGACATTCTTGTAGAGTCTACCAATTTTGTATGTTTTTTACGTAAAACAAGGAAATAGTTCTTGTGTGTTTTTTCTAGTTGTTTCTATTTACATCATCGTGAAAACGAAATTCGTATATTAATTAGTAAGTTTCTACGATCTAACAACAGTATCTGACTCGGTGTCGTCATCTCCTTAGTCTTCATTAATTTATAGAACGTTAGATATCAAAATTTTTTAGTAGTACATCCGTTATTTTCATTAGTAATAAGGGCATAGATTCAAGTGATGATTACAATTGCTGATTTAGGAAACGATATTGTTTTATTCTTAGTTCTGTTACAACTGAATCACTTACACTCTCATTAATACAACTATATAAAAATTCCAGGTGTATAAAAACATAGGAAACAGAATTGAAATTATTAAAGATGATATCAAGAGACAGGAATCCTAGATATGTACGACTCTTACTCTAAAGAGTTTTACCATAAAGTACAGGAAACTGTCCACTTACCTATGTCTTCTACACTATGTATATACGCTACCTTATGATGAGCCTGTATTTTTCCTTCTTCTATTACGGTAAACGTCGTTATGCCTACCCGGATTTCTCCTCGTATGATTCTCTTCATTCAGTCTTTTTCTGTTTATGTTATGTTATAGTGAATATACACCTTAAATTTTATACTGTGTTTATGTGGATAGATGTTTTGTTTTTGTCTGAGTGTTTACGGTGCCCCCTTCGCCAACCCACTTCCTACCTAATCCTCAAACCCTAATCGTCTACGTTTGATCATATATGTCTTACCTATTTGTTGTTCCAGGATGACATGTCATGTCGATTGACATAAACCATAGCGTACTATTTGGTATTACCTTTTCCTATAATTTTCTTATATACATTTACTTAGTGAAACGACGTATCATCTTTAATTCTGTTATATCATTTAGTTCATATAAAGTTATATTATTTAAAATTGTTTTCTAGTAAAACCACGTCTTACAGTATATAATGACTTTACTATTTAAGACTTTTTATTCTAGGTGTTTTCATAGTCGCAGACGAAAAAATCTATACTTTGAACTTCGTAGTTCAATATATTGTTTGTTTTTCAACTGAAAAATATACGTGTCAAAGTTCATATGTGTTTTATTCCTTTATTTTTCTTGGAGTTATATTGTTAATGGGTGTAAGATTGTAATAGTTCTAAAAGGGTAAACCCGGAAGAGACAGGAAGACAGGAAGAAAGCAAGAGAGGCTGGATGGAGGGGAAGGGAAGAAAAATTTCGGTCAAACCTCATAGTACGGTAAAGTGGGGGTATGGAGATGTTTTATACTTGGAATACATTGGTACTACGGTAATATAGTGTACATTAATTGAATTTTTATTATAAAGAACCTGAGGAAATCATTGGTTAGGTATGTCTTAAAGAGTCTGAAAGAGTCTTTACAAAAAACGTTAACTAATCAAACTTATTCTTAGGTTTGTCACAGGTGTTTAGTATAAACCAACAAAATCGAGAAATTTGTAGGGTCAGGGATAGAGGAATGGGGACGGAGGAAAATAGGTGACGGAAACTAAATTATGACTTTGACTTAACTCATTATGACTTAAATAACAATGGAACGTCTCAAAGAGTATAAAACCTAAACAGACAAACGAAACAACACCATAGTAAAATAAACGGGGAGATAGAAGGTATTAAAAATATTTACCTCTAATCGAGACCTTTGAACTTATCTAAATCCATGTGTCTCAAAAGCGACTTCATGAATCCCTTTGACACCCGATACACAATACAGAATAGTCTTCCTGAGTACAAAGAGCAAAAGACAAAAGTTACCCTATCGGTCTTGGGAAGTGACCTTTAAAGGTTAACTTCAAAGTGGATTACCAAAGTAGGTGACCATTAACAACGAACCTAGTTAATAAAAGAATTCCCCTCGTTTTACATCAAAGATAATTATAGTAGAATGGTATATAAAATCGACATCAAGTTGAACTTTTTATTGAAAGAGTGTAGTAAATCCTAATAAACCAATGGGACTTTATGTCAAATACGTCTTTTCGTTCTGTTTATTGATAAACAAATAGTAGATTAACGATCAAAAGACTTATCATTGGTCACGACGGTTTAGGTGACAATCAGAATTGAAAAGGGAGGTCAAGGCGACTGTTTCGGGTCAACGCGATAACGACATTGAAGTTATCCTCAAAGAAAGAGATTTAACAAGAAAGTGAGAGGTAAAAAAAAATTTTGATGGATTTACCACGAAGATTTTAGACGTTACCTAAGTTTTATTCGGACTTGGAATGGAAGTCTTCTTTCTAGTACCAGGAAACAATTCTGTAAACCTTGAGACTACTAACGAGTACCTGGACGGAAAGATGAAAGAAAAACACATGACTTTACTTTCAACGTGTCAACACAGACTGAGACACTGAGTCCGACCTTATGATCTCACCCCATCGGAAAGGGAAGAGGTCCCCTAGAAGGGTTGGGTTCTTAACTTGGGTCCAGAGGGTGTAACGTCGTCTAAAGAAATGGTCGACTCGGGACTTCCTTCGGGTTCTTATGACCTCACCCATCGGATAGGGAAGAGGTCGCCTAGAAGTGTTGAGTCCTTAACTTCGCACCAGAGGACGTAACGACCACCTAAGAAATGGTTGACTCGATAACTCCTTCGGGAAAGAAAAAGATTTTTTTTTTATAAATAAATAAACCGACGTGACTCAGAATCAACACCGGACCTCCGAGTGTACAGGGTACCGTACACCCTAAAATTAAGGGGCTGGTCCCCTAACTCGAGTGGAGAGAACGTGACATTTCGTCTAAGAATTGGTGACTTGGTGGTCCCTCCGGGGGGATGGAAAGGTGAAAGTTGTCAGTGGTGTGGGACTCTTGTATACTATACACACACGAGTCAACGAATTCAGTATCGGCTGAGAAACTCCGGAGTACCTGACATCGGGTAGTCCGAGGAGACAGGCACCCTAAGAGGTTCTTATGACCTCACCCGTCCCCTAGAAGGACTGGGTCCCTAGTTTTATCGCAGAGATCACAGAGGACGTAATCGTACTTCCAAGAAATGGTGACGTGACGGACCCCTCTAAGACTCTTATATTCTCTCTAGTTGTTTGTGAAGGACACAAAAGGAAGTCCGAGGGACGTATTAAAGGAGTCTACCGACACGGTAAGAGGGATATAGAAAAGAGAGATTTAGGATGACTAGGAAATTCTGGGTGAGGATACGGTGAAGAGGTCTCTTCTGGTTAAAGGTGGTCAGAGGAGAACGGAGAGTTGTATATCACTAGTGAAAGAGGAGACTTGACGGTATCGTAAAGATTCTTGGAACTAAAACTTTTTGTAACGACATTGACAGGAAGAACATGGACTAGCGTGTATACTTAGAATGAATTCTCTAGTACATAAGAATTCTTCGAAGTAAACACATTGGACGTATGGGGACAGTGGTAGTGAATGTAAGACATTACAAGTCTGATGGTAGTACCTTAATAAACGTGTGCTAGAGAACACTAAACAACGGAAACATAGTTCTTACATCGATCATGTTACTTTATATCAATTTAAGACTATTAGTACTGATTTGAAAAATTGTTTTACATGGCTCATGAATAATAGTATCATACTATCATAATAGTAATCGGGAAGGGAATGAACAATAGTATTCTTGGGATACTCTTTCCAAGACGATAATAGAGGTAAATAGTTTCTCCTTTGATTCTAAATTCTTTAATGAATTTAACAGTTGTCGTATTTCGTCATTTTCCTTCTAAATTTAGGTCGATAAAGACTTTTGTCAGAAACAGAAGTTATAGTAAATCTACGAAACGAGGAGGTTCTAACAACTTACTTGACCACACTCCTTACTCGAGTCTTTCAACAATGGACTGTTATTGAACCATACTCGAGACATTCAAGTTTTGTTTTAACACCCGTAAACGTCAGAATGATTCCTGTTACTAACGAGATTATTCGTGTAATCATTATTCAGACCCTTGTGATATTGTACCATTTCAACATTTTAAACCCTTTTTTTCTATTAAATGAATATTCTTTTATAAGACTTAAATAATCATTAAAAAGTAGTGAAAATTTTAAATATTAACGATTCTATAAAAGTTATATGATGAATTTCTTCTATATCGTCATCAAGGTTCTCTCTTTGATATGTTTGAAATTTAAAACTACGTATATAAGTTACCAAAGTTTGACACCATGACCTATTCTGAGAAGTCCCAGGGAATATGTCGTTCCTCTAGTTCGGTCAGTTAGAATTTACTTTAGTTTGGACTTAAAGTAACCTTCCTGACTCCGACTTCGACTTCGAGGATATCAAACCGGTGGACAACTCTTCCCTCAGCTGAGTGACCTTTTGTGGGACTACGAGTCTTTCTGACTCCCGTCCTCCTCTTAACCCGTTGTCTCCTACTCTACCGACCTACCGTAGTGACTGAGCCACCTGAACCCAAACTCTTTGAGTCCCTCTATCACTTCCTGTCTCTTCGGACCACACGACGTCAATTACCCCAGTGTTTCTCAGCCTGTTCTGAATCGTTGACTTGTTATTATTGTTAAGTTGTTGTATAAGTCAAGTTAAGTCAGCGAGTCAACACAGACTGAGAAACGCTGGGGTACTTAACGTCGTACGGTCCGGAGGGACAGGCAATGGTTGAGGGCCTCAAATGAGTTTGGGTACAGGTAGCTCAGTCACTACGGTAGGTCGGTAGAGTAGGAGACAGCAGGGGAAGAGGAGGACGGGGGTTAGGGAGGGTCGTAGTCCCAGAAAAGGTTACTCAGTTGAGAAGCGTAATCCACCGGTTTCATAACCTCGAAATCGAAGTCGTAGTCAGGAAGGTTACTTGTGGGTCCTGACTAGAGGAAATCTTACCTGACTAACCTAGAGGGACGTCAGGTTCCCTGAGAGTTCTCAGAAGAGGTTGTGTCGTCAGTTTTCGTAGTTAAGAAACCGCGAGTCGAAAGAAGTGTCAGGTTGAGAGCGTAGATATGTACTGGTGACCTTTTTGGTATCGGAAATGATCTACCTGGAAACAACCGTTTCATTATAGAGACGAAAAGTTATATGATAGATCCAACCAGTATTTTAAGGAAGGTTCCTCATTCGCAGAAAATTAAAGTACCGACGTTAGTGGTAGACGTCACTAAAACCTCGGGTCTTTTTATTTCAGACTGTGACAAAGGTGACAAAGGGGTAGACAGACCGTACTTCACGACCCTGGTCTACGGTTCTAGAATCAAAAGACTTACAACTCGAAATTCGGTTGAGAAAGTGAGAGGAGAAAGTGAAAGTAGTTCTCCGAAAAATCAAGGAGAAGTGAAAGACGGTATTCCCACCACAATAGACGTATAGACTCCAATAACTATAAAGAGGGCCGTTAGAACTAAGGTCGAACACGAAGAAGGTCAGGTCGCAAAGAGTACTACATGAGACGTATATTCAATTTCTCATAAATATGGCACGATCCACGACACTCTTCCGTGTTTTGGCATATGTTCAACTGTCAACAACAGTTCAACGAGTATTATATTGTCTCTCCTATTCTTTATACGAACCGGTACCTATTCTCGATCGTTAATAGGTGGTGACGATGTCGTCCCAAAGGTAAGGTCGGTATTGAAGATACCCTTAAGATACCTTCCTTTCTTTTGGGAGGTGTGGTAATCTCCATATCTTTTACCTAAAAAAAAAAAAAACGACTTCTTTTGTCAACTACCGTTTCAATTTTTTTATCTTCGTTAAAAGGATACTAGTCTAAAGACAGAATTTATTAATGAAATTTCCTGAGCGTTTTGTTTTTTTAAAGGAAAATTCGTAAAGTCCGAGTCAATCAATTTATTAGTTATACAGGTCAAACCAATCTTAACATATTCTTTCAGTGTGTAAATTTTTTATAGAGGTGATAAGGTTCTTTTAATGTTTACTACCTCAGACAGTTAACATAAGTTTCATGTTTGAAATTCGACTAGTACAACCGTCCGTAAGGTACTCCATCGTACCTCTGACGGAATACAAATTGCTTTCCTTGTACGGTAGTACCGTCTGACTTTCGATAGACCCAAGATGGAATACAGGACGGTTCTTGATCGACTAGAACTCTAAAACGTGTTCAGTGAGTTAGAGACAATAAATTTGACTCATCAATTCAATAAAGATTACAGAGGAGACAGTCAATTTAATACACTCAACTATAGTAGAGTAAATTCGTGGACGATTATTACCTCTAAAGAGATAGATAACGTTTGGATATATGTCTAAATAGTAACATACCGTTTTTCTTTGTTTTACAAGGATAAGAATTTCGACCCTGTATGAAACGACGACGATTAAACCCGAAACTCTTCAGTACAATTTTTTCCTCTAAAAAAGGGAGTCTTTACTTATTTATCTTGTCTTAAGTAGATTGTTCATAAACAACTCGTGTATGATACAAGGTCTGTGACAACCCATGACTCTTCACGTTATCACGTGTTAACAGAGACGGGAGTACCTCGAAAGTCAGACCTCCCACCACAACCCCCACCCCCATTTTTATGACATGTTCTATGTCATTTCCCTGAGAAAAACAGGAACGTAGGAGAGAGTTTTTTCTCTTCCTGTGTCTTAAGGTTCGATGAGTTATAGGAATTCCCTTCCCTCTCTAATGAGTACATCGTCTGTGGTCACCAGTTTGGGAAAGACGGTCTCGTCATAGTTGATATCAATTTTTTTATATATAAAGTACTATGAACAATGTCTGTGAATTTATCTCAAACAACTTCTAGTAGTGTTATCGATATCCCTGGTGTCGTTACGTTAAAATACCACTCTTTCTCTATCTCTCTAACCCCAGTTGGGGTTTATGTCGTATCCGTCATCCTTAAACATCGGTCTCTGGTCCCAACCCCCAGTCACCTACTTGTCAATGATTCTTCTCTGTAGTCCCCATTCCCCCAATATCAATTTAGCTAGATTGTTCTAAAAACCACTTCAATCCAGTCCCATTATTCTGTGGTAGACCCTCTACCACCTCCTCTCCTTGGCCGAATCTATAACTCCCACTAGTCAATGGTTCTTTAGAAAGATGTTGATCTAAAATGTTCCTTTACGTGTCCACCCGAATTTTCTCCAGAGTCCTTAACCTGACTTCAAACTAATTCGTTTCTCGGAAACAGTGACAGAGAGTGGAGAGTAGGTCTTTTGTCACCTCTTCTTTAACTCTAGCTCTTACTCCCACTCTTGTTCTCTCTCTCTCTTACTCTCTCTTAAGGAGTCTCTGGTAACAGTCCCGAAATTCTTTCCCGAACTAACTGGACGTCCCGAACTGACTGTACACACGGGCCTTCTACACCTTCTGTGACAACGAGGAAGGTTCTCTGACAGCTCCGCCCACACGGATAGACCATCGTTTCTCTTTTTATCACGAGACCCTCCTCCAAGAGAGGATGGTTTCACGACCTATTCCTACTCCCTCAAGAGAAACACCCGAGTCACCGATGTGTCCTCTCGAGGTCGTGTGACGGACCTCCTTCTCTGACTGGAGGGTTTCTTTCCACCCTCCACCTAGTTGACTACGGGGGCTCCCGATTTCCTCCCCTAAAAAAAAATTACAGAAATTTTTAAAAAAATATAAAAATTATATTTAAATAAATTAACCTCCGATTAATGAAATGTTATGACATAACGAAAACGGTATGTAGCCGTACTTAGGTGGTGCCCACATGTAAACAAGGGGTAGGACATGAGGGGAGAGTGAAGGGAGGGGTATGGTAGACAGACCCAGTAGGGTCACATGGTCGGGGCTCGTAGGACATAGTACGTAGCTTGGACCTGACCGCTAAGCAAAGTGTATACTATTTCCCTCCCCTAAATTTCAGACAACTCCTCACAATTTTAGATGGGGTCTCTCTACTACGTCCTAATGGGATGGAGGGGAGACGATTTTATATGGGGTGTTCCCGTGAGGTACTTTCACTCCCCCATTCCCCCCTGACTTCCTTCCGGGGACAGATCTTCCTTTGTTACCAATTCATGTTTATGGATACGTGGGGTTCTCGCACAATAAAGAGGTCTCTGAGAGAACACGAACCATACTACAATCGACGACTCCCTACTCCTCGACCTAAATCCTCTCTACCTCGTTTCCAAGAAGTTGTCGTCTCTTTTTCGAAACTCAACTTCCCACAATTTTAGACAGGAACAAAGTAGTTAGATGAATAAAAGGATCGACTGTACCCTGAAAAGATTACTGACTCTCCCAGAACTTTTAGAAATCTTGGACGGACTTTAAAGAAGTTCCCTCCCCCCTCTTTTTGGTTCTTTAAGTCTCTCTCCCAAATCGCCCTGGCAGATTCTTTCTTATTTCAACGAAGTACTAGTAGTCAAGTCAAGTCAAGTCAACGAGTCAGTACAGGCTGAGAAACGCTGGGGTACTTAACGTCGTGCGGTCCGGAGGGACAGGTAGTGGTTGAGGGCCTCAAGTGGGTTTGAGTACAGGTAGTTCAGCCACTACGGTAGGTCGGTAGAGTAGGAGCCAGCAGGGGAAGAGGAGGACGGGGGTTAGGGAGGGTCGTAGTCCCAGAAAAGGTTACTCAGTTGAGAAACGTACTCCACCGGTTTCATAACCTTAAAGTCGAAATCGTAGTAAGGAAGGTTTCTTTAGGGTCCCGACCAGAGGAAGTCTTACCTGACCAACCTAGAAGAACGTCAGGTTCCCTGAGAGTTCTCAGAAAAGGTTATGGTGTTAAGTTTTCGTAGTTAAGAAGCCACAAGTCGAAAGAAATGTCAGGTTGAGAGTGTAGGTATGTACTGGTGTCCTTTTTGGTATCGGAACTGATCTGGTTTGAAACGACCGTTTCGTTACAGAGACGAAAAATTATACGAGGGATCCAACCAGTATTGGAAGGAAGGTTCTTCATTCGCAGAAAATTAAAGTACCGACGTCAGTGGTAGACGTCACTAAAACCTCGGGGGGTTTTATTTCAGACTGTGACAAAGGTGACAAAGGGGTAGATAAAGGGTACTTCAATACCCTGGTCTACGGTACTAGAAGCAAAAGACTTACACCTCGAAATTCAGTTGAAAAAGTGAGAGGAGAAAGTGAAAGTAGTTCTCCGAGAAATCAAGAAGAAGTGAAAGATGGTATTCCCACCACAGTAGACGTACAGACTCCAATACCTATAAAGAAGGCCGTTAGAACTAAGGTCGAACACGAAGAAGGTCAGGTCACAAAGAGTACTACATGAGACGTATATTCAATTTATTTGTCCCACTGTAATATGTCGGAACTGCATGAGGAAAAGGATAAACCTTAGTCAACCAACAAAGTACAGGTCAAGATTGACAACGAAGGACTGGACGTACGTCTAAAGAGTTCTCCGTCTAGTCCACCAGACCATAAGGGTAGAGAAAGTCTCAAAAGGTGTCAAATAACACTCGAATTACAAACAATAAAGTCTAAGTCAGGGTGTTACCCCGACATGTTTATATAGGTATTCGGTCTTTGTCATGTTTGATGGTTCCGTTTAGTAGTCTAACGGAACAGTACAAAGAGAGTCAACCCTTCTTCACACAACTTCCATCTTAATAAGAATTATCCGTTAAGAGAAGATCCCCGTCTTAAACTACAATGTAGATACCACTACAACAAACCACCCTTCCCTAGAAATAGAATATATAGTGGAAATTTCATAACTATCTTAATTTACTCTTACTCGTTTAACTTCCTTTCCTTTACGTTTTCCAGAAGAAAAGTCATTGCCATCTGACCTTTACTGTCCTATCATCCCCGAAAGTATAGCTAGAAACGTGTAAAATTTCATAATGGTAGTTATAAATTAACGGTTTTAGACATGTTGAAGTAGACGTATAGACATTAAATTGACTTTAGAACCACAAGGAGTCTGAATGGATGACGATATATACAAGTAATAAAATGTCAGGAAGTAGGAGAATGTCAGTATCCTTCCAAACAACCAGGAACATTAACTGCAATGGGAGGTGGTCGCGGTGTCCTAGAGGAGGTACTGGAAACAAGGATCTGACTAACGATGAGATAAGACCTGGGTAAGACAGATATCACCGAAGAGGACGAGTCGGACATTTTACACTAATTTAGAGGAGCCGAGGATTATGGTCTTGTTTTTAGAAGAAACTACAAGGTACAGATAAATCGATGATAAGTTAATAAGGACATAAAAGTTGGTTAGGAACCAATTTAAGTTACCTGTTAAAAGTCAAAAATAACATAAATACTACTATGATGTCTGATAGGGACTGAATTCTACTGAATACTGAAACGCTTAAGTGTTACCACACTTTCGATATATATAAGTTTTCTTTGGTACGAAGTGTAAAACTTAAAACTAGAGGGCCCGACCATTATTCATCATCCCATGAGAGAGTACTACGGTCCGTCCCGTCTCCCGGCGTCGAGGGTCGATCGGTGTGGTAGTACTCCCATTTGTTAACTATTTGATTGCTGTTGAGACACGAGTACGTCGGAAAGATAAAATGTGAAAACCCTGTCAAGTCAAGTCAACGAGTCAGCATAGGCTGAGAAACGTTAGGGTACTTAACGTCGTGTGGTCCAGAGGGCCTCAAGTAAGTTTGAGTACAGGTAACATAGGCACTACGGTAGGTCGGTAGAGTAGGAGACAGCAGGGGAAGAGGAGGACGGGGGTTAGGGAGGGTCGTAGTCCCAGAAAAGGTTACTCAGTTGAGAAACGTACTGCACCGGTTTCATATCCTCAAAGTCGAAGTCGTAGTCAGGAAGGTCACTTGTGGGTCCTGACTAGAGGAAATCTTACCTGACCAACCTAGAGGAACGTCAAGTTCCCTGAGAGTTCTCAGAAGAGGTTGTGGTATAAAGTTTTCGTAGTTAAGAAGCCACGAGTCAAAAGAAGTGTCAGACTGAGAGTGTAGGTATGTACTGGTGACCTTTTTGGCTTCGGAACTGATCTACCTGTAAGCAACCGTTTCATTTTACAGAAACGAAAAATTACGCGAGAGATCCAACCAGTATTGAAGGGAAGGTTCCTCATTCGAAAATTAAAGTACCGACGTCAGTGGTAGACGTCACTAAAACTTCGGGGGGTTTTTATTTCAGACTGTGACAAAGGTGACAAAGGGGTAGATAAACGGTACTTCACTACCCTGGTCTACGGTACTAGAAGCAAAAGACTTACAACTCAAAATTCGATTGAAAAAGTGAGACAAGAAAGTGAAAGTAGTTCTCCGAAAAATCAAGGAGAAGTGAAAGACGGTATTCACACCACAGTAGACGTATAGACTCCAATAACTATAAAGAGGGCCGTTAGAACTAAGATTGAACACGAAGTAGGTCGGGTCACAAAGAGTACTACATGAGACGTATATTCAATTTATTTGTCCCACTGTTATGTGTCGGAACTGCATGAGGAAATGACTAAACCTTGGTCAGACGACAAGGTACAAGTCAAGATTGACAACGAAGGACTAGAGGTATGTCTAAAGAGTTCTCCGTCCAGTGTACCAGACCATAAAGGTAGAAAAATTTCTTAAAAGGTCAGACAAAACTAGGTGTGTCAGTTTCCGAAACCGTATCAGTTATTTCGTCTTGATCTACTAAAGACCTTGAGAGAACGAAAAAGCTACTAGGTTACCTACAACCGTTATACTGGAGAGCAAGGAGACGGAAAAGATTTAGGTCCAACTTGTAGACCTTAAGTGTTAAGGGTATGACAACTTCGGACCGAACCTCTTAAAACTCGTAATGAAATGATTACACACTCTACTCATGTTAACGTCATCAAACTCGCAAGAAACCGTAACGGAAAGAAACCCTAACCTTACTTTTGACTGTAAAAGGTAAGGACACCGGTGACGACTCACAAGGTTTAAACAACCGTAGAACTCACGTCGTGAAAGTGTCGTAGTAGAAAATCCTAAACTTTATCGAGTTGACCTTAAGGTAGTGGAGGTGATCGAAACAAACATCACTACGAAGGATTCTGAGTGAACTGAAGAGTGAGATCTTACAGACCGAGATCCACTCACTAGTATGGTAGCACTAATAGACTCAGCACTTTTATAAAAAACATGTTAAGAAGACACATAAGAACGGTAGAGAAGAATTATAGAAGACGAAGACAATCCAGGTATGGTAAAGACAGGAAATAACTCTGGCAGAAACGTACTTTACAAGGGACCCATAGAGGTCAGAAAGGGTAAGATAACAAAAAGAGATAAAGAAACGTGACTAGTTACTCCGAAAGAATAGAGAGGAACGATAAGAAACCTTGAGACGTAAGTTTATCCGTATAGAAAGGAAAAGAAGAAACGAAAACCGAAAAGAAGAAAAATGTCGATAAACATTCCGAAGGAGTCTGTCGGTAAAACGAAAAAACGTAAAGAAAAAAACCCCCTACCAGAACGAGGGCCAGAGGATATGGTACAGTGTTTGGAGGTAGGTATCAAGTAGTCCGTGAGACAGATAGTCTAGATTAGGGAACTTAGATAAACAGTGAAGGTGACATATTAGTATTCCCTAAACTAAATCCAGTATGGACTTACCAGATCACCAAAAGGGATGAAAAAAGTTGAATACAGACTTAAACCGTTATTCCTCAAGTACTAGACTCGGTGTCAGTCGAGGGCCAGAACAAAAACGACTGACATATCTCGAAGAGGTAGAAACCGACGTTTCTTATATTAGTTAGACTAAAGCCACAACTGATAGACCACTACAGGTACACATCTCAGAAGAGAACACAACAACCTTCTCCCACAAACGATACTGGTCATACAGGAGAACTGTTTTGAGACAATCGGAAACGGAACCGAATAAGACATGAGGTTGCGACTTAAACGGATAATGAGGTCCACAAAGAACTGAAGGATGAAAACGTAAGGTCAGGGGATATTACTTTTCCTGTAGAAAAAATCCACAATCAAGATCTTCCAGAACATCCGGAAATTTCTTGGTAAGTTGAAGTCGAAGAAGTCGTAATGAACAACTCCGTATCTGAACCTAATTACACTATGACTTACCAAACGGAACCTTTGCTTGTCTTTAGTAAGACAGTAAAAACTCTAACGTAGGTTTATGACGTAAAATCTGAGAAAACAACTGGTACCGATGAGGTAAAGAAGATTCCCTAAGAACGGGTGTCATCATCTATATTACCAGTAGATTCAATTTAAGTGGGTAAGGTCAGGTAAAATCAAACGACTAAGGATTTTACAGTTACAAGTGAGAACGGTAGAGGACAAACTGGTAAAGGTTAAACGGAACTAAGTACCTGGACTGTAAGGTCCAAGGAGACGTTATAACGAGAAATGTCGTAACCTGGAACGAAGATATTGGTCAGTGTAGGTGTTCACCCAAAACAAAAAGAAACCGAGACAGAGAATTAAGAAAGACCTCAATAAAGAGGTGAGTAAAGGTCATCGTATAACCCGTGGATGGTTGGACCCCTCAAGTAGAAAGTCACAGGATAGAAAAACGGAAAAGTATGACAAGTACCCCAAGAGTTCCGTTCTTATGACTTCACCAAACGGTAAGGGAAGAGGTCACCTGGTGTAAGACAGTCTGGAGAGGTGGTTCTGGGTAGGTAGAACCCACCGGGATGTACTGTACCGAGTATCAAAGTGACTCAATCTGTTCAGACACCAGGTACACTAGACTAACCAATCAAAAGACACTGACACTAAAAGTCAGACAGACGGGAGACTACCTCTTCCTATTCTCCGATTACCTTCGAAGGACTACCCTCTCTGACTGACTCCCCCTTTGACCTAGAACAAAACTACCCATCCCGGTACGAGTCATTTAGAAATTAGGTTGAAACACAACTACCCACCTCGACACAGGGGAGGGACGATAAATGGACCCCGGTTTGATACCACCTCCATTACTTCTATTACCGTTGGAGGAAGTTTTCTAGGGTACGTATATGATGATATGAGTGACGGGGGTTGGGACGTCGTCCGGTGGCAACTGGGTGCGGAGACGACCTCTGAGGATCTGTGAGGGCCCGTTCAGACCTAGTCAGAGGACACACCAGTGACGAGGAAAGAGAACCCAGGACCACACGTGTTCCAACCAACACGGGAGGTTCTCAGATAAAGGGTCAGGACACATTCAAGACCGTCGAGATACCACCCCAATTACCGCTGGAGGAGGTTCTCCCGAATACGGTGTGGGTTCGGACGACGTGGGTCTCAGCGACAGGGACACCGTCAGGGGACGACTGGACATGAAGAAGTCCTCTGTGAGTCTATGTCAAGACAGAGTCAGAGACACCCCAAGGACCCAGGACCACGTGTGTTCTAAACAAACTCGGGAGACTCGTAGAGACCGTCCTTACCCCAAACTAAGATTTCCACTTTAACGGGGAGTATGGTAGAACGACCCCGAAGAGGAAACGGGAACCCGTACCCCATAGAGGAGTGTCGGGGAAGTCGTGACACGTCGGCGGAGAAGTCACGGATGGAAGAACGACCCCAAAGAGACTGGAACCTGTACCCCATAGAGGAGTACCGGTGAGGTCGCTTCGTGTCGACGACGAGGATTGGAACCTACACCCCATAGAGGAAGGACGGAGAGGTTGCGACGTGTCGACGTGCCATAAGGTATTTAACACATTCTATAAGTTGTCAGGTAATAGTTTATCCGAAACGCAATTTACTAAACCGGTTGACCTCCGATTGCATTCACAAGACTCGTGTAAGTTTCACCCGATCCGATTCGACACTACAAACCGTCCAATCTACATAATTTATGTAAAACATGAACTATAAAAGTTAAGTGTTACCCAAATGCTTCGGGACACTATTCAACTCCTCCTATGTATCTCGGGACCTACCAACCAGTCATGTCAAAGATGATTCCTTTCCCTTCGTGTGTAAAAAGTTACCTCTCAGTGGACAAACTGGGTTCCCAAAAACGGTCATACATAAAGAATTGTGACAGACGAGAAAATGGATAAAAGAGTCATGAAGAAGGACGAAGAGGAAGGTGTAGAGACTGCTGAAAAGGACCAAAGGAGATACCGTGAAAAATAAAGGAGGAGAGAGAAGTGACGCACGTTACGAGAAGTGATAAAGGTGTGACGTGACGGGAGAGGTGTACTTGTGAATCACCAAGTTAATTTTTAGGTATAAGACTTTCAAATTGTTATACATAGAGACCGGTTGGAGCGGAAACTTGAAGGTTGATGTATAATTTATTTAGGACCTGTGACTTTGTGGTTAAGAAAGGAATTTAAACGATGTAGACTTTGATTTGAATGAAAGAAGGGAGTAAACTTGGGAGTTTACCTTAGGACGAAGAAGTAATCGGTCAAATATTGTAGCGGAATATAGATCAGTTGGTTATCTCTGAGGACCCTCAGTAGAATTTCATGAAGGACAAAGAGTGGTAAGAGAGTGAAGGACGAAAGGAGGGGGTAGGGTAATTTTCTCTTCGGGATCTACAATTACTATATGGTTGTCATAAAACTAAGAGAGTGGAGAAGAGATTAGGACGACAATGATGGATCATTGTGTGAGAACTACGGGTAAGGTTTCGGGGTCTTAGGATTGATGCAAGGTTAGAGGTTTAAACGGGAAGAGTTTAAATGGTCGGTATGATTATGATCGTACTGGGTAGATTTTACTTATATTTCATTTGGGGAATGAGGTAATTTCATATAGCCAACAAGAGGTAGTGAATAGTCTATCGTAAGTTAAAGAAACTACTTAATATGTTTCAGTCGTTAAACGACCAGGGATGAAAGGAGAAATACAAGTGACTACCAGTGTAGACTTCAGATTTTTGTGACTTAATCGAGGAGTTTGTCATATGTAATTATATATTTGGTCACCAGAACAAATACGAGAAAGAGAATACACTTTATATGAGATAAGGAAAAAGGGAAAGGAGTGATTCATTACTTCTGAATAAAGTCCATGATGTAGGAGGTCCTTCTTAATAGGTTTGAATAAAATTGGTAGCACTCAGGGAGAAATGAAGGAATCCTAGGAACTCATAGTAACAGTAATCGAAATGGCATTATGTAAAGTTGATACATAAATAAAAGGTACGGCTGTATCATACAAGAAGTTTCGATAAAAGTTGGAATATGTGAGTACCGGGTCGTGTCACGACGGGTGTCTATCCATGTGTCATCTACAATAGTTTGACTTTAACTTGTAACGAGGTAATATAAAGTTAGTAAAGTCGAGTTTTTTCAAAAAGCGTGAGTTGAAAGAACGTCTTTCTCCTTCCTGTCGTTGAGAGATTAAAGGATAAACCATCTCTATCTGTTAAAAAGTATATAGACTAGTGAATAAAAAGTTTGAGGTAGATTATAAGACAGAAAATGTCACTAGAATTTTAACACACGTATAGACGGAAACGTAGTATTTCTACTTATATATTAGTAAAATAAGTATATTTTACTCAATTGGAATAACTCTGTTACTTCCTTCATTGTTCAAACACTTTATAAAACATCCTAACGATGATTTAGGACTCAAAGGGTGATTTTATGAACATAAGTCGAGTCGAGTCAGTGAGTAAGTATAGACTGAGAAACGCTGGGGTACCTAACGTCGTACAGTCCGAAGGGACAGGTAGTGGTTAAGGACCTTGAATGAGTTGAGTACAGGTAACTCAACCACTACGGTAGGTTGGTAAAGTAAGAGACAGTAGGGGAAGAAGAGGACGGAAGTTAGAAAGGGTCATAGTCCCAGAAAAGTTTACTCAGTCAGGAAGTGTAGTCCACCGGTTTCATAGTCTCGAAGTTGAAGTCGTAGTCAGGAAGATTACTTATAATTCCCGACTAGAGGAAATCCTACTTGACCAACCTAGAGGAAGGTCAAGTTCCCTGAGAGTTCTCAGAAGAGGTTGTGGTGTCAAGATTTCGTAGTCAAAAAACCACGAGTCGAAAGAAATATCAGGTTGATAGTGTAGGTATGTACTGATGACCTTTTTGATATCGAAACTGATCTACCTGGAAACAACCGTTTCATTACAGAGACGAAAAATCATACCACAGATCCAACCAGTATTGAAAAGACGGTTCCTCGTTCGCAGAAAACCAAAGTACCGACGTGAGTGGTAGACGTCACTAAAACTTCGGGTTTTTATATTTCAGTCGGTGACAAAGGTAACAAAGAGGTAGATAAACGGTACTTCACTACACTGACCTACGGTACTAGAAGTAAAAGACTTACAACTCGAAGTTCGGTTGAAAAAGTGAGAGGAAGTGAAAGTAGTTCTCCGAGAAAATCAAGGAGAAGTGAAAGACGGTATTCCCACCACAGTAAACGTATAGACTCCAATAACTATAAAGAGGGTCGTTAGAACTAAGGTCGAACACGAAGTAGGTCGGGTCGTAAAGAGTACTACGTACATTCAATTTATTCGTCCCACTGTTATATGTCGAAACTGTATGAGGTTAAACCTTTTCAGACAACAAGATACAGGTCAAGATTGACAAGGAAGAACTGGACGTATGTCTATAGAGTCCTGCGTCTAGTCCACCAGACCATGAGGGTAGAGAAAATCTTAAAAGGTGTCAAACAACACTAGGTGTGTCAGTTTCCGAAACCGTATGAGTTCTTTCATCTTCATCTATAAAAAGACCTTGAGAGAATGAAAAAACGACTAGGTTGTCTACAACCGTTAAACTAAAGACGAAGGAGATGGAAAAGATTTAAGTCGACCTTGTAGACCTTCAAGTGCCAAGTACATGACAACTTCGGACCGAACCTCTTAAAACTTGTAATGAAACGATCTCACAATCTACTCACATCAACATAATCAGATATAATCTCTTTGTCTTTGTCGAAATAAATAATATTCCTTGACTGACTGTGTCAATATCTCTGTCGTACTGTCGTACTAGACGGTAGTTCAGAAGGGTCAATCGACTCACCATTTCTTAAGCAGACGGTTACATCCTCTGTGTCCCAGGGACTCATCCCTTCTAAGGGGACCGTTTCTCTTTCCGTTGGGTGAGATCATGAGAACGGACCCTTTAGGGTACCTGTCTCCTAGGACCGCCCGACGTCAGGTGCCCCACCGTTTCTCAACCTGTGTCGACGCGTGTGCACGTGACTGACTAGACATCAGTCGTTCGAGCTCCAGGTCCACTCGACTCCCATATTCAAGATAGGTTCGGACTTAGACAGAACTTCTTTTCTTTCCTAACTACGGGGGAGAACTTCTGACAGAATGTCTCTCTCACTTACTTAAGAGAAAAAGAGATGGAGAAACAAGATCAGTTCAAAGGTTTACCGACTCCGAAGGGGTGTTACCCCTCCCGTTAGAAGAAATGAGTCAGATGTTTAAGGTTGGTCTTTCTAGGAGTCTCTTTGTGGATCTTATTATAAATTAGTTTATAGACCTATAGGTCACCGGGTTAGTTCAACTGTTAGTCACATTGGTAGGCCTTACCGTATAGTACTTGTAAAGAGTATAGTAATAAATAGTTTCGGTACTAAAATACTACTGTATTAAAATTTCGAATACCCTATATAGTAATTGATAATAATTTATAAAGGGAACGACCTACACTTTAACCGTACTTAAAAACCTTTACATTCATTATTATGTTATCCGCATAGTAATGTTGTAATATTATGTATAATATTATTACATGACCTGTTACAGGAACAAAAACACAGGTAGTAAAACATCTCTATATAACAATTGAACAAACAGATAGGTAGAAACAGAGTAAACTCATTCATGAGTGGTGGTATAATACAACCACCCCGATAAATTGGATAGTAGAGGAGAGAGGATTGATCGTGGTGGAGTCATTACCTTTAGTTGTATGGGGGTAATTTGGTCTAGTTCGACCAGTTAGTCTTACTAGACAAGAGTACCGAGTCCCTACTAAGTCTCTACTCGTGTCCCAGCCCTCATGAGGAAGTCTAAGAAAACGATCTTGATAGTCCCCCCATCCAAACGATGACCGACTTGACACTCCTACACTAGACCTAAGATCCACCGGTAGAGAGACCGGAGATCCATCTTGTAAAAATATCTTATTCCAGTTGTATGTCTCACTTCTTCCCAACTCTACGTCGTTTTCTACCTGGAGAAGGTTTGAAATAACTAAGGTATACGTCCTAACAGTTATCGTTTAAATAAGAACTTAAGAGTCAATGAGTCTGATAATACAGGGGGAGTACACATTTATTAGAACTTAACATCTAGAGAACAAAAGTTGGATTCCCCTGTCAAAGAATCTTTACTATAATAAATCTGTATCCATTGTGACTGATTATGAAAATGGTCTAATGAAAATTTTTTCTAACGTAATTAATTATAAAAAATTAGTAGTCAGTAATCTTTATTCTCTTATTTTTATCTTTTTCTTGTCTTTACTATCGTAAGCGTTATTTATAAATTAACCAATAACGATATACGGTCAGTAATTTGGATCCAAATATAGATGGTTCTTCTATAATAAGGGAAAGGTAGGTGTGTGTATGAGTGACTTTACCTGAACCGGTTTACCCAGGTCTCAGAATATGGGTAATATTATTATTTAGTTTGTTTTACGTTAAATAACACAAACAAAAGCAATTTGAAAATTTTACTTTTGTCGGACGAATCCATAATATACGATTTCTTTTATTTGTCATATTTTGTTTATATTGGTTACTAAATTTACTTTCATTACAATAAACACCTTGAAGACACCACCGAGTCTGTCATTTCTTAGACGGATGTTACGTCCTGTGGGCCCAAACTAGGGACCCAACCCTTCTAGAGTACCTCTTCCCTTACTGACGGCTGAGGTCATAAGAACGGACGTCTTAGGGGTACCTGTCTCTTCGGACCTTCCGATATCAAGTACACCAGCGTTTTTCAGTCTGTTCTAACTCACTGATTGTGAATAAAATGTACATTCAGAGACACCGATTGTGAAACGTTTCTAATGTAAAAAAAAAACGAAACTCTTACTTTCCCTCTTGAAAATAGTTTATATGACCCTACTGTTTATATTTGACCCTACCAAGACCCGTAGCACCCTGTATCTCAGTGAAATTAAGTATGTTATCTACAGATAAATAGTGAATTTATTTCTCCTCGACCACGTCACCACCTTTAAACTTCAAGTCGGATATGTTAGTAAACACCCAGGTCCAAGTATCTCTGTAAAAATAGAAGTTGTACACCGAAGATACCCATGGGACCCACAATGGTAGGTCCTTCTAAATACCTAGAACGGACCTTTACTACGTTAACACAAACAGGTGTAAGGTAACCGTCTCTGAGTCAGAAAACCGGTGTAGATTTATGTCACCCTCGAAGTTTAACCTCAGGACAATTCATGAGTCTCCTTTCCTCTTTACCAAGTGGTTGTCGGTCAGTCCTATAAAGGTGTCTATTTTTATCCTCGTAAATTTTTTCATGAATGTAGTAATATCTTTATTCGATTTGAAAAAACCTGGTTCTCTTTATGTTGATATTTTTTTATCTTTTTCTCTTTATTTTGATATCTAATTATAATATAAAATAGAGTACTTGTAAGACTATCAGAATGAAATGATTTACTGAGGACTTTCTCTCAGTTAATTTCGTACGACCCGTTTGAAGTAAAGGATAACCTAAGGTGAGAAGTTTTTAAGGTAACGCATAATAATAAAAAAATAATCTTGAGTACACGGATATGGGTCAAATAAATTTGTCGAAAAATAGTATATTTCTCGTATCCGAAGTCCTAAACTTTCTGGACTCGGTGTTACTAATGATAAATGATCTTGTCTGAGACCTATTCGAGGAATTGGAAACACTTAGAGACAAAGGACAGTATATTTTCCGTCCGTATGGATAGAGTGTCCTACCAACACTATTGGGAAATAATTTTGTTTTCGAATTGTACGGTTCGAATTATGACTGGGTGTTCTCTACGAAGTATTGCGGTTAGGGGTAGAGAATTCTCATAAATTGCAAAAAACCTATATGAAGTAATTAACGATAAGGTCTGTTGACAAGTGAATGAGATTAATTATTTTGCGAAGTTGACCTTTACTTATTAAATTTTAGGGACCTCATGTCTTTAACATCGACGATTTCACAACCGTTTTCAATGAGAGGAAGTTTATTTTCCTTTTTATATTAAGTTACGTTGTTTAAAATCAAGAGATGTGTCAGGATTAAAACATATCCACTACGTTGTGTCACTCAAGTAACAAGTGCTCTAAAGTCTGTGCAACACACTCACGTCTTTTCATCAGAAGTACCACTTCCCATCGTCTTTTACGGTTTTTATGTAGTGAAACCGTATTCCGCGAATTCCGTTAACGTTTCTTTGACTAATTTTTGTTTGCTTGTGTGTATATAATTATTCAGGAGAGACAGGAGGGTGATAAACGGATTTTCGTTCCTGTATGTAAAAACCCGAAGGTCCACCGGGTTACCATTTTTTAGGTGGTTTTTTACCCGTTTTCTTGATTGTCTATAAAGAGGTTTCTTCTGTATGTCTACCGATTGTTTGTATACTTTTCTACAAGTTGTAGTAAGTAAAAATCTCTTTACGTTTAGTTTTGATGTTACTCTATAGTAGAGTGTGACCAGTCTTACCGGTAGTAGTTTTTTCAGATGTTTGTTATTTACGACCTTTCCCACACCTCTTTTCCCTTGGGAGAATGTGACAACCACCCTTACGTTTGACCATGTCAATGTCGCCGCTGGACACCTCTCAGGAAGTTTTTGACCTTTATCTTGACGGTATACTGGGTCGTTAGGGTCACGACCCGTATGTGGGACTCCTTTGGTCTTAAGTTTAATTTTCTGTGTACATATGGTTACAAGCAAAATCCTGATAAATGTTATCGATCCTGTACCCTCGGCGGATCTACAGGTAGCCGTCTACTTACCTATTCCTTCAACACCAAGTATACGTGTCACCTTATAATGAGTCGATATTTTTCCTTTCGTAAACTCAGTCAAAATTACTCTACCTGCTTGGACCTCGGATAATATGTCTCTTCATTCAGTCTTTCTCTTTCTGTTTGTAACATATAATTGCGCATATATACCTTAAATCTTTATGCCATGGCTACTAGGATGTACGTCCCGTCGTTTCCTCTGTGTCTGTATTTCTTGTCTGAAAACCTGAGTCACGCTCTTTCACTCCCACCCTACTAAACTCTCTTACCGTAACTTTGTACATGTAATGGTATACATTTTATCAACTGGTCACGTTTAAGTTACTTACATCGTTCCGTGGGGTTTCAGACACGAGATCCTGTTGGTCTCCTACCCCTCCCTTCGCCCTCTTCCTAAGTTCTACCCCCCCTGTGTACATATGGGCACGAATAAGAACAACTACATACCGTCTTCGGTAGTGTTATGACATTTAATTAATAGGAGATTAATTTTACTTATTTAATTAAATTTTTTTCTTAGGTGAACGATGGGGTTCTCTATATTCTCTACGTCAAAGCTAGGGACCCAACCCTTTTAGGGGACCTCATCCTTTACCGTTGGTGAGGTCATAAGAACGGACCTTTTAGGGTACCTGTCTCCTCGGACCGTCCGATACCAGGTGTCCCAGTGTTTCTCAACCCGTACTGACTTCGCTGACTCGTACGTGCACCGAAAGAAACCTCGACTCGTCAAGAGTCCTTGTCTGATTCTTTATACGGGTATCCGGAAACTTCTCAAGTGAATTTCCAGAAGAGAGTGAGTCTGTCTACTGAACCGTTCTCTCTACCCGACATCTTTTAAACGGAAAAGGTTAAAGTGTGAAACGAAAGGCGTCAGAAGTAACGATTGTATCTAGATTAAAGGAGAGGAAAGAGTACAGTTCAAAATATTGAACTGTGTCCCGTAGAGGGTATAAAAAAAGAGTATAGTTCCCGTCTCGATCCGTCTAGTTCCGTCTCGTTCGGAGTCGTCTTATGAATACGGTCCAAAAGTCTGAATGTCCAACGTACCTCGTGAGTTTCATAGTTTCCTTTTTGGTCAAAACAAAGAATGAATAAAATTAAACCAGATTATTTGACTCTTAGTTTACAATATTAAAAGGTCCTGTTTCAACTTTAATTACGGGTTTCCTTTCTGATCTACCGTAATCACAAAAGTTTTACCTTCTATTTTTATTAGAAAATAAGAATAGTTCGTTTTATAAGGAAAACTCTTCTTGTTACACTATGTCCGTCTGAAGTGTCGGACTACCCACCGGAACATATCTGTTTTATCACCTCATAGACTGATTTAAAACATAAAACCAAAACCCATCTGTGTTGTTTATATTTTCTATCGATTAAGAAGTTACCCAAGAAATAGAAAAGGTCTAAGTATACCAGTTGGCTGAATCCTTCAATTCCCTGATATAAAATTTTTACTGTTATTGATTTTATACTGTACGAGTTTATCATCTTAGTATTTATTTTCTAACTTTCAAATATAAAAGTTGTAGACGTACCCAAACACGACACTATATACTCAGAATTTTAATAATTTGAGTTGTCATAAGTTAAAATTATCAATGTTATTTACTCTGGAGACGTTAAAATAACTACAAGAAACCTTCCTTACTACGATTTCGACTTTGAGGTCATGAAACCGGTAGAGTACGTTTCTCAACTGAGTAACCTTTTCTGAGACTACGACCCTCCCTAACTCCCGTCCTCCTTTTCCCCTGCTGGCTCCTACTCTACCGACCTACCGTAGTGCCTGAGCTACCTGCACTCAGACTCACTTGAGACCCTCAACCACTACCTGTCCCTCCGGACGACACGACGTGAAGTACCCGAACGTTTCTCAACCTGTACTGACTCGCTGACTTGACTTGACTTGACTACATATACAAACTATGAACCAATTGATCAACATTCTCACCGAATTTTAAATGGGTTAAAGATCTTAGACCTTCAAAAAAATTTTGTATGAAAACTAAACTCATGGTTATAAGAATAGTAGGGTCATTTTAGTCGTGACCAAAAATGTAAATAAGACCACTCACTCACATGTGTACAGACACACACACACAATTCGTAGATGGTTCGACTATGTCTACCGATTGTCCGAGAAAAGAAAACTCTTTAGTATCTAACATCCTCAAAATCTTGTAGTTAAAATCTGAAAGGAAGTAAAGATAACAGTATATCTCTTCCACTCCCGAATAGTAGAGAATTCAACTAACGTTTTCTCGAAAAGACTATAAAGAGAAATTGGTTTCACAAGAGTAAGAGAAAGAAACGTCCGGGGATCCGAGAACAAAAGACTTTATTTAGTGAGAGAAAGGAGGGTTTCGTTTTACTTTCCCCGTTAATATGGGAACCACTAAGAATTAACAGGGTTAATTGATTCAGTCAAAGACCTCAGACTCGACTTTTACTTCGAATCCTACACGGAAGTTATTTACCTTAAACAATTCAGTTGAACTCGGAAAAAAAAGGAGGTCCTTTTCGGTCGATAAACTTATAACTTAACGTCAGTGAGATGACCACGGAAGTTAAATCCAATCTTACTTTGATTGCACGAGAAAGGGATATGAGAATCAATTCCCGTTGTTGTTGTTTGTTTTTAGGTTATGACTCATGGAGAATTTACCTAAAATAAAATCCGTTATTCAAAAGTAAAGAGATTGTATACAATGGGAATGTAGTTTAATTGTAAATGACATAAGTACGGTTAAATAAACGGTCACTCATTATTATATAGGTAATTTAAAATGATTCATGACTATATTTTTCGTGACGACCGGGTTATCTCTGTCATTTTGGACCGATACATTGAACGTACACGAGACTAGAATGTTTGTCTTTATAATCCTTCTAAGTAAGTAATCAATAAGACTATTAATCTCCTTAAATTTAATTATTACAAAATCTTTTTGAATTTCCAATAGTGATCCCACCGAGTCTCCCATTTCGTAGACGGATGTTACGCCCTCTGGACCTAAGTTAGGGACCCAGCCCTTCTAGGGGACCTCTTCCTTTACCGTTGGGTGAGGTCATGAGAACGGACTTTTCAGGGTACCTGCCTCTTCGGACTATACGATGTCAGGTACCCCAGCTTTTCTCAACCTGTGCTGACTCGCTGAAGTGAAAGTGAAAGTGAAAGTCCCATTAATTTTATTTTGTATAAACAAAGTTTAGTAACGTAGTCTTCTTTTATTTATGTTATAAGTAAGTAGATTTAGTTTTCTCCTCACTGTAGTAGTTCTACCACTGTATCCTCCAGTAAAGACCGAAGTTAAGGGTAGTGTTCCTTTGTTTGATCGTTGGTGTCTATTCTATGGTAACCCTTTTGGGGTCTTGTACCTCAACTCCGACTTCGTGTGGAGACCTGGTGTCTCCGTTTCTTCCTGGAGTAATCTTCCCATTCTCTTACCGACGTGTGATCGGTGTAACGGGGAGGAGGTCCGACCGCGTCCCTATGTGACTGTCAAGGAGACCCCGATACCGAAGAGGTCACACCTTTTATCTCGAGTTCTAACTGTAGGTCGAAGGGGTTGAACCACCCTACGATGGTCTTCTGGTTGAATGTATTGTGGAGTGTCCTTTATGGATCGTCTCTCGGGTCTGTCACCGAAACAAGTAGACGTCTCGACTTGACCACCGTGAGAGACCGGTCACCATCCGTCCTCGACGGACTAAACTCAGGGGTTAACTCTATAAGACCGGAATCTTACAAGATGTCGAGACGGTCCCGTCCTTTTGTTTAAACTTTGGTGTAGACGATGACTTATATCGAAGGTTGTGGTAGACTCGTCCTTCGAATTTATCTCACAGACTTTTCGATACATCAAGTGGAACATTACGGTGAATATTGTCGTAGACTCGTCTCTTGGGTCGGTTACCGAGACAGGTAAAAGTCTAGGGTCAGTCACCGGGACAGTTCGATACCTTGAACCACCTTACAGGACCGATTAAGTACAGGGGTTGGTGTTCAGTACGAACGGAACCTCGGACAAGACGGTGGTAAGTGTTCATTCTTCCAGACACCGACACCGATGACGAGTTATATCGGTAGTGAAAATGGACTGGTACTTCAAATTCGTCTCGTGGACCCTTCGACACCCCGAGTGGAATGTAGGGACGAACGTCACCGGGAACTCGTATGTCAAGTCGGTAGTCGGGACCGGTAATGTCTCACTTCGAACATCGGGTCCGACCGGTCTCTCGAGTCACTTGTCATGACAGACTAAGTCGGTTGTTCGGGATGATCAGTATCTCGGACAAGGTGTCGGGACCACCCCGATCCTTCATTTCAACTTCGGACGGATGTCGAGTTATATAGGATCTTATATTCAGTAAAAGATTCTAATTAGTTTACAGTGTGGTGTTTTATTCAGTTGTTTAAATTATTCTAACTTTCTTTTGGTTAACAAAAAAGGTTGGTATAACCATATTTTAATTTTTAGTTATCACCCTCCTTTTTACTTTTTAAGTGTTTATGTACCTTTAATTTCTTAAGTAACAAGTTAGTTGTCTAGTTTCTGCTTTAGTTTCCTTTTATTTTTTAAAAAACTCTGTTTGTTTTTACCTTACTGTCGTATACCCTACATCGTTTTCGTCAAGATTCTCCGTACAAATACCGGAATTTATGTGTACAGTCTTTCCCTCTTTATAGAGTTTGTCTGTTGAATTGAAATGTGGAGTTCCTTGATCTTTCTTCCTTGTTTATTCAGGTTTCAATCGTCTTCTTACCTTTATTATTTCTAATCCCACCTTCATTTACTTTATGTCTTGTCCTTTTGTTATCTTTTCAATATTTTTGATTCTAATACTAGGAATTTTTCTATTTGTTTTAAGTGTTTTGGAAATCGATATGATCGGTTCTTATCTCTCCTGGGTTTATTTATTTTAATACTTTCTTTTCCCTCTGTAATGTTCAGTATAATGTCTCATATTTCCTAATATTCTCTAATGACACTTAATTGATATACGATTATTTATCCTGTTAGATCTTTTTATCTATTTAAGGACCTTTGTATGTTGAATCATTTTGACTTAATACTTCTTTATCCTTTAGAACTGTCTGGTTATTGTTCATTCCTCTAACCTGGTCATAAGTTTTTGGAGGGTTGTTTGACTTCAGGTCTCGATCTGTCAAAGTGACAACTTAAAATGACTTGTAAGTTTCTTCTTAATTACTGACGATACATTTTGAGAAGGTTTTGTGACTTCTCTACCCTTGTGAAAGTTTGAGTAAAATACTCCTGTCACAATAGGACTATGGTTTCAGTTATTCCTGTTGTGTACTTTTGATCTCTTAATATTGGGAGTAATTATATTTACGTTTTTCATGAGTTGTTTTATGACCTTTTGACTTGGACTCGATGTGTAATTTTCCTAGTATTTGATACTAGTTCATCCTACTAAGTTACGTTCGTTCAGTTAGTCACACTATGTAGTGTAATTATTTATTTTCTTATTAACTTTTTTAGTATACTAGTAAAGTTATCCATACCTTTATAATAAACTATTTTAAGTTGGGATAAGTACTATTTTTGAGAGTTGTTTTACCCATACCTTCCTTGTATTGTATTATTTCTTGTATATTCTGATCGAATGTCAGTTGTAGTACAAAGAACCCTTTTGTACTTTCGAACAGGAGATTATAGTCCTTGTTCTGTTTTCACAGATGAGAACGGTGAGGATGAGTCTTATCATCACCTTCTGGATCGATCTCTTTAGTCCGTTCTTTTCTTTTTAATTTACCGTAAGTTTAGTATTTCCTTCTTCATTTTGATAGTAATAAAAATCTGACGTACTATAATATATGTCTTTTAGGATTTTCGTTGTGGTTTTCTGAAATTCTTGGTCATTTGTTTAAATCATTTGAACCACCCATATTTTCGTTATATGTTTTTAGCCAACTTAAAGATACGTAATTTTTAATAGATTTTTACTTTATTTCGTTAAGATGAACGTTATCATATTTTTTATTTTATTTGCTTATTTAAGTTGACTCAATTTATATATATATACATATGAATTTCGATATTATATAACTACTCGTTTTAATTTCTTATACGTTTATTTACCTTTCTATAGTGTAAAAACACTCAACTTTCTTGATTATAATAATTTTACAGGTATAATGAGTTACGTGAGATGTCTAAGTTACGTTGGAAATAGTTCTAATATTACCGTAAAAAGTATCTTTATCTTTTTAGTTAGGATTTTACACGTATCGTGGTGTTTTCTGGGATTTATCGGTTCCGTAATAACTCTTTCTTCTTGTTTCGACCTTCGAGTGTACAGGGTTAAAGTTTGATATAATGTTTTGATATCATTGGTCTTGTCATACCGTGACCGTAAGTTTTGTCTGTGTGTTTGGTTGTCTTGTCTTAGTTCTCAGGTCTTTAGTTGGACAAATATATGAAAGTTGATTGTAAACTGTCCTCTCAGTTCTTATTAGTGACTTCTTTTCTATCAAAGAAAGGATTTACCCCGAAGGGACCATCGAGTCTACCATTCCGTAGACACCTTCTTGACCCAAGATAGGGGCCCGGCCCTTCTAGGGGACCTCTTCCTTTACCGTCGGGTGAGGTCATGAGAACGGACCTTTTAAAGTACCTACCTCCTCGGATCATCCGATATCAGGGACCCTAGTGTTTCTCAGTCTGTACTGACTCGTTGAAGTGACAAATTTAGAAGGATATATCACGACCCTTTTGACCTATAAGTGTACGTTTTCTTACTTTGGTCTGGGAATAAAATGTACGAGGTTTTAATTGAACTATTTCTAATTTCTACATTTACAACGACGACGACGATTCAACGAAGCCAACACAGGTTGAGACACGCTGGGATATCTACTGTCGGATGGTCCGAGGGAACAGGGACCCCAAGAGGTCCGTTCTTGTGACCTCACCCAACGGTAACGGAAGAGGTCACGTACTTTCACTTTTCACTTTCACTTCAGAGAGTCAGCACAGATTGAGAATCACTGGGGTACCTGACGTCGGATGGTCCGAGGAGGTAGGTACCCTAAAAGGTCCGTTCTCATGACTTCACCCGACGGTAACGGAAGAGGTTTCTACATTTATATTCTGGTATTTTAAGGATCGTCTTTTGTAACCCTTTTAAGGAAATATAAACAGCACCGTCACTAAAAAGACCTACACTCTGGATTTCGTGTTCATTCATTTGTTTACCCTGGTGTAGTTTGATTTTTCGAAGACGTGTCATTTTGTTTACTAAATGTTTTACTTTTCGTTGGATATCTTACCCTTTTAGAAAAAAGTATAGTATATAGATTATTCTCCAATTATAATTTTAATATGTAATTTTAGTATATTGGGTTGTCATTTTTTTTAGGTTTATTAGGTTAAATTTGTACCTGTTTCCTGAATTTATCTATAAAAGGGGGTTTTCTGTAAGTTAACCATTCGTTTATATCATTTTCCTCAAGTCACAGTGATTAGTAGTTCTTTACGTTTAGTTTTGGTGTTACTCTATAGTGAAGTATGGACAATCTTACCGATAGTAGTTTTTCTGTAATCTATTGTCCACGATCACTCCTACGACATTTTTCCCTTAGGGACACGTGATAACTACCTCTATATTTAGTACTGGTGGTGCAGTACCCCTTATGATACCCCGAAAGGACCACCACCCAGTCACCATTTCTTAGGTGGACGGTTCCGTCTTCTGTACCCGAACTAGGGGCTAGACCCTTCTAGGGTGCACGGTACCTCGTCGATTCGGACTCACGGTGGTGTTAACTCGGACACGAGATCTCGGACTCATCAGTACATACCTACACTCTCAACCTGATATGTTTTTTCTCGAAGTACTGGGTCTATTGGTGTTACCACACTAGTGAGTGGATCTCGACCTGTAGGCCCTTACACTTCAGTTCACCCGGAATCCTTCGTATACTTGTTTCGATCACCTCCACTACCTTGAGGTCGACTTGATAAATTTTAGGACTTACTACTACGACATTTTCACGACGTGAGTTCTACGGTCGTTCAAACCTTCTGAGTCGTCACCGGGGTCCTGACCTTTTGCAATCAGAAGTAAGGTTAGGGTTTCTTTCCGTTACGGTTTCTTATAAGTTTGATGACGTATTAACATGAGTAGAGTGTACGATTGTTTCATTACGGGTTTTAAGAGATTGGGTCCGAAGTTGTCATGAACTTGACACTTTAAGGCCTACAAGTTCGACCTAAATCTTTTCCGTCTCCTTGGTTTCTAGTTTAACGGTTATAGGTAACCTAGTACCTTTTTCGTTCTGTCAATGTCTTTTTTTATAGATGAAGATGAAATAACTGATGTGGTTTCGGAAACTGACATACCTAGTGTTGTTTGAGACCTTTTAACAATTTCTCTACCCTTGTGGTCCGGTGGACTGGACGGAAGACTCTATAAACATACGTCCAGTTCTTCGTTGTCAATCTTGACCTGTGTCTTGTTGTCTGACCAAGGTTTATCCCTTTCCTCATGTAGTTCCGATATATAACAGTGGGACGAATAAATTGATTATACGTCTCATGTAGTACGTTTTATGAACCGACCTACTTCGTGTTCGACCTTAGTTCTCACGGTCCTCTTTATAGTTATTGGAGTCTATTAGTTTACTGTGGTGGGAATACCGTCTTTCACTTCTCTTTGATTTTTCGGAGAACTACTTTCACTTTCTCCTCTCACTTTTTCATCCGAATTTTGAGTTTGTAAGTCTTTTGCTTCTAGTACCGAAGGCCAGGGTAGTGAAGTACCCTTTATTTACCCCTTTATCACCTTTGTGACAGTCTGAAATAAACCCCCCCGAGGTTTTAGTGACGTCTACAATTAACGTCGGTACTTTAATTTTCTGTGAATGAGGAACCTTCCTTTCAATATTGGTTGGATCTGTCGTATAATTTTTCGTCTCTGTAATGAAACGGTTACTTCCAGGTAGATCAGTTTCGATACCAAAAAGATCATCAGTACATACCTACACTCTCAACCTGATTTTATTTTAAGTCGTGACTTCTTAGCTACGAAAACTTGACACCACAACCTCCTCTGAGAACTCTCAAGGAACCTTTGTTGCTCTAGGTTGGTCAGGTAAGATTTCCTCTAGTCAGGACCCACAAGTAACCTTCCTGACTACGACTTCGACTTTGAGGTTATGAAACGGGTGGACTACACTTCTTGGTTGTGTAACCTTTTCTGGGATTACGACCCTTTCTAACTTCCACCCTCCTCTTCCTCTACCTACTGTCTACTCTACCAACCTACTGTGGTGTCTGACCTACCTGTACTCAAACTCATTCGAGACCCTCAACCACTACCTGTCCCTTCGGACCGCACGACGTCAGGTACCCCAGCGTTTCTCAGCCTGTGCTGACTCTCTGACTTGACTTGACTTGAAACGGAATCTCGGTGTTGATGACTCGGGCACACCACGTTTATAACTTGGACGTGAGGGATCTCGGCCACGAGACGTCGTTGTCTTTGATGGAGTAACTCTTCAGACACGTCGTCTTCATATCTCATCGGAGACAAACAGGGTCGATCTCTTTTAGGGTTTGTCGTTACTCTGTGTCGTATCGGTTTGTACTTATTTGTTTGTTTTAATTTTTTTCGTTTGATACCACGAAGGAGTTTTTCAATTTTTTATCTCGATGGTATACTAGGTCGTTAAGGTGAAGACTCACATATATATACTTCCTTTATTTTAGTGACAGAGTTTCTCCATAGACGTGAAGACGCAAATACCATCGTGATAAATGTTATCTGTTCTGTACTTTTATAGGATTCACAGATAAGTGTCTATTTCTTTGTACCATTTATATGTGTTATCTTATAATTAACCGGTATTTTTTCTTCCTTTAGGGTAGTGAACGTTCATGTACCTACTTGGACTTTCTATAATACAATCTACTTCACAGTCTGTCTCTTTCTATTTATTATATGCAAGAGTGAATGTGCACCTTGGATTTTTTTTAGGTTTAAGTATCTTTATCTTGTCTGTCCACCAACGGTCTCTGGTCTCGACCACTAGTCCTTTTACCCATTTCCACCAGTTCTCCACGTTTGAAGGTCAATGATATCCTCTTTATTTGAGACTACTACATAACGTGTCGTACCACTGGTCAATTATTATGAAATAACGTACAAATTTTCAACGATTCTCTGATTCAAAATTTCAAAAGTTGTATTTTTTTACGATTAATGTATACCACTGTTATGACATAACGCATAAACTTTCAACGATTTTCTCATTTAGTCTGTAAAGTATTCTTTTTTTAACATTTACACTCCACTATCTACACAATTTGACTTAAATAACACCATTAGTAAGGTACTATAAATGTACATAGTAATACATATATATTACGAATTTAAATATATTACGATGTACAGTTAATTTAGATTTATTTTGACCCCTTTCCCATTTTAGATTCCTTTTTATTTCGTTTATCGATCCTTTACGTTTTTCGATAATACACAAGTATTTGACTGTACCTAAGTAATAAATTTCTTTATGTCAAATAGGAGAAATATACAAGAATTTTTCGTTTTAGAAAATCTTTCTAAATTTTACATTGACATACGACAAAATGTTCCCGACGTAAATTTAGATGTACTATATCTTTTCAAATTATATTTTACCGTTCTTTCTTAAAAATGTGTTTACGTTTGTCTTTTCTATTCGTATTGTAAGAAACAAAGTCCTGTGTTTGTAATTTATTCTGTTTTCCGTTGCAAATTTTAACAATTTACCTCGTTAAAAGGGACATCGAGAAGCTCAACACTAATAATATTTTTTATCACATCGTAATATTATGAACTTCGTTTTTTTTATAATCTTTACACTTCCTTTTACTTCTCTTTATCTTAATACCCTTTTAATTCTCTTGGAAGGGTCCGAGTAAGTCTTACTACGTATATATGGGATAAAAGAACCCGTCAAAGGTCAAGAACCGACCCAAAAATGCACTTGTGTGAGTCTTTGAATAAAGTCTAATCCAATGAAGGACAAGATTTTATGGGAATAATTGTCGATAACATCCAAATGGTCGTAAATATCTTCCCTAAAGTGGTAAAAAGAGAAGTTTTAGTTAAGACAGAAACCAAAATCTTGGTTAAAATAACATTGTTTTAAGTGAGTTCGATATACGGTAGGATACACGGACTGACGGTACTAAGAGGAGTAGGGAAGTTAGAGAGATAACTTAGACCGAGAATAAAAGGAGGAGTGACAGTAATGGAATAATACCGAAGGGTCCACCGAAATGACATTTCTTGGGAGGACAGTTACGTCCTCTCCTACGTCCTAACTAGGGACCCAACCGTCTAGGGGACCTCCTCCTTTGCCGTTGTATGAGGTTATAACAACGGGCCTTTTGAGGTATCTGTCAAACCTCTGACAGATACAGCAGATCCGTCTGATGTCGGGTATCCCAGTGTTTCTCAACTTTGTTGACTTCGATGAATAAGAGGAGAAGTAATAGAATAAAATCAGAGAGAGAGAGAGAGAGAGAGAGAAAAAAAAAAAAAAAAACTAGATTAAGTATGACAGGGACCGTGACCTGAGAATATTTGGACTAGTGTAGTGAAAGAAATCTTTAGAGACAATCAAAGGAAACGGGTTTGATATCCTGGTTTAAGGTTGAGTAATATGACAATATAGGAATTGTTAGACGAGTAGAGGGGTGTAGACAGGTCTAAAGAGAGAGTGGTAAGAAAGAGATTAGAAATAAAGTAATTCTATACACAGAATTACTTAACTTTTGTAATTAGAAGTTAAGTAATTCTACGAAATGAATTTAAAAAATGTTAATTGGTTTGTGGTCTGGGTGAATATTGACAAGAAGGTTGACGATAAGAGAGGAAACCTTATCGGAAGAGACTGAGACAAAATAAATAAAAATTAAATAAGAAATTCTACGTCTGAGTTGACAGAGGAGTAAAGTCTTTGTAAGATGGTGAAGGGACCTTTTTATAGTAAATTATAGTAAAATTATAGTGACTTAGTCGTGTAAATATATACCAAAATAGGTCACTGAGTAGACGGAGGAAGTGATCATCACTTTGGTACCTTCTTTATACCTTTAAAATTTTCAATTGTCTCCATCGTCTGTTCTTTGAACGTTTAAGACCGGAAGACATAAATACTAGATTTGGGACATCAGACCTCTTTGGGTATGGTGGCTGACACAATTCACTTCATTGTTAGTCAAGACTAAAAAATAGATGATAAGACCATATTAATACGCATCGTGGGGAAAGTGAGAGTTCTCAGGGTCAAACTTGTTACAAGTGACATACATATGTGTTTTACTCAAAAATTTCTGTCATTAAAATATCGAAAATAATTTTTATAGGTAACTATTATAGACGGAGATTGAGTTAAAGACAGATAATCTTTAACTCAAGTAAATGTAAATTACATTGTAACTTTACTAACCTAAATTCAGAGGGAAGAACCGAAAACCAAAATACATAGGGTAAACAAGAAACAGAGTCAAGGGGAGTAGAATGGAAGAAAACTTACTTGATGTATGAAGAAGCATAAAGTGAAAAAGAATTCTTTACGAAAAGATTTCAATGTAGAGACACTCACACACAAGTGCCAACGGGATCTTAACTATACCAATAATGACACTTATTATCATTCGACGGAACCAGTTCTTTGGAGTACGAATATAGGTCCTATTATAGTTAGTTAGTTAGTAATCCTTTATAACGAGGAAGAATTAACAGTAGTGATACAAGGGTAAAGGGAGAAGAAAGATGAGAAAACATGAATGGGATACATCTATCGTTTAGATAAATCAAGGGCTAAATGTGAAGGACGTAAATAAAACGTATACTCACATTACGTATCAAAGATTATAGGGAAAAATTATATTGTTGAAACAACTGTACCAAGAGTACGGTGTTTTAAGTGAGTAAAGTTCATATGTACGGCAACCAAAAGTCACATAAGTGTACCAACAAGTTGATAATGGAGTAGATAAAATCTTGTAAAAGTAGAGGGTTTCTTTAGGACGTGGGTAAGTAGTAGGAGAGAGTGAGGGTCAGGATCTATTGATGATTAGATACACTAGAAACTATTGGTTGTAAAACATGAAGTCAAGTCAAGTCAGCGAGTCAGTACAGGCTGATAAACACTGGGACACTTAACGTCGTGCAGTCCGGAGGTACAGATAGTGGTTGAGGACCTCAAGTGGGTTTGAGTACACGTAGCTCAACCACTACGGTAGGTCGGTAGAGTAGGAAACAGCAAGGGAAGAAGAGGACGGGGATTAGGGAGGGTCGTAGTCCCAGAAAAGGTTACTCAGTTGAGAAACGTACTCTACCGGATTCATAACCTCAAAGTCGGAATCGTAGTCAGGAAGGTTACTTGTGAGTCCTGACTAGAGGAAATCCTACCTGACCAACCTAGAGGAACGTCAGGTCCCCTGAGAGTTCTCAGAAGAGGTTGTAGTGTCAAGTTTTAGTAGTTAAGAAACTCTTTCGTGAGTCGAAAGAAGTGTCAGGTTGAGAGTGTAGGTATGTACTGGTGACCTTTTTGGTATCGGAGCTGATCTACCTGGATCAACAACCTTGTTGTCAGACAACAAGGTACAGGTCAAGATTGACAACGAAGGACTAGACGTATATCCAAAGAGTTCTCCGTCCAGTCCACCAGACCATAAGGGTAGAGAAAGTCTTAACATCAATCGTATTATAATTATAAAGGTTTCAAGTGGGTACGAACCTAGTCAAGAAATAAAAAATACCAAATTATTATAAGACAACATACCTATATGAGGTAAAATAAATAGGTAAGGAGTCAACTACCTGTAAATCTAACAAAGGTGAAACCCCGATAATATTTAGTACAACGAGACTTGAAAACGTATTTTTAAAACATACCTATATACGAAAGTAAAGAAAACTTATGTACTGATCTTCACTTTAACGACCCAATAAACCACCGAAATACAACTGGGAAGACCCCTGAACGGTCTGATAAAAAGGTTTCACCGACGTGGTGACGTAAAATGTAATAGGAATCGTCACAACACTCTCAAGATTGAAAATATGTAAACAGTTGAACCATAATAGGTAGAAAAATAATATCAGTTCGATCATCAGGGAAGAAAGAATGTACTTCACATCTTATGATATCAATGAGGAAACGTAAAATCAAGGAGGAAATTGTTATACAGGATCTTTTATGACTTTAGTCATATCTCCTTAGAAGGAATAAGAAGATATGGACGTTTCATAACACATTATATTTACATAGTATTAAATAAGTTATTAAGAGGATAAATACCTATAGACCAAAGAAAGATTTTAAAAGTTTATGTCAACTGGGGACTTGTTGTACCTAAACTTAACGGACCCAGATGAAGATACACTTAAAAAAAAAAAACATATTTGTGACATCATAATGTATTAAACACCAACCAACTTAGATTTCTACGTCTTGACACCTACACCTCCCGATTGACATTTCAGGAAGTTTAAAAGTTCACGTGTCTCCTGGGGACCCTGGGAATAGGTTCCCGGTTGACACGTTTGTTATGACATTATTTATTGGAGTATGTATACATGAACATATGACAAACTCCCAACAGTCATGTTTGTTGTGACGTTACTTATTGGAGTACATATATATAAAAATATAACGATCTTCTCATAGAGGTCCCCTCTAAGGATCTTCACCCTAACGACTCAATCTTCCATTCACGTGTTCATCGAAACAACTCCTAACGGTGTAAAAGGAGGTCTTCCCTATATTATTAAAGGGTTCTTGTTGTATACTCTCACAGACAAAGGGGTATAGAACAGTTTTCTTACGTAAAAGCAAAAATTTGAAAAAGGTCAGACTATATACTCTTATTATGAATAACAAATATAACCCGAAAGGACCACCGAGTCTACCATTTCATAGACGGACGTTACGCCATCCGGACCCAAGGTAGGGTCCTTCCAGGAGACTTCTTCCCTTACCGTTGGATGAAGTCATAAGAACGGACCTTTTAAGTACCTGTCTCCTCGGATCTCCCGATACCAGGTGTCGCAACGTTTCTTAGTCTGTGTTGACTCACTGGTTGTGTGTGTTTGTTGTGTGTAATAAATATAAAATTAAAGAGATTATACTCACTCCAACTTTTGTAAAGTTAAAATTTAGAAATACAAATTTTAGAAGGAAAAGTTTAGAAAAATCACTCAAAAGACAAGTAGGGACTTGATTTAAAATTTCTCCATTACTTACTGTTTTTGCGGAAAGGATAAATAATGTATGAATCGTAAAGATCGTTGTAAATGAAAGATACCTACGTTCAAAAGTACACCGTCGTAAAAGATAGTCACACTTTTTGATAAGAATAGTACAAAGAATAATATCCAGACGACCATTGTGTGAAAAATTAGAAAACGAAAAGATTTTTCTAGAAGAGAAATGGCAGTACAAAACTGTCTATAAAAACGATCTATATCTTTAGCTCCAACGGTCGATAAAAGAAGGTCCGGAGATACAACAAGACAACAGGAACCCGAATGGGGAAGAGACTGTTCTTCAGACGACAGTAAGACAAGAACAAGGAAAACGGACGGAGGTCCACCATCACGTGTTGGGGACTCGTAGCTCACTCGTACAGACCCTTTCTCAAAAGTCCAAACAAATCAGAAGATAACACAGACATGGCGGAATCTTAAAAATAGACAGTACGAACGAGTGTGAAATGGTAATTTGTGGATAATTACCAAATCGATCAATGGAATAAGATTAAAAGATTCCTCCTCTCATCTGAGTCCAGAAAGTGTACTTTTCAAATAGTGAAAGACCCTAAAACAAGTAACTTCAGAGAAACACATGAGTTGAAACACTGTTCAAAGTTTTTTATTTTTTCTCCGATACTGAAACATGAAAGAGGTCGAACAATCACACCTTCGTTATTACAAAACCAGTACACTAGACCTAAATTATCTCGTCTTCAAGTACCTAAGGTTACTCTCACAAACGACAATCAGTTAAATCGAGTGAACACGTATTACAAACGAATGAAAAGTAATTCCGCTAGATAACTTTACACTGACAGAAAATAATATCTTTTACACCTAAAATCGTTTTACTACATTTCATATTAACAATTTGGATCTTTATTAATTATATATAAGAAGGTGACAATTGACTCCTCACTAACTGAAAACACAAGTTTTGAAATATAGTAGTTTCCTAAACTTCAAGACAATAAGAAAACGAAAAGACAACTCGACTGTGAGGCGAACGTGTCTGCAGATCGTTTGAGTTTACGTGCAGAGATGATCTTTCACCTTAAAACCCCTTATCCATGTCTAAAGATGAAACAGAGTTAAAGCGAAAAGAGAACGTAATATACGTACTCCAAAGGAGTCAAAGTGGTGGTTCTAATACATTGGAGGTGTTTTTAAAATTACCGATTCTTTTCAAATCTAGTATGAAAGTTGAACATAATCTATTACATACAATACAATAATGTAAACCTAAGTTCTACGTTAATAAACGTGTTTATCCAATTGATGAAGTAAAGATCCTCACTTGTTTCAGAGATTGTGAAGAAAACGAAAGACTTTCTCATTGTTAAGTTCTCCCAATACAATGAAAAGCAAATTTATTTACAGTCTATCATCCTCCATATTACTTTACGGAAATGTAAATTAATATAGTGTCGACTAAAACCTTATTGATGTATAAAAATAACAAAGTTTTTTATAATCACACGATATTAGAGTTATAGAAAAATAATGAGAAAGGATCCATCTATAAGACGTAAATAATCAAAAATAAATCCCTAGTTAATAAACTATCATATTTAGATAAATATTGGGTGAGGTCATAAGAACGGACCTTTTAAGGTACCTGTCTCCGTGGACCACCCGACGTCAAGTTTCCCAACGTTTCTCAACCTGTACTGACTCCTTAAGTCGTGTAAGTATTGACTTGAATCTTTTCGTAGGCTCATAAGGTGAGAGGACCACAAATATTTAGTACAGCTTATAAAAATACAAACCCGTCACAAACATACTCTACACGGAAGACAGGTTCCGTATGAAAGGGGTACAAATAAAGAATGAGTAACGAACTTTACTTCACCTTACTCCATGTATTCCCTCTTTCAACGAAGGAAAGGGGTAAGGATGGATACGGTTATCTTTCTTATCAGTACTTGATGGTTGTGAAACCGGAAACTCCTTCCACACCAACCGTCTCCATCCTACTCCACACGTCTCACTCTTTAATAGAAGGAATAGAGAAGGAAAGGACTTGGGAAGGGAGTAACGCCCCTAAATGGACGGAAGAGATAGTGGGAAAGATAATGTCTTAACGACCTACCTTTGGTCACTTTATCTCTCTCCTATGTCCTAATTTGGTCGTTTGAGACAGGACTCGGAACTCAAAAATTTCGAAATAAGATGGACCTGATCGACCTTTCCCTCTACATCAGACACTGAAGGTAGAAGGTAGTGGTAGTATCCAACTCACCGAGATCTTCACGTGAATTGAAGGGTAACTGTTTATCCATCTCACCGACTATTTTTACGAAAGTCAAACGAATCCTGAAATAGTAAATAAAATAATAAAAATGCTAAATGACAATTATTTAAATATTTCATTCGTCTTGGGTCTGATAATCAAGTTGAAATGGATACTCCACTGTCTCGACTTTCCTAATAATTCGTTCAAATGTGTCACACGTTTACCGTCTTCGTGTACATTTTGGTTCCCACGTCTGAAACTTGAGAAGATAATAATTGTCTATCTCGACGAAAAGGTGAAACGTTGGTCGTTAAGTAAATGAACCCATTAACGTCCAAACTTAAAGATCCCCTCGGATCATGACTGTAGATACATAACACGAGAATATATATGTACACACATATGTGTGTACACGTGTATACATATACATGTATGTATATACACATATACATATACATGTGTGTATATATGTACGTACATATAATCGTTTTACTGATTTTCACCTCGTAAAATCTTTTCCTTCTTTTCGACATAACCTACCTAACTCTTCTTTATGTTTCTTTTTAGTTCCCTCTTTTCTTAAGGGTTCACGAAAATTAAAAAGATGAACATGGAAAAAGAAACCAGAGAAAATTCTAGAGTTGAGACAAACCGTCAAAATGATAGTTAAAAACAAAAGGTATAGGACTTCAGTTTGTATATAAATCGAACAACAAACGTTTAAGTGAGTAAGTCGTAGATAACTTAGGGTTGACATATGATTGGTGACATAAACCGGATCCTTAATTTTTTATTAAAAATTCTTAAAGGACGAACGTTCTTCATACACATTGTCATATCACTCGTCCTGTGTTTTAAACCGTCTCTTGTATCAGGAAGATAACTAATGTTTATTACTAGTGTACGTAATTAAAAAGGGAGGGAGACAGTAACAAGAAAGGGTAACGACGAAATGGATTCTTAAGATAAAAGAACTCATTTACCAGAAAATCTTTTACGAGAAAATCTCGGATAAGTAAGACTTACCCGAAACGTTTGCGTGCACCAAGAGAAATGAATAAAATATTTGAGTCTTTTTCATACTGAAAGTCAGTCTCTTGAAGATGTTTGTGGCAAATAGGAGAAATCTTTTCTAAGATTTGTTCCTGGATGAATGAATACCGTGTGCCTTGATATAAGTTACAGGACACTATTTGGTAATACTTTTTATCATGTATATATATATATACTTAGTGAAACGACATGTCAGTTTTAATTGTGTCGTAGTATTTAGTTGACGTAAAGTTACTTTGTTTAAATTTTTTTAAGGTATAGAAAGAGCACATTTGCAACAGATTATAATAACCCAACTGGTTTTTTAAACCCAAAAAGGCATTCTAGAATATTCTTGAAAAACCGGTTGGGTTATACAACATCTTACTGTGTAAAACGATAATACTATCTCATCTCCGAGAGTTTCACACCAAGTACCTTCGGACCCCCAGGGATCTTGGGTAAATCTTTAGATCTTTCAGTTTTGATAGAAGTATTAATTTCCTTTTGTAAGAGATAAGTATTCTGAAGACTGTAGTTTGCACCTAAAAAAAGGTGTGACAACTGATGAAGAGACTGAGGGACCTGTAGTTAACCACAAGTCACTAAGTCAAGTTACGACTGTAATTGATGGATCCGACTCTAGGGTGTACAATTCTCGAGTAACGGTGTTCTGACGGAGGTGAAGTCTGTGACAGTATTCGAGGTCCGGAGTGTATGAATAAGTTGTCTGGTCGATGTTTCACCCCTAAGGGACTAGGAGAGGAGTCCATCTAGTGAAAGGTCTCCTCGACTGTCTTGAGTCCTTGTCAAATAATCTACCCCGAGAGTACGGGAGCGACTCATTCGGTGAGAGGGGTCGAGGAGTCACACAAGTGACTAAGTCTACGTAAGACTTGTGAAAACAAACCCTAAATAAACCTCCAAAATAATACATCTAATATGACTAATTTAATAACCAGTAACCACAAATTGAGTTAGAGGTCAGGGAGGATTTCCTTTAATAGGACTTATAAGAAAACTTCCTGTCTACGACTTCGACTTCGAGGTTATGAAATCGGTGGACTACACTTCTTGACTGAGAAAGTAACCTCTTCTGGAACTACGACCCTTTCTAACTTCCCTCCTCTTCACCTACTGTCTCCAACTCTACCAACTTACCGTAGTGGTCAAACTACCTGTATTTAAACTCGGTCGAGACCCCCAACCACTACCTAACCTTTCGTACCGAACGACGTCAGGTACTCCAGAGTTTCTCAGCCTGCGCTGAACCACTGACTTGTTGTTGTAGGGAGAGGGAAAGGACTTTCTTTAAATTAAAAACAATTCTAAATACAACATTTTATTATATGAGTACCAGAGGAATTGTATTCTTTTCAACTGTAAAATTCATTTTTCTGGTGAATTTTGTCTGGTTCTATAGTACCATTTATCGGTTCTTTCTTTTTTTCCAAACTAGTAGAATTTTACTTTAATATATAATATGTTACAATACATACAATATAAACATAATGGTTCTTACTAAGTTCCAAACTAAAATTACCCATATTAAAAGGTCCGTTTTATTATACTTTTGTCTATTAGAAGTGAAGTAGGAATCCGTAATATTAGTACTTCTCAGTAAACAGGACTTCTAGTCAACAGAATTTACAGAGAAAAATAGGAAAAAATCAGTAGTAAGAACAGAGAAGGATAGTAAGAAAGGAAAAAGAGATCTGACTAACAACTGGTCAGATTAAAACGACCTGTAATTAAATAGTCATTGAAACATACAAAATCCATTAGAAAGTTGAAGTTAAAGGTAAACGTTTCCTTTACATATCATAATATCTATAGGGGTTCAGCAGCTCTCTGGACACGAGGGTACATAGTCGTCTGTGATCTCAGCAGATACCTTACCACGGCCAAATAATCCCTTTAAAAGTCTAATTCTACTGCAAACGAAGACATACGTTGGAGTCTTATTTTCGTGAGTGTGTTACCTATGAATCCATTTCTATTGTTCAAGTTCATATACGAATTCATATCTTTGAACGTTCGAATGACTTAAGGTGAAAATTCGTAAAGGTCTCGGGACAAAAGAACCTGTCTCTCTGTATTGTAAGTACGACTCTCTCTGACTTGACTACCTACGAGAAGGTTTTATCGTCTTGTAGGACAAAGAAACGTATCGATAACGAATACCTCCTACGAGTAATAATTTATTATTCGTTTAGTTATACGTAAAATATAATTTTCATCTTTCTTTTGTTTCTTTTCATCTTTCTTTTTTAAACTATTTATTTTGAAATCCTTCCATTGACTTATACACTCAGTCAGTCATTCAAGTCAACGTGTCAGCACAAACTGAAAAACACTGGGTACCTGACGTCGTGCGGTCCGGAGGGACAGGTAGTGGTTGAGGGCCTCAAATGAGTTTGAGTACAGGTAACTCAACCACTACGGTAGGTTGGTGGAGTAGGAGACAGTGGGGAAAGAGGAGGACGGAAGTTAGAAAGGGTCGTAGTCCCAGGAAATGTTACTCAACCAAGAAGACTATAACCTCAAAGTCGAAGTCGTAGTCAGGAAGGTTACTTATAAGTGACTAAAGGAAATCCTACCTAACCAACCTAGAGGAACGACAAAGGTTCCCTGAGAGTTCTCAGAAGAGGTTGTGGTGTCAAGTTTTCGTAGTTAAGAAGACGTGAGTCGAAAGAAATATCAGATTGAGAGTGTAGATATGTACATCTTTTATGTCAGAATAACAAGTAAAAGGAGTTTCATTGTACACATATATGGTCTTAATATTAGACACAAAGATCTAGATACAAAAATTTTTTCTTAGTCCTTGCGAAAACGAAAGGAAACTTTCATATAACTAAAAGACTATGATAAATTTGAATTCTAAAATTTTCTTTTTACAGATAGTATTCAGAGAAAAAACGACAAACCAAATAATATCTAAGGTTAAACATAGAATTGGTTTTATACATTATTCAGTATATAGTATGTTACAAAACATTAGTAGACGAACTAAAAAATTTAAATTTTTGTGATACATACATAGTTTTTCTTTTGTTCTACCTTGAAAATTTTCTTTAAGAAATATAGAATTTTACTACCATTATAAAGTAACACTTTTAGTCTGTCCGGGTGATTATCTTTTATATTACTCCGTCCTTTCATCCTTTTTTCGGGTGGTCTCGTTGATAACTGTAAAGGTTATAAAAGAAAGTCAAAAAGGAATACGAAGTATTTAAAATATACGAAGTTTAGTTTGACGTCTACTATAAACAAAAGGAAAAAAGAGAAATATCATTCTTCTTCTTTCGAATTTTTTGGAAACTCACCTCAGTACGTGTGTGATTCGGCGGAAACGGTAATAAAAACAGTTTTCTCTTATCATACTGAATCAAGTACCACCTTTACAAATATTACTACAAAACTCAGATAAATGGACGTAGTATAGTAGGGTAGAGGACTTCTTACTTTGTTACCGTAACGTTGGGTAAGGTCATAAGAACGGACCACTTACCGGTACCTGTCTCCTTGGACCGTCCGACATCAGGTACCCAAGCGTATCCTGTCTGACTCACTGATTCGTGTCGTGATGATATAAGTAGAATGTCCGGTCTCTTCTCAGAATCTCTAAACCGCTAAACAGGTTCCAAAATAACAGTAATCCCGAAGGGACCACCGAGTCTACCATTTCTTAGGTGGACGTTACACCCTTTGGACCCAAACTAGGGACCCAACCCTTCTAGGGGACCTCTTCCCTTTCCGATGGGTGAGGTCATAAGACTGGACCTATTAAAATACTTGACACATCAGGTACCCCAACGTTTCTCAACCTGTCATGACTCGTTGAAAGTGAAATAACGGTAATTCACGGACCCCGACCTTGGGTCTAAAGGAAACGAAAGTTTTGGAAATTAAAATTGGAACTAGAAACAATGATCGGTACAGTTCCACCAACTAATGAGAACTTTTCTTTTTCTTTTTCTCCGGTCCACCGAATCGCCAGTAGTGTTAGTACCTCTGGTGGAAAGGTCTAAACATGAAAGGACCAACTCCCTAACTCTGTAATGGAAAACCTTCCCCTCTAGACTCAAATAGAATGATTCGACCCCGAAAGAGGTATCAGATCCTTTCAACTCTGTCATCAAGGGGTTTGGGGACCTCACACGACCGACGACGTCCACCGGGAGATGACCTCCCAGTCTCCTCACGTACCACCGTCGGACGCGTTCCTACGGACCAAATTCAGATGTCACCGCGTGCGCACTTAGTCTCGTGACGTCACCACTGACCGGTCACGATTAGGTGGACCCCTTTCAGTAACACTAATTCTGTCGTCAGAAGTTTCAGGAAAACCCCTTTATACTGGTCCTACTGTTGACCCTACTTTTTTAATAAGTCTTTGACGTCTAAAGACGACAGTAAGACGTCGGGTCGATGTTGGAGTAGGACAAGTTACAACTGTAACGATGAGACTTCGTCGGAGGATCTGTTCCGGGTGTGGTCGTGGACACAGGTCGGGTAGAAGGAGAGACGGCTGGAGTTGTGGAAAAGGGTTCTCAGGGTGTATGTCTCCGATGACCTTCCGAGACCGTTGTACTCCTCGTGACCGAAGTTCTTAGTAGTGGCACGAGACCCCCACCAGACCTACCATTTGAACAACGACACACTCCCCACCGTACTTCTGGTGACGTAGATTAACTCACAGTACCTTTCGGACAAGGATGAACCACCCTGGGATGGAGGAAAGGGGTATAGACGTACCGTCTCCACACACACACACACAGTTATACCCACACTTACACATACTTACACATACAGACACACACAAGGCAGGTAGGTAGGTAGGTAGGTACACAACGTACTCGGTTATACCTGGACTTTACACTAAAAGAAGGGGACACTTAAACCGACAAGGTCCTTTTCTGAAGACTAAAGTCCCTGTTTTGAGTCACCTCCTGATCATTTTGAGTCAAAGACCATCTGGTGACGGAGGACCGACGAATCTGTCAGTAACCCTTCTGTACTCCAACATGTTCTTGATTTAAGAAACTATTCTGTGGTAATACTTATAGTTTCGTTTGGAGGGGTAAGTTGATTGGGCCACTGGGAGAGGTAGGAGGTTACCTCACTTCCTGTACCCATCGAGACCAATTGTCTTCGGATTGACCTTCCCGACCTAAAAAACCTCCGAGGTCAGTGTGGTTCAAGGTTTGACGACGGACGTCTGTCGGATCCTGTCACCTCAAACCATCCCACGTATGGAAAAACGTGTGACAGTGTGATATCACACCAAAAAAATGAAAGGTTAGAGGACAAGTGTATGTTTGTTAAATTTTTTCCGACCAAATATTGGATAGTTTTGATTTTTCGTCTTTGGGGGAGTGGAGGAAGAGTTTGTTTGTTTGCTTTGTTGCTCTTTCTTTTTTCGGAACCCCACCTCACTTACGGACCATCGAACCATAAATTTCTGTAACTTACGTACCTCTTCTTTGTTCTCTTCCTTGGACTCAGACAACTTGCTTGTGTTTCCCTTTACGGGGGTCCTTCAGTCTCCCCTTTTTACAAAAGACCTTCCTCACCTTCTCTCCTCGGGTCGATTCTTAGAGTACCCAGTGTTCGTCTTCCCTCCTTGTCCTTCTGATCTTCACTGACTCTGTTTTTGACTTCATTTCGTCGAGTTCTGAAAAACACTCAATCAAGGACCGTCACCTTAATCCCCTACTAAAGAAGACTTCCCTTCTCCTTCTCTTCTACCATACTTTCCGTGAGGTCCCTGACTCACCCACCACTTCGTAAGTATGAACTCTACGGTTCCTGTACACGTTTAAGAGATTACTCCCAAAAGGTTGTAGTTCAAGTTGACCATGACTTCTATAAAATTAAACCGTACACCGATCTCAAACTAAATTAGATAGAACAGTGAACTACTTCACTCGACGGAAACAGGGATACTAATATCGGTTACGTCACAGAGATAAATACATTCCTTCGTCCTGGAATACCCCGGAACCACCCCGTCTGTGGGTGAGTAAAGGAGACGAAGTCGAGGAGTGACTTCATGGAACCATTATCATAGACCACGTGTAAGGGACTCGACAAAATGTCTACGATTTGGGGGGTAGTTTACGTTCTTTAATTGATGAACTACTGGTACTAGTGTATAAGTCAAGTCAAGCCAAGTCAAGTCAAGTTAGCGAGTCAGCACAGGCTGAGAAACGCTAGGGTACTTAGCGTCGCGCGGTCTGGAGGGACAGGTAGTGGTTGAGGGCCTCAAGTGAGTCTGAGTGCAGGTAGCGTAGTCACTACGGTAGGTCGGTGGAGTAGGAGCCAGTAGGGGAAGACGAGGACGGGGGTTAGGGAGGGTCGTAGTCTCAGAAAAGGTTACTCAGTTGAGAAACGTTCTCCACCGGCTTCATGATCTCAAAGTCGAAATCGTAGTAAGGGAGGCTTCTATAGGGTCCCGACTACAGGAAGTCTTACCTGACCAACCTAGAGGGACGTCAGGTTCCCTGAGAGTTCTCAGAAGAGGTTGTGGTGTCAAGTTTTCGTAGTTAAGAAACCGCGAGTCGAAAGAAGTGTCAGGTTGAAAGTGTAGGTATGTACTGATGACCTTTTTGGTATCGGAACTGATCTGTCTGGAAACAACCGTTTCATTTACAGAGACGAAAAGTTATACGATAGATCCAACCAGTATTGGGACTTTACTGGGAGGGAGTGGAATAGAGATTTTTACCAGACGACTTTTACCCTGATAAAGTAGGGAAAAATACCAACTCACTATAGGTTACCATATGTACATGGTGTAGAAATAGGTAAGGAGACAACTATGTTTTGTCACGTTAAACGGTTTTACACTTATCTAGAATTTCTGACAGTACATCTCACTTCAGTATTTCTCTTTTTGTTTATAACATGTTATACCGAATGTTTACCTTAGATTTTTTACCATGCCCATTTGACATAAATATTTCGAACCACAGGTATTCAACATCTCTTGTCTATATCTCTTGTTTGAATACCTGTGGTTCCACCCTTCACCCCCCACCTTACTTAACCCTCTAACTCTGACTGTATATACGTGACGATACATATTGTCTATTGATTACTCTTGGATGACCTACCGTGTACCTTGAGATGATTCACGAAACACTATTAGTTTTACCTTCCCTTAGATTTTTTTATTTTCCCCTACATACATATATATTGACTAAGTGAAACGACATGTCGTCTTTGATTATGTTGTAACATATGGTTAATATGAGGTTATTTTTAAAATTTGTTTACGGAACGACTTTGGGAAACACCTCAAGTCCACAGAACACATGATCGACGAGACCTGAGACGAACTACGGGACGTTATTTGTGACATAAAAGGAAGTGGTGGTTGAGTACAGTAATACAACTGAAACGACGTACACCCTCTCCCCTAGGTTCAAACCAACTCATTGTGAAAGTTCTGTTATTTTCTATATAGAGTGAAATTTATAGAATTTTCAAATATGTTGAAGTCTAAAATTTATAGTCAGAAACTAACTGAGAGAAACGAATTACAAAGGACCTCCAGTCTTTCTCCCCAATTGACAAATACAACTGATATCCCTTACGATGACGAATAAGATTGGATACAAACATCCAAAACTCCTCCCATAAGGATCGTAAACGACGTCAACCGAAGGAGTTCAAATTTACCCTTGGTTCTAAGTCTTGGTTCTAAAACAACCTGGTCACCCTTCTGAGACCTTTAATTCGGTAACCAATCCGACTTAGACCGGGTCTATGAAATTTCGGAACCCCCTTATCAGTATTCTAGTATTAAAACTGGATTTCTATAACATTACGACAAAAAAGTATTCAGTCAAGTATTACTTGAAACAATCAAAAAAAGGACTTTGTAAAATCATTATATGACAGGAACTCCTTTTCAAATATATTATGAATACAAAACTGAATAAAATATCTTGTGAGTTCATTACAAATTGTTTCTGAAAAAGAGTTCACGAATTGATAAAACTTTAGTGACACAATCTACGATAGAAATTAAAGAAAGAGTTACACGGGGTAAAACTTTGAATATGATAAGTTATAAAACCATAAAGGTTCCAGTGAGTAAAAGAAGAGTATTATTTAGACTATTGTTTAGAACTAAAAACTTCACAACGTAAAGTATAGTACACAGGTGTGTTTTAATTACATAACACACATAATTTATAAGAAGTAGTTACTTATAAAAAGTAGGAATCAAGAATATTCGGATCTCATGAACGTTCTTATAAAACCACTTACTAAATTGGGTACCTTTAATACCCAGACTTACTTTTAAATAACTTACCCGTTTTTTTAATTATTTAAACCTGACTAATGGTCGTGTAATTTTTATCTCCTCTTAGTTCTTACACTTATATTGGTGTAAGAAAAAAAATTTAAATTTAAATATAGTTTCCTCACTTTTCACCTTCTCGAGTGTCACGGTAATATTATCACACGCATATAAAAGTCGTGGATTCTTGAGATTCAACTTTATATAGTACACCCTACGATAAAGATGTTGACGTAAAAACCTCTATTAAATCTTTTATTTGTGTATAGTCACATGAGTAAACTAGTGTACTTCTTGTCATTTGTCTTCAAGATGAATAGGGGGTCCCGGAAACAGTACTAATTTGTCCTTATTAGGTAGGTCTCGAAGACTTGATTCAATAGGTTATTCGCATCCTCAATTTGTAATGGATTCTAACGATCTTTTTAAAGATCCGTAAGTAAAAGTTTCGTCTATTTGATACTGTTAGTGATGTCGTAATAACGTCCAAATTAAAGAATTTGTAAAACGTCAATAATCTAAGATTCATCCCCGAAAGGTCCAACTTGATCACCATTTATACAGCGGACGGTTACGTCCCCTGTATTCTTTGCGTCCAAGCTAGGGACCCAATCCTTCTAGGGACCCTCCTTCCATACCGTTGGGTGAGGTCATAAGAACGGACCTCTTCGGGCTGTCTCCTTGGACCACCCGATATCAGAGTACACCAGAGTGTGATGACTTCTTTTTTTAAAAGAACTACTTTGTCACAACCCGACACGAATCAGCGAGTCAGTACAGACTGAGACACTGGGGTACCTGCTGAGGTACACGCTGGGGTGGTCAGAGGAGACAGGTCCCCCTAAGAGGTACGGGAGGAGGCCCTAGCTTGGATCCAGAGGGTGTAACTCCCACCTAAGAAATGGCAGACTTGGTGGTCACTTTTCACTTCAAGGAATCAGTACAGACTGACAAACGTTGGGGTATCTGACATCGGATGGTATTTGACATCGGATGTCCGAAGAGGTATCTACCCTAAAAGGTCCGTTCTCATGACCTCACCCAACGGTAAAGGAGGAGGTCCCCTAGAAGGGCTGGATCCTTATTTTGGACCTAGAGGACGTAACGTTCGTCTACGAAATGGGAGACTTGGTGGTCTATTCGGGTATTTATGACCTCACCCATCGTATAGGGAAAAGGTCCCCGATAAGGGATGCCTCCTTATCTTGGGCCCACAGGACGTAACGTCCACCTAAGAAATGGTCGACTCGATGGTCCGTTTGTCACAATCCACTATATTTACTCACCCGATCAGAAGTAAGAGAAATTGTAATACTTTAGTTAATTTCTTTGTAAGTTTTGAACAAAATATTATATATCAGATTTACTCGTCTTAAAACTCCCCATAACTCTTCGATTAGTGAAATTGAGTAAAAATCGTAGTGTTTGTGTTCTGTGTCTAATTATTGTTTATTCCACAAGGTATGAACTCATTGACCTCTTGCCTTACAAACCGGTCAATTTCACCAATCGAAGACCTATAGGTGAGTTTTAAGACGAGTAAATTTGATGCATAATACTTTCTTCAAAACTTACAAAGTAATTAAGGATCCTTTCAGAGAAAGAACAATTCCATGTTCATTATATATAGGATAGTTTAGTAAACCCCCTTTAGGAAGGATTTCCAAATTCGAACTGGTACTCATGTCGAAACTTCTGGAATTAATCTCTTTATCGGGACCTAATAAATTTGTCAAGGATATATCTGGACATACGTTTAGATAAAAAGTCCATAAGTTTCTTTAATTCTTTTTAAGAACGTTTTCGGTTGAAATTCTAGAAGTCTTTTTATAAGGATTGACTTACATTTAGACGTTTCGACGGGTCAATCGGAGTAACTAATCGAAGATTAAGTCGTAAAGGACCGACTGAACCCTTCACAACCACTTAGAGTCACGGACTTACTTAGAACTGAGACTACGACCCGTAGTGAAGGACAAAAATCGGGTTGGGAGTTCTTTTCCACCTGAAAGGGCCACTGTGTCACCATTTCTTATGAGGACGATTCTCTGTACACAAGTTAGGGACCCGCCCCTTCTAGGGGACCTCGTCTTTTACCGTTAGGTGAGGTCATAAGAACGGACCCTTTAAGGTACACCTCTCTTGGGACCACCCGATGTCAGGTATCCAAACGTTTCTCAGTCTGGACTGACTCGTGTGTGTGTGTTCGTTTCCGAAAGTTTGTAGTGACAAGACAGAATAATACGGACGGTTACTTTTTGTAGTGGTTTGTCCGATTTATTTTTTACTCTAAAGGTTCTTTATAAAAGATTTGTCTTGTCGGTTAAAGTCACTACCTAATTCGTTTTACCATCGGTTCGAAAAAGAGAACAGTAATAAACTGGTTATAAAGGTTCATATAATAAGTCATAAGAGTCAACATTTCAAGGACTTCGTAGAAAAGTTGACGATTATGTGGAGGGTTAAACACTAATTACTTGTTTCGTACATGTGTGTTAAGGAAATTTTATTTATGTCGTGGACCCCCTAAAATCTTTTAAGTCCCTAAAAGTTCATTAACTCTCGAAACTTTTCTCGTGAAATCTTCAGTTTGGAATCTTAGTCAAACATCACTCCCGTGATATTCGAAAAACCATTTCTCTGTCTTTTACCCTTCGTTCTCTTAAGAGTGAGATATTTCTCCTGAGTTTAGTCAGGTTTTATACTAAAAAAAGAACTTAACTCTTTGAGTTATAAGTACTCCATCTAAAGGTGGAGAGGGGGTGGGAGGAGACGGGGGAGTAGATAGAACGAAAAATCGGAATCGTCACTTGAGATGATGTTAATTACAGAAAATGTATACACACTTTAATCAGTCCTTACTTTACTTGAGGTCTAGAGACCTAGGAACGGAGAGAAGGTACCTTAATGACCGTCTGATACTTCATGACATGGTACTTCCTTCTTATACTTCCGGTTACACAGATGAATATACACAGACGTATATTGAACAATAATAAACGTTCTGAATTACGATTGGTAGTGAAGTTCAAAATATCCTACATTAGACCATGTACATTTATTTTGAGCCCCAAGAACTTTGGTTTTGTATTTTCATCGTATAACGTTAGTTTCTCGTCTACAAAACACTACAGTTCGACTTATAAATACCAGAACAAAGTTCGGTTAGTGGCTTTGACTGTTAAACAGTGTTTAATAAACGGACAGATTTATTCGTTAAAGTAATCTTTCTACAAATTTTCAAACGAAAAGTTTGTTTGGTTAATTTTTTTTTTGAGTCTAAAAATTAGAATACCTTTCCTTTCTTTCAGTTATGTTCTGACTCCATCTTTTTGAGATGTTTTATGTAAGTTCTCAAAGACTAATCATCATTGTTCACTGGGTATTGTTGATCGAGTCTATAGAGAATCAATCTAACACGATTTGTGAGGTTAAATGGACTTTCAACTTTTTTAATGAGAGTTAAACCAAAGACGATTAAATTTACGAGTTAGTTTAATTGAAATCACTAATTTAAACTATATTTTTCGTACAAACTACTTGTAGAGTAAATAATCAACCAGAACCTTCACAAAGGTCAAGTAAGACCGAAAAATCTCTTCCCGAGTCTTTCTTTGAACTCTTTGATAAAAAACATCTGTTTGTGTATTAAAAGGGAAAAATAAAATCTACTCCCTATGTCAATGTCATGGGTGAGGTCACGAGAACGGACCTCTTAGGGTACCTGTCTCCTCGGACCACCCGACGTCAGGTATCCCAACGTTTCTCAGTCTTTGCTGACTTCGCTGTCGTACGTGTGTGTTAATGTCATTCCGAGGACATATTCTTGTTCAAGGTAAGACCCTCGTATAAGCATTCAGATTAAACAAGTTTTCAGGTTAAACAAGTATTCAGGTTGTTTCAATCGGAGCCATAGGTTGTTTGTGTTAACCAATATATCAAGTTAAGTCAAGTCAGAGAACCAACACAGGTTGAGAAACACTGGAGTACCTGACGTTGTACGGTCCGAAGGGACAGGCAGTGGTTGAGGGTCTCGAACGAGTTTGAGTACAGGTAGCTCAACCACTCGGTCGGTTAGTAGAGTAGGAGACAGTAGGGGAAGAGAAGGACGGAAGTTAGAAAGAGTCGTATTCAATATATCACGACATGAAATTACCCAAATACTATGAAAAGTGTGCTTATGTATTTTTCGTTTGTGTTTGTGTGTTTTTATTTTATAAAACTTAGTATGGCATGTCATGGAACTTTTCATTTTATCATACCATGGTGTCGACCGTATGGTCCCGACCGTAGTTCACTGTCCGTTCTTCTTAATGACTGACGTCCTCCCTCTCCTTCACCCTCTAACGTCTCGACTTTCTAGCAGTCGTTATCCTCTACCTCCCGTTCGACTTTAAAATGAGTACGGTCTGTGACTACCGTGTCCAAGACGAAAGAACGACCTAAATTAAGATAGATGGGTGAACTTTTTTGCCAGGTCACTACAGACCCATCATCGAGTAAAAAAAATAGTACTTTTACTTTCAGTGAGTCAACACAGGTTGAGAAACGCTGAGGTACCTGATATGTCAGACACCTTAAGAGGTCGTATCCTATGACCTCACCTATCGGAAAGGCAAGAGGCCCCCTTGAAGGGTTGGGTCCCTGACTTGGGTATAGAAGGCGTAACGTACGCTTAAGAAATGGTCGACTAGGTGTTCCCTTCGGGTTCTTATGACCTCACCCATCGGATAAGGAAGAGGTCGCCTAGAAAGGTTGGGTCCTTAGTCTAACCCTAGAGGACGTAACGTCCGTCTAAGAAATGGTTGACTCGATAGTCCCTTCGAAAGAGTAGTGTCTACTGTACTATTGTGACCTGACGTAAGACTTACGGACGACGTTGGAAGTACATGGTCAGATATAACCCCACGAAAAGGAGTTTTTAATTGTCACGGAGGGTCTACTTCTTTTAGGGGAACGGCAAAGAACGTAGTACTCAGAGAAACCAAGAAGTTAAAGAAGATGAAAGAGAACTAAGAGAACCGAGAAAGAGACCCTGAGGTAAAGGTTGTCATGAAGTAGTCATTCGAGGTACAAATGTAGAAACTTTCAAGTTTTACACTTCCAAGTGTATATCTCCTGAGTAACATGAGTGGTATAAAGAGAATACGATTCTGTACCTTCAAGTATTAATTCATCTTGGTATTTATTACCGTGAATTCAGATTTGCCAAATCACTTTGAACTCGGGAGGTAAGTTGTAGAGATCGGAGAACAATGAGAGAGAAATGACCTCACAAAGTCGTTGTACAACAGACTGACTCGAAATTTCAACATAGTCAGTGTTTAGGTGAGTCTCAAAACTCACGGATGATATACTGTGTTTGTATCGGGATTCTTTACCTCTATGGTGTAACTTCGTTTGTGTTAGGGACAGACACACCTTATATATCTGATAAAAAAAGAGAAAAAAAGTAATACAGTCTAGAATATAGAGACGTCGATAGAAAACAATAGTCAAAAGTAGTATAGATGTAAAACGAGGATAGTAGACTTTTGAATTGATCCGGAAGAAAACAAATGACTAGATATGTGACTAGAAATGTACTTTAGACTAAAAATTCCGTAAAACTTCCACTTTTAAACTCAATCGTCACCATATCAAATGGACATTTTGTAAAGTCGATTTTGGACGTACTAAGACTTAACAATTTTGTCTACATGACTTTCAAAATGGTAAAAGAGAGGAGACCAAGTGTAAGGATTCGAACGAAGTAATTTCGAGTCACTCATTTTGACTAACTGTTCATTTCGTTACATTTACGTTTACAGAGTTAGACATTATCCCGTCGGGGAAATCTTCCCTTGACTACCGAGACATTTATGTTACGAGTGATTCATGAATAAGTATATAACTCTTAGTGGATGTTTTTTATAGTAAAACAGGAATCTTTATAAAACAACAACGAAATAACTATCAGTGGTTTTAATAAAAAATTATTAAATTTTCGAATTAAAAGACGTCCAATATATACTTTTTCTTAAGTCGTATATTAGAGTGCGTGATCTTCTGGTTAATAAGAAACTTGGTTTCAATGGTGGTGGTCATTACCTTACGGTTGGTATAAAAGAATTAACCGAGTACTTATACAATTTCCTGATCTCAATACTGAGACGTATAAATAATTAGGATACAAAAGGATAAATAGATCATTATACTTGAAACTGTTTCTTGAATATAACTGAACTAAATAAAAATTAAATACTTTTTGGTATAAAATACAGAGTTAAATTATAGAAGTGTCACATATGTCTTATTAATTATTAAAATAGTAAGGTTTTGTACCATATACCTAATATAAGTCTAGACTGGAAATAAAATATAATTACGTTTTAGAGGAGAAGTTATGAAGATTTACAATGAAAATGAAACAGTTCATCTAGGTCTATAACATTAACAGGAATATGTCTTATAATAGACAGTAGCAACAAAAGTAATACTTACTTTCGTAGGTAAAATAATCGTATTAGGAGATAGTTGTGAGACCACGATTTATACAAGATCAACTGTTTATAACCGTTTCCCTAGTAGACTTATTTTCCTCCTCTTACGAAGACCTTAGAAAAATAAAGACAATGTTACTGATAGAAAAACGAAAGTCTGGTCCTTCTTGGTCTCCTTCATGCCTTCGTAAACAGTAGGAACTTATCTGCCAGACCGTGGTTAGTACTCCTACTAAGTCAATTACTACCTTCTTTTTCGTCTTTCCTCTCTTTTCAAGGTTACACAATTGTCTAGATTCACCCCTTAACTCAGTGGTTGGTTTCACAAAAAACGACATGTTAATGAGAAGTGAGGGTTCGTGTCAACGGTGTAGGTCGACAGTGTTACTTTCCTGATAAAGGATTACATAACAGGATAGGTCCGACTTAGGTACCCTTTAACCGGACAACTATATTATCCTAGTGTAAAAACGGATGATCACTCACTCTATACTTTTAGAAGTGATGACACATGGTCCAGTCACGAAGAGTTGGAACCAAGACCAGTACCCTTAAGAACTCTATTTTAGTCTATTTTATATATTTGGGAGAAGAGTCTTTTCACGTGTGTATGCGTGTTTAAAGACATTTGTTAAACTACACTAAGTGAACAAAGGTTTATGGGTTAATACTAAGAGGGAACCCGGTATCTAAAGTCCAATTCCTAGAAGATATAATCTCTACTCCCTTCATCAAAAATAGTCATAAGGTACATAGTCTATATTATTATTATTAAAAAACAACAACAAGTAAACGATACATACTGAGAAACGTTGGGGTACCTGATGTCGTACGGTCCGAAGAGACAGGAAGTGATAGAGGACCTCAAACGAGTTTGAGTCTAGGTATCTCAACCACTACGGTAGGTTGGTAGAGTAAGAGATAGTGGGGGAAGAGGAGGACGGGAGTCAGAAAGGGTCGTAGTCCCAGAAAAGGTTACCCAACCGAAAAACGTAGTCCACAGGTCTCATAACCTCGAGATCGAAGTCATAGTCAGGAAGATTACTTATGAGTTCCAACTAAAGGAAATTCTGACGGACCATACTAGAAGGATAGGTTCCCTGAGATCGTGGTGTCAAGCTTTCGTAGTTAAGAAAATGTGAGTCAGAAGAAATACCAGGTTCAGAGTGTAGAGATGTACTGATGACCTTTTTGGTATCGAAATTGTTATGTCTGGAAACAACCGTTTCACTACAACGACGAAACATTATACGACAGAGCCAAACAGTATCGAAAGGAAGGTTCCTCGTTCACAGAAGATTAAAGTACCGACGTCAGTGACAGACGTCACTAAAAACTCGGGTGGGTTCTTTTATTTCAGACAGTGACAAAGATAACAAAGGGGTAGATAAACGGTACTTCACTACCCTGGTCTACGGTACTGGAAACAAAAGACTTACAACTGAAAAATTATCGTTATTATTCGATGTTTAATATAATATTATTCGTGAAATGTACCTGATAGAAAGTTATTGGGTTACTCAATCAAAATAGTAGGGGTAAAAATTTTATTCGACTACTCGTAGTCTCCGAACAAACATCAATTCGTTGGCTAGTGACTCCTGAAGTCTTATGATCAGAGAAGTAACCATGAATGACGATGTAAAAGAGTGAGAGAAAAGAGACAAAAAATAGGACACATCGATTATAAGGTTTGACACAAGTCCTGTCTAAGGACCGAGAGTCTAGGGAGCTTATAGTGAAACAAAGGGGAACGAAAGTGGGTCCGGTTATAAATGAATAAAGGGGTGACGTTCGAGGATGAGACGAATTACTGACCGGAAGACACAGTGTGACAGAGATTAAAGTGGTCGACGGGTCGTAGATTTAGAAGACTATATATTTGGGGTATGGGAGTACATGGGAGGGGGGTGGTTTTTGGGGAGGTCCAAATCAAGGTGTAGACAAGGATTCGGTTACGATTAACTCCGTCCTTCATCTAGAACCGAATCACTCAGAACCTTAATTTAATGAGATTGTTCTAGGTAACTAGATTTGAGGTTGTCGACCCGGGCGTGCACAGGTACAGACGGTTGGTCTATCCTTAGGTTACACAAAACAAATACGAAATACACGGAGACATCAAAGGTCAAGTTCCATAAGGGAAACTGTCGGACACTTCTGAAAATGAGAGAACGTTTAATTTATTTTCTGATAGGGAACTCTCAATTTTACAATCCATTATTGTGGTTTCGTGTCTATTCAATTCAATACCCTTTTTGTTTCTGTCCAAAGTACGATTGTCCTAGACTAACACTACACCAATAGTTTTATCTAAATAAATTTATTTCTGATAGAGAATATTTTAGTTCGAAACGGTCAGTATCTTTATCTCTTATACTTCTCAATGTCTTCCATTTAAAACCGTCATAATTACGTTCTTATCAGTTCCCTTACCAACGGAAGATTTATGGGTGAAACTCTGAGTTTTTGAAGGAAGGGTTCTTTCTATAGGGAGAATACTTCTCTCTTCGTTCTTTGACTTCCAATACCTACGTCGTCCAAGACATAGGTAAGTGTTGTTCTTTTAAAATATTATTTCATCTACACAAAATACAATAGCATCGGATTACCGTAATTCGTTAAATATATAGTATAGTGGGGACGAATGAATCAATGATAGATTTATACTAAACGAAAAAATTAATCAAAAAAGACGTCCGTTTGTAATTAACGAGTATGTCTACTGTTTATAGAAACAATAGATACTGTTACTAAAAAGTTCTACTGAATTATTTCACCAGAAACTTATAATAAACTAAAGAGACTTTTGGTCTGACGCCGACTTGTGAACGACTCCGGTCTTTAGACGACACACAGTCAATCTAAAGAGTAACTCATAAACGTTCAGTCATAAATACACTGAAGATATCAGAATCTACGTAAACTAATATTAGAAAGTCAGAGAATAGTGAATAAAAAGACTGGTGGTAGTTCTTCCCCTCCAACATGTAAGTAACGTCTTCCGTCTAGGGAATTCACTGAATTGATTAACTCCGTCAAGGATCCCTCTGGGGTAGGTCTTGGTCCATCGAAAGGGAAATACCATGGTCTTGTTTAAAATAGGAAGACTTATCCAAAAATGTCACAAACGAGATTCAATCATAGTACAAATAGAAACGAGGGTTGAGAAACCAGTTACATTAAGAAACCGAATAATACATAGATCGGGGACCGAAACGGTACTTGAGATCGGTGAACCTACCATAGGTCTCCGGATCTCTGTTTCTAAACCGAACTGACACTTAACTACTATTTGAACGGCTCACGGACCGAGTTCTTGACACGATATCGAGCAGGGACAGAGATACCTAAGGACCGACTCCCGGAAAGTATATCTCTTTTTTGACTTTTACTATGTAGAACCGGTGACTCACAAACTACTGGTAGACCTAGGAGGGGAGACCACAGGTTGCAAGGTTCTCTCCCCTCGTCCGTATCACTGGACCAAATACAGACTTCAAAGATATAGAAAGTTTTTCAGAGGAACTTGACAGGAATGGTTTGATCTTGGATACCCGTCTAGTCAAAAGGGTTGTGAAAGAAGATGAACCAAGGTTAAAAGAAAGGTAATGATTGCCAGTAGAACATCTCCTAGAATTTATTGTCATACTCTTTATAATTATCTAGGTATGTATTCAGTATAGTAGAGTAGTCCCCTTCAACATGGGAGGTGTCTGAGTATCCTGTCTTTTACGTCTTACCTAATTTTTTCCTCCTACGAAAATCTATCGTAGATCTGTCAGATTTATCCCCAGACTGTAGACGAGAGAGACACACACACACATTTATTACAAATTATCTTACATCGGTAGAAGTAAACCCTAAGGAACCACAGAGTCTCCCATTTCTCAGATGGACGTTACACCCTCTGGACTCAAACTAAGGACTCAGCCCTTCTAGGGGACCTCTTCTTTTGCCGTTGGGTGAGGAAATAGAAACGGACCTTTTAGGGTACCTGTCTCCTCCTCGGACCGTCCGATGTCAGGTGTCCCAACGTTTCTCAACCCGCACTGACTCACTGAAGTAAAAGTGAAAGAAAGTATGAGTAAGTGCATACATAAAAGATACCATCGAAAACGAGACGAGGTCTTCTCGACTCAGCCTCTTCCGTTACCATCGGGTGAGGTCATGAGAACGGACCGTTTAGGGTACCTACCTCCTCGGACCATCCGACGTCAAGTACCCCAGAGATTCTCAACCTGTACTGACTCACTGAAGTGAAAGGGAAAAGTGAAAGTACGTAACCTCTTCCTTTACCGTTGGGTGAGGTCACAAGAACGGACCTCTTAGGGCCCCTGCCCCTTTGGACCACCCGACGGTAGAAACCCCAACGTGTCTCAGCCTGTACTGACTTCTCTGAATCGTCGTCGTCGTCTTCTCAACTCGTCAACACTGTCTCTGGATACGTTTCTGGTTTTATAAATGACAGACCAGTAATTGTCTTTTTTCAAAAGTTTGAGAACCAAATGTACTGTTAGTACCTCTGAATCTGATTAATGTCCCAATCGTCAATCTTACTTTTTGTATCAATACTTCTTGTAACTTCTTAAAAATAACGTTAAAATAACTTTACGGATTCTCCAAAAATATTCAGATGAAGTCTATAATGTAACGTTGAAAAGTCCAACAAAAGAGTCACACTCAATATCCGTAAAGTGGGTGAGGGGTAGGGGTTTTATGGTGGGGGGGGGTTTTTTTTCCTTTTTCCTTTTCTCATCTGTTTTTCCTTTTCTTCTCAGATAAGACTATAAGATCGAACAGTCTTTTATCATTACATAATGGATACTTTGTTACGGACAAAAGGAGACCTTGGGATACTAAACCCCATATTGGTTGAGTTAGTATTTATTTTACCTTACTATCACTTCCGTCTTCTTTACGTACCACATAAACGATTCCGTGTCGAAGTCTGTTTCACCCTTTTACCATTTTGAGACTCTTTAGTCGTTACCTGTACAGACTTAAGAGATCTCTTCTTTTTAATCAAGAGATCTTTCTATTTATATACTTATACGTCAACCGATCTCTCTACGTATCTTAGGATAATACAATTGACTTTAAGAAGAGATACACTATACTATATAAAGGGAAAAAAAGGGTCACTGGAAAGGGGATAATTAAGTAATTGTGCGTTATAGAGTCCCCTATTTAATGTAACTTATATCACTTGTTTTACAGTTATGGAACCGAAGACTCAAGCTTTTATGTGAGAACTCTGAGTATCATCTCTGTATCAGAACTTTCGATCTCGAAAACTGGACATTCCCAGTCGTATAACATAAAGATTTTCCGATTCGGTCTTGTCTTCGGATAGGAACCTGGAATCAATTTATAACAGCTTTGACCCCCTCCCTCCTCTTGACTTCTCCTACGGTGGTGAGACGAAATCCTCGAACATAACTCTTGACACTGAAGGGATTCTATTCGATCTTGACTTGACGATCACCCATCTCACGAGATAGTGGAGAATGACACGAACCCCGTCCCACCACACCTTATGTCTTTCACGGACACTGAACATAAAGTCTCCCACTGACCTCTCGCCCGTTTGGAACATACAGTCGTACGGAACATACAACCGTACGGGACACAGGACGTATTAGGGATTCGATACCTCATCGTTACCGACGTCTTCAGTGGTACGACTACCCAAAGTCCGTCGAGGTGTCTCAAACTCCTCCTATCAGTCAATGATTATGAACGAAGACATAGGGAGTTTGTCCCAGACCTACATCGACTCTTGACTCTTAGTTTTCCCAAACAACACCTTTCTTCTATATCTTCCGAACTGGAACCCTTCCTTCTGATCTGCCATACATCCTCTAGAGTAATTTCTGGATGTTCTCATTTACACTTGTTTGTTTGCACACTCGTCTACTGTACCCCCTCCTAGGAGTAGATGAGGGGATGGGGACGCACCATAACACTTGATTTATTTTTTTGACCTATGTTAAGATCTCTATTCCTATCGCCCTTTTGGATTGACTGACTTTTTTAAGATAACAAAGACACTTTTATGGAGTAACTGAAGAGTTTGAGACCACCCTTACTTAATTGTGACTTAATTTATTCTATTCCAAAACCGTTCATCTATCTTACAAATGGACTTCCACTCTTATTGATAAAATTTTTATATATCATCCCTAAAATATAAGATTTACAAACGTGAGTGACAAATAGTTCTCTTAAAAGTTTTAACAAACGGAAATCCTTCATTCTATTACTGGTAAAACCCCCGTACAAAACATTATACGAATTCTAATACTGATAAAACTTACAAAACATAATACGAATTCCAAAATGGTACCCGTACATAATAAAATCATTTATACTTGTAACTAGACAAGGTCTTCATGACTCAACCGAAGTTTCAAAAAAAAAAATTCACATGTCTCTAACATGTTTCTATTCAAACCAGGATAACTATCGAATACCACTTACTACAGTTTAAGTACCAGAGACTTCTTCTAAATCGTAGTCCGGGTCCCTGGTCCCTGACCCGAACTAGTGAGTTCTCGAAAACAAACATTGTTAAAATAACTTCACTTTTTCCCTGTCTCTTTCGAAGACTGTGTCTGTAGTCTTCCCCCTACCTCTCACAGGGGGAGTGCTCAGAATCGTTCCCTCAATGTATCAAAAGTTTAACCAATAATGTCATTTAGTTTTCTTACAGAGTTCCAACATTTCTAGAATGATCCGGGTGAGGGTGTCAAATGTAAAATTCTATTGTCCTAATTTTAAATTGTTGTCTTTCTAAAATGGTCTCGGTGAGGGTAAGATTTTATAGTCTTAATCAGTCTTCCAAAAGTCCTTCCTCTTTGACAGGAATTCAACCTATGTAACAACAACATATTAGGAATCATGTCTCAAATTTTACGTCTTAAGTGTGAAGTTAAGTCGGAATTTAACTTCTTTCATCCCTTTTAGTGATTTGGTAAGTCTATACTGGATTTAGTTTAGGGAATACCCTAATGTGTCTTTCACTCTATATCTAAATTCTCTAATCTAGACTATCTGTCTCACGGACTACTTGATACCTATCTCCAAACACTGTAACATGTCCTCTGTTCCTCGTTCTGGTAGGGGTTCTTTTTCTTTCCGTTTTTCCGTTTTACCGAGAGACTCCTCTGGAATGTTTATCGACACTTTTCTTCTCTTCACTTTTCGTTTCCTCTTTTCTTTTCTATACGGGTAAACTTACGTCTCAAGGTTTCTTATCGTTCCTCTCGTCTATTCTTTCGGAGTCACTAGTCGCGTTTCTTTATCTCCTTTTGTTGTCTTACCCTTTCTGATCTCTAGAGAAGTTCTTTTAATCTCTATGGTTCCCTTGTAAAGTACGTTTCTACCCGAACTATTTCCTGTCTTTACCAGACCTGGATTGTCATCGTTTTCTATAATTCTTCTCCACCGTTCTTATGTGTCTTCTTGATATGATTTTTCTAGAAGTACTATTAGTACTACCACACTAGTGAGTAGATCTATTAGTGTTAATTAGAAGGTCTATTAGTACTACCACACTAGTAAGTGGATCTCGGTCTGTAAAACTTTACGTTTCAGTTCACCCAGAATCCTTCGTAGTGATGTTTGTTTCGATCACCTCCACTACCTTAAGGTCAACTCGATAAAGTTTAGGATTTTCTACTACGACAGTTTCACGACGTGAGTTATACGGTCGTTTAAACCTGTTGAGTTGTCACCGGTGTCCTGACCTTTTCCAGTCAAAAGTAAGGTTAGGGTTTCTTTCCGTTACGGTTTCTTACGAGTTTGATGACGTGTTAACGTGACTAGAGTGTACGATCATTTCATTACGAGTTTTAAGAGGTTCGGTCCGAAGTTGTTATGTACTTGGTACTTGAGGGTCTACAAGTTCGACCAAAATCTTTTCCGTCTCCTTGGTCTCTAGTTTAATGGTTGTAGGCTGCCTAGTAAATTTATCGTTCAGTCAAGGTCTATTTTGTAGATAAAGACGAAATAACTGATACGGTTTCGGAACTGACACACCTAGTGGTGTTTGATACCTTTTAAGAAATTCTCTACTCTTATGGTCCGGTAGACTTGACGGAGAACTCTTTAGACACATGTCCAGTTCTTCATTGTCAATCTTCACATGTACCTTGTTGTCTGACCAGGGTTTACTACTTTCCTCATACAGTTCCGACGTATAACAGTGGGACGAATAAATTGAATATACGTCTCATATAGTACTCTTTGCGACCCGACCTACTTTGTGTTCGACCTTAGTTCTAACCCCCGTCTTTATAGTTATTGGAGTCTATACGTCTACTATGGTGTAAATACCGTCTTTAACTTCTTGATTTTTCGGAGAACTACTTTCACTTTCTCCTCTCACTTTTTCAACCGAATTTCAAGTCGTAAGTCTTTTGATTCTAGTACCGTAGACCAGGGTACTGAAGTACCGTTTATCTACCCCTTTGTCACCGTCTGAAATAAAAACCCCCGAGGTTTTAGTGACGTCTACCACTGAAGTCGGTACTTTAATTTTCTGTGAATGAGGAACCTTCTTTTCAATACTGGTTGGATCTGTCGTATAATTTTTCGTCTCTATATCAAAACGGTTCTTTCCAGACAGATCAGTTCCGATACCAAAGAGGTCCTCAGTGCATGCCTACTCTCTCAACTTGATATTTCTTTCAACTCACGACTTCTTAACTACGAAAACTTGACACCATAACCGCTTGAGAACTCACAGGGAACCTGACGTTCCTGTAGGTTGGTCAGGTAGGATTTCCTCTAGTCAGGACTTATCAGTAACCTTCCTGACTACGACTTCGACTTTGAGGTTATGAAACCGGTGGACTAACACTTCTTGACTGAGTGATCTTTTCTGGGACTATGATCCTTTCTAATTTCCGCCCTCTTCCCCCGTTGTCTCCTAACAACCTACCATAGTGGCTGAGTTACCTGTACTCAAACTCATTTGAGACCCTCAACCACTACCCGTCCCTCCGGACTCCACGACGTCAGGTACCCCAGTGTTTCTCAGTCTGTGATGACTCACTGACTTGACTTGTCACAAATTTGACTCAAACAGCACATTAGTAGTCAAAGTCTGAATTTCTTTTTTTGTAAAATACACTGATTCTGTTTCCTTACATTTCTTTTTTTAATTTTTTTTAACAAACAGGAAACGAAGAGGAACTCTTAAGGTCTGGGGATAGAGAAGGAACCCATGGGTCTGAGGAATAGTCGAACGGATCCTTAACTGAGAGAGTAATAGAGAAGTGTCTCTGGTACTGAGAGTGATTACCGATATTAGACCTTTTCCTTGAGTTGGAGAGTAAGAGACTTCCTTGTGAATACTTCCAGAGAAAGTCAGTTCCGTTTATTACCCCCTCATACGTGTTAAGTGTTAGACCGTTGGGCTCCCTTACCCCTACTATAATATTTTCCCACAAGGAACACCACTGATAAATAAACCAGTACGTTCAACTAATTACTCTTTCTCTCTCTCTTCAATCCCCTCCCACTGAGTTACTGTTACTCGGACTATCATTTCCTGTGGGACAGGTCACGACGACGACGACAGTGGTCTCCTATGGAATTTGTGGTTTATGTGACGGGACTGGTTAGAAGTGTAACGAACAGAAAAATCACAGTTTTGGTTAATATTTGTTTTCGTTTTAGAACGAAATCGTAAAAACGTCTTCTGAGTATGGAAATTATAGGAGTGATATTTTACTCTTGTTGGAACTTTCACTGGATCTCAAAGAAAAAACACTGAGTTATCCCTTGCAAAAAAGGGTTCTTCGCATATTACGGAAATAGTTGTAATTAAAATATCCAACAACTACTACTACCCTTTTTAAATAATAATGTTACATCTTTATAAAACTCCTGTATTCAAAAAAACCGTGGTGCTTCACGTCAAATGATTTTAAAGTAAAACGATAAAAATTCAACTAAATTTTATTTCAACAATTTTACTAAATCACAGTTTATTACTGTACGTTGTACACGAAATACGATTAAATGTTTTTTAATTTTAATACACAGACACAAACGTACATCCCCACCACCACCGTCCCTCTCCCCTCATGTATTAAGTAACTATATATAAACGTTTATAGGACCCTCCACCTCTCCAAATAAAGACAACTTATTATCCTTTGGGTTCTTTGTGTATTTAGTCATTAGTATTTTGTTTTACTTTTCTTCGACCTTAACTCTACAAAAGGAAAGAAGATGAGTCCACGTATAAAGTCCATATTAATAATGGGTTTCCCCGCTGTAATGTACCGACTAAATCCAATCGATTTGTTTTTCTTTAATATGAAGTTTCGACTTATCCTTATCCGTTACTGTTAAATACAGAAATGACGGTTTCTTTGTTCCTCGAAATCCTTCTTCTAATTTACATTACTGTCAAATTTTAGAAAGTCATAACGATTATTTCAACAGTTTTAACTTTTGATTCTGGTATATATTCCGTTGAACGTATTTGAAATCTTTATTTTACACATTTTGACCTCACCCATTAAATAAAGATGGAATTTAAGTAACGAGATAAAATAATTAGTTTGAACCATAAAAAAAAGAAAAGAAAAAGGTATATAAGGATCTGAAAAATAAACTAATCTATATATACTTATATTTATATATATATATATATATATCCAACTGTGAATGACTATCCACATACGAATGTTTATTTTTGTGGTCACTGTCGGGTAATCTCTTTGAGAAACCTTTACGTTGTTAATCGATACGTATAGTTATCATAAACCCGAAGGGGTTACCCCTATCACCATTTCTTGGACCGACGGTTACGTCCTCTGTATTCTCAACACACAAGCTAGGGATCCAGACCTTCTAGGGGACCTCCTCCCGTACCGTTGAGTGAGGTAATAAGAACGGACCTTTTAGGGTACCTGTCTCTTCGGACCACCCGATGTTAGGTATCCCAACGTTTCTCAAACTGTGATGACTTCACTAAATCGTACGATCGTAGTTATCATGAATACTTTGTCAAGACACAGATTATGAAAAGATAATATTTTATTCCTTAAAATATAAAAGTCAGTAATTAGTGAACTAGGAATTTTATCGAGACAATCAATCCCTGAACCAACAATAAGGGTAAACTATCTACTTCTTTAACTCCAGTCTCAATATATGAATTCCGTTCCCTAATATAAAAGAAAGTACCTCTTTTCTTTAACTAGTCTCTTTACGTTTAGTTTTGGCGTTACTCCATGGTAAAGTGCGGTCAGTCTTACCGACGATAGGTTTACAGATGTTCGTTATTTACGATCTCTCCCACGTCTCTTTTCCCTTGGCAGAATGTGACAACCACCCTTACATTTGATCATGTCGGTGATATCTCTTGTCACACCTCTAAGGAATTTTTTGACCTTTATCTTGACGGTATACTGGGTCGTTAGGGTGACGACCCGTATGTGTGGTTCCTTTGGTGTTGACTTTCTCTGTGCACATAGGGTTGCAAGTAACGTCGTGACAAATATTATCGGTCCTGTACCTTCGTTGGATCTACAGGTAGGCGTCTACTTATCTATTCTTTCGACACCATGTATATGTGTTACCTCATAATGAGTCGGTAATTTTTCTTATGTAAACTTAGTTAAGATTACCCCACCTACTTTGACCTCGGATAATATGTCTCACTTCATTCGGTCTTTCTTTTTGTGGTTATGTCATAGTCAAGTCAAGTCAAGTCAAGCCAACGAGTCAGCACAGGCTGAGAAAAACTGGGTTACTTAGCGTCGTACGGTCCGGAGGGACAGGTAGTGGTTGAGGACCTCAAGTGAGTCTGAGTGCAGGTAGCTCAGTCACTACGGTAGATCGGTAGAGTAGGAGACACCAGGGAAAGAGGAGGACGGGGGNCTCACTTCATTCGGTCTTTCTTTCTGTGGTTATGTCATAGTCAAGTCAAGTCAAGTCAAGCCAACGAGTCAGTACAGGCTGAGAAAAACTGGGTTACTTAGCGTCGTACGGTCCGGAGGGACAGGTAGTGGTTGAGGACCTCAAGTGAGTCTGAGTGCAGGTAGCTCAGTCACTACGGTAGATCGGTAGAGTAGGAGACACCAGGGAAAGAGGAGGACGGGGGTTAGGGAAGGTAGTAGTCTCAGAAAAGGTTACTCAGTTGAGAAGAGTACTCCACCGGTTCATGACCTCAAAGTCGAAATCGTAGTAAGGAAGGTTGCTTGTGGGTCCCGACTAGAGGAAATCTTACCTGGCTATGTCATATGATTGTGTATATATACCTTAAATCTTTCTACCATTACTATTGGGACCTACGCTCTGTCGTTTTCTCTGTGTCTACATATCTTCAGAAAACCTGAGACACCCTCGCCCGCTCCCACCCTACTATACCCTTTTACCGTAACTTTGTAAATTTAATAGTGTACACTTTACTTAACGGTCAGGTCCAAGCTACGTACTATGTCCCACGAGTCCCGACCACGTGACCCTACTGGGTCTCCCTACCCTACCCCTCTCTTCACACTCCCCCCAAGTCCTATCCCCTGTGTACATGTGGGCACCTCCTAAGTTCAGTTACATACCGTTTTGGTGATGTTATAACAATTCATTTTATTTATTTATTTTGTTTTGTTTTTTTTCTTACTTTCTTTTCTTTAACTTCCCTGTCTGATTACGAACGAATTTCGACTTCTTGTTTTATGGTTTGGTACAGTTCGTTCCAGAACCCCACCTTCTCTTTTTAATAAGACTCCCTGAAAGTCTACTCATGTAGTAATTTTGACTAAGGGTCTATGAGAATGAAGTAGTTTTACCACCTACCTGACTCTTCTAAATGGTCTAAACGAAGACTCTTTGACTTTTAAAGTTCTGAGTTCTTAGAAGAGTTCTTATATTTTAAAAAGTAAATTCGCACACACTGCTAAAGTGGGAAACGAATTTTTTTTAGAACCGGAACTTTTTTTTTAAATCATATGAACTCACAAAAGAAATTCTGTGTTAAATTCATTATAAAGTTCCCGTAGATGAATGAATAATTAGTTCATAAATAATTCGTAGATATTATGTGGACACTATCTACTCTTTAAGACAATCTTTGAACCCTACCTCTTGTTGAGTTACCCTTTTGTTAGATACGGAATTTTCTTAAATGAAACGGTTGTTTCCAGGTAGACCAGTTCCGATACCAAAAAGGTCACCAGTATATACCTACACTCGACCTGACACTTCTTTCGACTCGTGGCTTCTTAACTATGAAAACTTGACACCACAACCTCTTCTGAGAACTCTCAGGGAACCTGACGTTCCTCTTGGTTGGTCAGGTAAGATTTCCTCTAGTCGGGACCCTAAAGAAACCTCCCTTACTACGATTTCGACTTTGAGGTCATGAAACCTGTGGAGTACGCCCCTCAACTGAGTAACCTTTTCTGAAACTACGACCCTCCCTAACTCCCGTCCTCCTCTTCCCCTGTTGTCTTCTACTCTACCGAGTTACCTGTACTCAGACTCACTTGAGACCCTCAACTACTACCTGTCTCTCCGGACCGCACGACGCTAAGTGCCCCAGTGTTTCTCAGCCTGTGTTGACTCGTTGACTTGACTTGACTTGACTTGACTTTTCTTAAATTTTTGCCCTTTCTACTTATCATATGTTTATGTAATTGTTTATGTATTAATCTTCTATATCAAAATTAACTTCTGTAAAATTTCTCATCCCACTAAGTCCGTCCACTGAATCTAGACTCTAACATTTCTGAGGAAACTCTTTCACGATAATTTAAATTTTGGACTTCCTTTTAATCCTTAATCCGATTCACTCCTCGTTCTTAGAGGTCTATCTCGTCCCCTACTCCCACCTCTATTTCGGACGAGGTACAGGGACTGTTTAAATTAAGAAAAAAGAACCATTTTATGACATCTGAAAATTTGACTTCTAATGTATCAATTTGATCGTAAAAATCAATTAAATTGAGGACCTCTCTTTCACCTAACTTCCTTTTATTTTCTTCTACGTCCTCCGGATTTAGTCTCCAAAACCACCCAACCTGATCTCGGTACCCTTCTATCTCTGTAAGTGGATAAACACTAAATAGATAAAGTAGTTTTTTCTTTTTTCTCTCGTGACGTATCTGTTTACACACACACACACTCAGAAGTCAGAAAGTCTGTATAGACTGAGAAACACTGTGGTATCTAACGTCGGACGGTCCGAGGAGACAAGTATTTTAAGAGGTCTGTTCTTGTGACCTTACCCGTTGGTACGAGAGTAGGTCCCCTAGAAGGACTGGGTCCCTAACTTGGACACAGAGGACGTAGAGGACGACTCCGTCCACCTAAACAATGGTGACTCGGTGGACCCTTCACGCTATGACTAATAATAGTAAACCAATTTGAGTATAAAAAAGACCTGACTCTGACTCCGGCTTTGAGGTTATGAAACCGGTGGAGTACGCTTCTCAACTGAGTAACCTTTTCTGAGACTACGACCCTCCCTAACGCCCGTCCTCCTCTTCCCTACTCTCCTACTCTACCGACCTACCGTAGTGACTGAGCTACCTGCATTTAGACTCACTTGAGGACCTCAACCACTATCTGTCCCTCCAGATCGCACGACACTAACTAAGTACCTCAACGTTTCTCAGTCTGTACTGACTCGCTGACTTGACTTGACTTATACATCGTTGTGAAAGTTTACTTTAGATACCAGACTTTATAATTACCCTATCATAACAGGGATATTGAAACACCTAGACTACAGTATATATACCTCTCGTCAACTTTTCTTTTACGACTTACGTAGTTCAAAAACCTTTTTGGCACATAGACCATATCACAATATCTCTTAACACAGTAGGATATGATGACATTCAGTTGATCATGAAAGTAATTTTTTTTTTTTTTTTTTTTCTACAGGGTCTAAACGAGTCACAACTCTAGAGTGTTTTTGATTCATGGGTTTTTTGGTCATCACATTCATGGTGGGACCGTCACAAGTCCTTCAAATCAGAAAACGGTCAAAATAAGTAGTCCCTTTTACTTGAACAAAGGGTTTAGACAGGACCGTCGGTAGACGGTGAACTCGTTTGGTTTCCAGAGATCTAGGTTATACTGAAAACACACTCAGTGGTGGACACCAGGACTCCGACCTAAGAGAGTTGTCCGAGAGTTAAGAAAGGGTAGATGGGGGGTACCCAATGTAAGGGACCGGAGACTAAGGGGTGTCACTATTAACTCAGATATTAGGAACTCTTCTAAAAGACTTCCAAACCACTATCGTCTGTTCTAAACGTTAAGTCTCCCTTGTTTCGACCTTTGATATTTATTGAAAAGGGTCAAGTATTGGGTCCGAGAGGGTCGTCCTGGTGAAAAAGAGGAGTCGGACATCAGACATCGGACTTATGGACGTCCATGAAGAACGAAGGTTTCACTGACAGAAGGTGAAAAAGGAAGGGGTGCCATCCAGATAGGGGAGGGGACCTGACGGTGCTGGTCTCTCTTTACGTACAAAGAGTCACTTTTCATAGTCGTTCACATGTTAAGGTAGGGACCACTTCCCGTAGAGTTACAATAAAACGTCTCACGAATTTGGACAATTAGAACACGATACGATTCAGTGTATTCAGCACAGGTTGAGAAACCCTGGGATACCTAGGTCTCTCGGGGGGTCAGAGGAGACAGGTACCCTAAGGGGTCCGTTCTTAGGACCTCACCCAACGGTGTGGGAGGCGGTCCCCCAGAAAGGGTGTGTCCCTATCTTGGAGACAGACAATGTAGACGTAAACGTCCACCCAAGAAATGGTAACCACGGTGAAACCCAGAGTGGTGACGTCCCACTCTAAATACAAAATGTAAACGGTTCCGTCTTTTTAACATTTTACTAATGGAAGACCTGTTTTTAGTGTTAAAGGGAAGTCAAACCTAAGTTGGAAATCTTTTTATCTGAGGACTAGTTCACGGTTTTTACGAACTCAGATATAATCTAAGGATCCCGATGATTTTGTTTCATGGTGTTTAACCCATCGAATTTGGTGTTGTAAATAACGAATGTTAAGACCTCTGTTGTTTATTTTTAAGATCTTCAGATGTTAACTGCACAACCACTTCCACTAAGAAGACCTACCACCATTCGTCCTACGAGACGGGAGGGAAGAGACCGAAAGGAACGGACCATCTCCGTAGTGGAGTTAGAGAAGGAAGTAGAAGTACACTACAAGAGGGGTCCAGAAGGTAAGTAGAAGGAAGAGACGTATAGAGACGTAGGTTTAGAAAGAAAAATATTCCTATGTCAATATCACCTAACACACGTACACACACACACACACACACACACACACACACACACATATGTGAGTCAGTGAGTCAACCCAGACTGAGAAACGTTGGGACGGTCTGAGGACAGGCACCCTAATAGGACCGTTCTTATGACCTTACCCAACGGTAAAGGATGAGGTCCCCTAGAAGAACTGGGTCCCTAACTTGGGTACAGAGAACTCCGAGGACTTAACCATCCACCTAAAAATTGGTGACTCGGTGGACCCTTCAGGTATCACCTAATCTCTGTGGGGTAAGGTTGATAGGATTAGGTCATATCGGAGTAGGTTCAATCGGTTTATGTATACACTGGGAGCATCAAAGTTTGTTCCAGTGTAAGACTCCATGATTGATCTCAATTCTGAAGTTTTATCTTAAAAAACCCCCCTATGCTGAACTGAGTATTGTTCAAGAATAGAGACCACTCCTTGATAAACCTCCTGCAACCACTCCTCTATAATGTTCAGTGCAGTGAAATGTGTTACTAAACGACTTGTTTAGAAACCGGACCTCCTTTCCCCCTTGGGACCTCTTTTGACGGAAGGAGAAGGATATTTTCTTTAGTCGTACCTTAGGAAAGTCGTGTCTGACACCACCGGTGGTCTCAGTCACCTCAATATGGTTCAAATCAGGTAAAAACGAGAAGAATATTAGAGTAACAAAAGAAAATCTAATACTTTCGTAATATACTAACAATGGTTTGGGTTCAAGTGTACAGACTACGTGATACTCCGGTTTATTGGACTTTGCAACCTCAAATCTGACCTCTTTCCAAATACCGTCCTGAGTCGTTTCTCTTGTCTTACCGAGTCCGAGTTTTTTTCCGTACTTGAGGGACTACCAAAAATCCCTCCTCAAAAATATCAGTTTCGAACGTCCCCTCCCGACGTCCCACACACTGGTAGGAGACTGACTAACGACCCCACCATTATCCCACCACAAGATCCTTAGAGTTAGTAGTCGGGAAACCACCCCCGGGGCCGAACCTGTCTTCTCGAGTCTCTAAAGATAGTGCACCAATACGTGTAATGGGTTCCCCATTGGTCCTGGACGGGTTAACGGCATGAAAAAAAAAGGGAAAACCATAAGAGAGTGGCTACGATTTCGAGGTTATGAGACCGGTGGACTACACTTCTGGATTGAGTAACCCTTTCCGGGACTACGACCCTTTCTAACTCCCGTCCTCCTCTTCCCCTGCTGTCTCCTGCTCTACCAACCTACCGTAGTAACTGAGTTACTGTACTCGAACTCGTTTGAGGTCCTCTACCACTTCCTGTTCCTTCGGACGGAACGACGTCATGTACCCTAACGTTTCTCGGTCTGTGTTGAATCACTGATTTGTTATTGTTAAGAGAGTGAAGGGATTAATCATCGTCAAACTTCAACGAGAAACCTTGGGTCCCTATATCCTATTTTAGAAAAAGGACGTTTGTACTTTATCCCCTATGTCTTTTCGAAGACTTGAACCCTCCCGAGAAGTCTTAGGACAAACCAAAGTACTAGTAACATCTTCTACATCTTTTATATCCACTAAAACAACAAAAACAAATCAACGATTCAACACAGACTGAGAAACACTGGGGTACCTGACGTCGGGTGGTCCGAGGAGACAGGTACCCTAAGAGGTCCGTTTTTATGACCTCCCCCAACGGTAAAGGAAGAGGTCCCCTAGAAGGACTGGGTCCATTACTTGACTCAGAGGACGTAAATGGTGTGGTTGTGGACCCTTTGGGTTTCCATTAAAATCTTCTCTTTTTGTTATCTATTAACATGTCCTACTTATTAAGGTTATCGGTAATAAATAAATAAATAAATAAAAATTAAAATTAAAAATGAAATAAAATGAAATGTTATGACATAACCAAAACGGTATGTAACTGTACTTAGGTGGTGCCCACATGTACGCAAGGGTTTGTACTTGGGGGGAGGGTGGAGGGAGGGGTATTGTAGAGAGACCCAGTAGTGGCACGTGGTCGGGGTTCGTACGACATAGGACGCAGCCTGTATCTGACCGCTAAGCTAAGAATGTACTATCATATGTACAATGTTACGGTAAGAGGGTTTAGTAGGGTGGGAGAGGGAGAGGGAGTCTCAGGTTTTCAGGCAATATGTGGAGACACAGAAAAAACGACAGAACGTATGTCCCAGCAGTAACGGTCGATAGATTTAAGGTATGTATACACAATCATATGACATAACCACAAAAAGAAAGACCGAATGAAGTGAGACATATGATCCGAGGTCAAAGTAGGTAGAGTAGTCTTGACTAAGTTTACTTAAGAAAAATTACCGACTCATTATGAGGTAACACATATACATGGTGTCGAAAGAATAGGTAAGTAGACGACTACCTGTAGATCCAACAAAGGTACAGGACCGATAATATTTGTCACGACACTACTTGTAACCCCATGTACATAGAAAAAGTCAACACCAAAGGAACCACACATATGGGTCGTCACCCTAACGACCCAGTATTCCATCAAGATAAACGTTAAAAATTTCCTTAGAGGTGTGACAAGAGGTATCACCGACATGATCAAACGTAAGGGTGGTTGTCACATCCTCCCAAGGGAAAAGAGGTGTGGGAGAGGTCGTAAATAACGAACGTCTAAAAACCTAGTGTCGGTAAGACTGACCACACTTCACCATGGAGTAACACCAAAACTAAACGTAAAGAGATTATTACTCACTACAACTGGTAGAAAAGTACACAGACAATCGGTAGGCATACAGAAGAAACCTCTTTACAGATAAATCAAGAAACCGGGTAAAAAACTAACCCAGCAAATAAAAAGACCTTAACTCGACGTATTCAACGAACATATAAAAACTCTAATCAACAAACAGTCAACAAAGTAAACGATAATAAAAGAGGGTAAGTCTTCCGACAGAAAAGTGGAACGAATATAAAAGGAAACAACACGTCTTCGAAAATTAAAATTAATCTAGGGTAAACAAATAAAAACGAAAATAAAGGTCTTAAGACCCTCCACCTAGTATCTCCTAGGACGACACTAAATACAGCCTCTCACAAAACGGATACAAGAGGAGATCCTCAAAATATTAAAGACCGGAATGTAAATCTAGAAATTAGGTAAAACTCAAATAAAAACACACACCACAATCTTTCACTAGATCAAAGTAAGAAAATGTTCACCAACTGGTCAAAAGGGTCGTGGTGAACAATTTCTCTAACAGAAATGAGGTAACATATAAGAACGGAGGAAACAGTTTCTATTCCACAGGTATACACACACCTAAATAGAGACCCGAAAGATAAAACAAGGTAACTAGATATGCAGACAGAAACACGGTCATGGTATGACAGACCTACTGACACCGAAACATCATCTCGGACTTCGGTCCGTTCAACTAAGGAGGTCAAGGTAAGAAGAAAGAGTTCTAACGAAACCGATAAACTCCAAAAAACATAAAGGTATGTTTAGAACTTTAATAAACAACATCAAGACACTTTTTATAGCGACCATCGAACTATCCCTAACGTAACTTAAACATTTAACGAAACCCATCATATGAGTAAAAGTGATATAACTAATAAGCTAGGTACTTGTACCATATAAAGAGGTAGATAATCACAGGAGAAACTAAAGAAAGTAGTCACAAAATATCAAAAAGATATATATCCAGAAATCAAAGAAATCCATCTATATAAGGATTCATAAACTAAGAAAAACAACGTTACCACTTACCTTAACAAAGGAATTAAAGAAAAAGATGAAAGAGTAATAATCACATATCCTTACGTTCCCTAAAGAGACACAACTAAAATATAGGACGTTGAAACGATATAAGTAACTAATCGAGATCATTAAAAGACCACTTCAGAATTCCCAAAAGATACATCTCCTAGCACAGTAGATGTTTGTCACTCTCAAATGAAGAAAAGGTTAAACCTAAGGAAAATAAAGAAAAAGACGAGACTAACGACACCGGTTTTGAAGGTCTTGATACAACTTATCATCGTCACTTTCACCCGTGGGAACAGAACAAGGACTGAAATCCCCTTTACGAAAGTTAAAAAGTGGTAACTCCTATTACAAACGACACCCAAACAGTATATATCGAAAATAATACAACTCCATACAAGGAAGATAAGGACGAAAGACCTCTCAAAAAAAATAGTATTTACCTACAACTTAAAACAGTTTCCGAAAGAGACGTACATAACTCTATTAGTATACCGAAAATAAAAAGTTAAACAATTACACCACTTAATGTAACTAACTAAACACCTATAACTTCTTAGGAACGTAGGGACCCTATTTCGGGTGAACCAGTACCACATACTAGAAAATTTACACAACAACCTAAGACTAGCGATCTTAAAACAACTCCTAAAAACGTAGATACAAGTAGTCACTATAACCGGACATCAAAAGAAAAAAACACTGTAGAAACAGTCCAAAACCATAATCCCACTACCACCGGAGTATCTTACTCAAACCTTCAAATGGAAGGAGACGTTAAAAGACCTTCTCAAACTCCTCCTATCCACAATCGAGAAGAGCTTTAAAAACCATCTTAAGTCGACACTTCGGCAGACCTGGACCCGAAAACAAACGACCTTCTAAAGACTAATGTCAAAGTTAAAGGCACGAACACTACCCAGACAATTCTAAAAGATAAAGAAGGACCAAGTCAAAACCTTTTAACATGAAAAGATTCTTAAACAGGTAAAGAAGGTGCAACAGGTAAAATAACCGTATGTTGACGACTATCATCAGAGAATACTAGGAAACATAAAGACACAACAGACAACACTAGAGAGGTAAAAGTAAAGATTAAAATAACTAAATTAAAAAGAAAGAAACGAAGAACTACTCAGACCGATTACCAAACAGTTAAAATAAATAGGAAAGTTTCTTGGTCGAAAACCGAAACAACTAAAAACGATACCAGAGAAAACAAAGAAAACGTAAATAAAGACAAGATTAAAAATTCTAAAGAAAGGAAGATGATTGAGACCCCAAGAGGTTAAGAAGGAAAAGATCAACGAAATCAACATCTCAATCCAATAAATAAACTGAAAAAAGAACAAAGAACTCCATACGGACATAACGATACTTGAAAGGAGAATCGTGACGAAAATATCACAGGGTGTCCAAAACCCAACAACACAAAAGTAAAAGTAATCAAAGATACGTATAAAACTAAAGAAGACGCTAAACAACCAATAAGTCTTCACACAACAAGTTGGAGGTATACAACCTTAAAAATTATCAAAAAGAGGACATTAACTCGGACATTAACTCTAGATTAGAATTACGTAATACCAGTCTTTTCTACGAACCTTACTAAAGCTAAAAAAACTTAAATAGTTCAAATCTAAATACCGGGTCCTACACTAGATAGGACCTCTTCCAAGGTACTCGTGAACTTTTTTTCCACTTTAAGTAACAAAACCCCACTTTACAGGATATCTATAGTTAATCCAGATTGACTAGATTACATAGTAAATTTCAAACGCAAAGCAACAATTAAAAGACAAATCAACTAGACAGGTATCCACACTCTCCCCATAATTTCAGAGGGTGATAATAACACAATAATAACTAAAGGGGAAAGTATGAACAATCGTAAACAGAATGTATAACGCCACGAGGATATGACCCACGTATATATAAATATTAACAATATAGAAGAAGAACCTAACAAGGAAACTAGTAATACATCACCGGAAGAAACAGAGAAAAGTGTCGGAAACAAAATTTCAGATAAAATAGCCTATACTCATAACGGTGAGGACGAAAGAAAACCAGAGATAAACGCACCATATAGAAAAAGGTCGGGAAGTGAAAGTCAGACATACACAGGGAACAAAACTCCACCCAGAGAACATTCGTCGTATATCTCCCCAGAACAAAAACATAGGTAAGCCGGTCAGANGAAACACAAACTAGAAACAATTAAACTAATTATACACAGAACCCCACAAAGCGGAACCCAAATAGGATAAACCTTGAGAGACACAAAGAACCTGAACCCACTAATAAAGGAAGGGGTAAAATCCCTTCAAAAGTTGATAATAGAGGAGTTCCTAAAAGAGTACTAGAAAGAAAGACAGAAGAAGAAGACCCTGAGGATATTAAGCTTACAACCTCGCAAAGTATAACAGGACCTCCAGAGACTCTAACAGGAGTAAAGAAAATTAAGCAACAAGAACAAAGGAGAGACTAAGTAAATAAAGATGGTAAGATAGAAGATAAAGTGATTAGGATAGAAGACGGAGGCAATAAGATGATTAACAACGGAGGTCTCACAAAGACTAGAGTAAATAACGTAATAAGTAATATAAAACTGAGAAAAAATAAAGAAGATCCAGGAACAATTTGGAAAGAACGTAGAAGAGTTAGGAACAGAGATCCGATAAATAGACACTAAGGTAAAACTAAAGTTCTAAAACCTAGTAAAAGTGATAGTTATAAGCCTTAAGGAAGAGTCCATCTAAGGGATGAAGAAGGAGAAAACAAACCAAACCACCCGTTGAGAGGACAAGGAAATGGACGACACATAAGGAGACAGAGAAGTAGAACCAATATAACGACGCAAACCCCACCGGAAAAATATAAGACCCTTAAACACCTCAAGAGAAATAATACCTCGAAGGAGTGACACCCACCCCAAGATAGTTACCGAACAGTTCCAAAGGACCAATCCCTCCGAACACAACCTCAAAACCACCCACCTCGACCCAAAGAAGAGAGACCTCACGTCACCTCACTGGGCATTACCCAATACTCTGTAGTTTCCAAAACCCTATTAAAACTCGACGGACATATAACTTCGAGTCCCCTCACAAGGACACAACGACCTCTTAAACGCACCATACAGAACAAGACCTTGAACAACCGGGAACCCACCACGAACCAAAGTCACATCCATACCTCCGTAAACTACTTGAGGATAACGAATTACAAGGGACTTAAGTTCTCAAGAGATTACAAAAGTCCGAAACCTGAATTCGGAGGACGAAGACCAAAAGTCAAAATAAAAATGTCATCGGAGATCTGAAGAGGTAGATATGTCGTGGTTACTATTTTGTAGATCCAATTTCTACTTTTCAAAGAGGTGTAACTCCCTGTGAGTCTTTCCAAGTGACTCAATGTTCCTCTTCTCTTCTACCTCCCCCATCAATCTCCACTGACCTTACTCTACGCCACTCTAGTTTTCTCCTCTCTCGTTCGATCGGTCATCAGTGAAGGAATACACGCGAGATATCAGACCTGGCGAGTCTCCATAAATGTCTCAATATGCCCCTTCTCCTCTCNTATGTCCCTTCTCCTCTCCCTCCTTCATCTGTCTCCACCGGTCCTCCTATTCTCTCTCCTTACTCTTCCTCTCTCTGTTTAGGACGGTCATGGTCAAGGAATCCACAAGAGGTGACAGACCTTGTGTGTCTCTAAGTGTCTCAACCTATCTCTTCTCTACCCCCTCTTTTCTCTGTCTCCGGTGGACCACCTCTTTTTCCTCTCAGGTCTCCTCCTCTCTCACCAGTTCGGTCATTAGAACGAGAGTCCATTTGAACCCATCACTTCAAACCCAAAAATTTACATGTTTTAATTGTTGTTTTTGGTTTCTCGTTTCTAATTTTTAGATCTCACCTCCAACCTAAGAGTTTTTATGTTATAATTTCTTTTCTTCGTCTTCCTTTTTCCTTCTTTCCTTTTTTTCCTCTCTCTCTCTCTCTTTTTTTTTTTGTGTTCTTAATAATTTTTTTTTTGTTGTGTGGTTGTTGGTGGGTTTCCGATATATACCACAAACGGAATTTTTTTTTTTTCAGAAAAAAAAAAATTTATCATTATCATCCAATATCTTTATTTTTAATCTCCTATTTATCTTCTGAATTGTCAATTTTTTATTCAATCTTTTTTTTCCTTACTAAAAATTTTATCATTTTTATATAGACAGGGAAGAGACTACAACACCCGTCACACCCGAGTGAAGGTTCCGCCAAGGGAGACTAATTGAAGAAGACAAACGACCAAAAAATCCGAGTGATCAAGTCAACGCGACACCCCTCCCCCCTACGACGTTTGTTTATCGTGACAGCACACGTGTGTCACAGAGTCGGGGCGACCTGGACAGGGAAGAGCGCAGCGTGTTTGGCGAGGCCGAGATGTTACGAGTCGGCCCTTGGCAGACCCCGGCCGGGATCCGACATACGTGAAGGGGTCAGATTCGACGAGTCCAAGTCGCGAGTCCATCGGGAGTCTCCGTGTCTAAGTCAACCCTGACGCAAAACACGTGAAAGGCACAGGCTCATCGAGTCCTCAAACCGTTCGCGCTAGCGACGCTGAACAGCGGAAAAGACGGAGACGACGAGTCAAAAGACCCACCTGGCGACCGCGGGGAACACTCCGTCTACCACTGACAGGTCGTGGGCGTCTTCAGGATCGTTTCTTCGGACGAACGTCAATCCATTCATTTCAGAGAGGCCCAGACGTTAACGGGGAAAGGTCAGGAATGCCGAGACCGACGGACAGGGGCCGCCCCCTACCAGACGTCGGCCGAAAAAGGTAAGGCAGGAAACAAGACACGAGCCACGACCGCCACAGAATACAAGCTCGAAAAGTACGCCATCGATAGGGTGTCAGACCAAACGATCGGGTTCAATCTAGCAAGACCAACGCGCACCCCACAAGGACGGACTAAGAATGTTTCGTGACGTCGGGCGCGGAGGGCGCGCAGGGACGAGACGAGGGGGATCGAACACCACCTACGTCCGTAGACACGACGAAAAGGCGACCCCCTCAATGACAACCCGAACATTAGAGAACCAAAATTAATAAATAAATAAAAAGGAAGGACAATACAACGGGAGACACAAAGGTTCCGAGCGGTGTCTGAGTCGTCCCTCTCACAAAGGACCACAAACCTTTGGANGTGTCGTGGGTGAAGGTTAGAGTCGAAGAGGCCTCACGTTTGTCACCCTTGGGTCCGTTCCACAAGTCACTTTCACTTTCACTTCAGCGAGTCGGCACAGGCTGAGAAACGTTGGGGGACCTGACATCGGATGTTCCGAAGAGGTAGGTACCCTAAGAGGTCCGTTCGTATGACCTCACCCAATGGTAAAGGAAGAGGTCCCCTAGAAGGGATGGGTCCCTATCTTGGGCCCAGAGGACGTAACATCCGTCTGCTAAATGGGAGATTCGGTGGTCCCTTCGATAGACTTAGACACTAAAGAGGAGTCTTTAGACCCCGTCCCAAAGGAGGTTTCCGGACATCGATTACATACTCGACTCAACACACCTAAGGAGACTTGACGAAATATTAGGGACATCGAGTAGGTCACGGTTTCACTGCGGGTTTCTCCGGACCCTAAGTCCAAGAATGTACCCAGGGTAGAAGCATGAACACAGGTGTAGATGTTGGAAGGAAAGGGAGCCTGCGGCTCCGTGAGTCCTCTCGTTTCACCTGGGGAGTGGAGTACAGTGTCCTTCCACAGTCCCTCTAGATCCCTCAGCCAGGGTACCCCGGTTTGAGTTTAGAGGACAGAGGGACGTCGGGACCAGCACCGCCGACACGGGCACCACGACCCTCGGTACCCGAAGTGTCCCCGACCTTAGCGGTGGAGGAGGTAGTGTCGGTTCTACTACAGTCGCCGGCGGCACCGGTCACCCCCACCTCAACGACGACCGTCGGACCACCGGTGGGAGGTCAGGTACCCATCCACAGGCCGTCCTCTTACCCCCTAAGTCCGTACTCCGGTTCGGACTTCCCCCCGGAGACACGAAGAAGGTCGAAGCACCAGTAGTCCCAGGACCAGGAAACACAGTGGGAGTGACAGGGGAGAAGATCAACCCTTATGCCAACCACCCTACTCTCCACTCGTCGGGTCCTCCGGCCGTAAGGAGTAGTTGGGATATATTGGATACATCCACGGGAGGGGAGGGACCCGGGTCGGACCGCGAGACCTCCCTCCCCGTCGGACAGGAAAGAGTCTCCCGGACAGGACACCGACCACCTGACTGGTAGTCTCAAGCACAGAGGAGAAACCCGTCGGTACACGTCGGCGGGTCTGTAGGACCCCATAGTCCTTCATCTCGTCCGTTGTTTCCACCCTACAGAGAAAGGAACCGAAGGTCTACCAGGACCCTAACGACTGAGGGTGTCGGAACGACCCCCGACGACCCGGACAGACAGGGGAACACGAGATTAGAGGAGGAGAGGGGCTCCCCGTCGACCTGAAAGGTGTAGTAGGTTGTAGGAGGACCCGAGACGACCAAGTCGTTAACCCCGTACCGACACCCCAAGTTTTTCTTCCGGGGAAGTGGTGGTCCTAGGTCATGAGTTGTTCTCTCACCAAGGGTACGACCTCTACTGGGACGTCCCGGAGTCCTACAGTCAGGGGGTTTACTGTTCGGGAGATGGAGGGTTTTAAGAAGTTTCTTAGTATTCTTCATTTTTGTTCTACGACACTGAAAAGTACTCACAGGGATGACCCAAGAATAAATAGTCTGTCCCACGTCCCGTAGACATATCGGTCCCCTCTACCCTATACCCGGTTCTTGAGACATTCTTACCTGTGACTATAGGTGTTGTCCTACGGTCCACACAAAGGTGAGATAACACTGGTTTTCACTTTCACAATCAACTAGTCAGTGACGGCCCTCGGTCGTGCTCCTCAGGGGGGACACCGTTTCCAGTACTCCAATTCCCCAGGTTGTCCGTTTCCGCTCAGGCCGGAATTCCCTCAGAGCAACCTAAAAGAGCTCGTAGATGGGGGTTTGGTCTTAGACGGACGGAATGACGAAACACGAAAAACGGATGAAAAGACTGTAATAGTCCCCCGACAGGGGGTGGTGGAAAAAGACCTTTTTCAATCAAATCTCGAAAATCTATTATTCAGAGGACCCGTATCACAAAGTTAGGTTTTTGGAGAGACTACCGAAAGATCGGACGGATCTGAGTCGACACGTACACTAACAAACGGAGGAGACCTGGTGTTCTCCGTGTCCTTCGAATTTTGTAGGACCCTTACATCCCCGAAGACTCCTCAGTTTTAGTAATCGTATCCTGACTAATTCCCAAAGTAAACAACTCGGTTATGAACGACGGTTTAAAAGCATAGAAAAGAAACAACTATATCAACCATATATCTTTTTTGTTCATCGTTGTCTCTACAAACTCAATTCATGGAAGAAACAATATTGGGTGACACGGAAACAAGATGTCCCTACATTGAAATAAATCATGAAATTTCCACTACGTCTAATTTCTTTTTGTGATGTCCCTTTGACTCTAATTGTAAGTAATTCCTTCTCTCGGTATTTTACAATTGTCCGGAAAACCGGTCTTCTATTACATTTGGTGGACTTTGAGAAACATATGTCTTTCTAAACGTCTTTCTTTCGGACCAGAACTATTCCCAGTCCCGACGACTGGGACGTATTGAAACATAATAGGTAACTAGAGATACATGTTTGTTTTCATATTTTTCGAAAGGACCTTTTATTTCCTGTCCGGTCAAGGACCTTTCTGACCAAGGGGGCACAGAAGAAAAGTAAGAATGAGATAAAGGACCGACTAGGGGTAGACCCCGTATCTCCGATCGACACAGATGAATAAATGGACCCGAAGATTCTGGGTGCACTCTCCCTCGGGTTCCGCTCCGTGGGAGGCGATAAGTTCGCCCGCAGACACCGGGATGCATCCGCCAAGTTCAGGGAACAGAGCCTCGAAATAACCGAAAGATACATTTGGTTCCTTATGTCGGAGAAAGGAGGAGATTTAAGGGGTGATGTGATAAGAAAGGATTAGGAGAAATATAAAGATTAATTTATCAAGAAAGGATTCTGTGGTTGAGGTAGGGGGAAGCTTAAGGGACCTAGGTGTCCCCGATCTTGGGTCGTTCAGTACAGACTAACAAACACCGGGTTACCTACCATCGGTGACTGTTCCGAGGAGACAGGTACGTTAACAGGTCCGTTCTTAGGATCTCATCCAACGGTAAGGAAAGAAGTCACCTAGAAGTTCTGGGTCCCTACCTTTGACCCAGAGGGTGTAACGTCAGTCTAAGAAATACTAGACTCGGTGATTCATCCCGTTAGAACACCCAAACTCGGGAATTGGGTACCCCAATTGAGATCAATTACAGTCTTAGTTCAATTTAACGTCCTG